>CM038635.1:38821656-39309156 GCA_021554675.1 Leuciscus idus | reverse complement strand
GAACCAAATAGCACTAAATAGCCTGTTTTTAACTTTTTCATACTCCTTGAATAGCAAAAACAGAATAAAATGGGTTTAGTTCTAATATTTGTATAATTTTATATAAAAATAAATGGTGTATAATTACATTTTTAGAAGTTATGAGATGTTTCCTGCTTCCTTTTTGACATTAATTTAATCCCTCGCCATAGCAAAACCGTTTGAGATATTCAATATCCGTTTACAATTTAGCATCATTAATATATTTTTATCATGTTGGAAAAGTTTGGTGTGAATAAAATAAATAGTTTAAGAGGAGTGGCTAAAAATTCAGAGGCTGATTTTGCAAAAAAAAATCCACATTCAGACCAAAATATCTGACTTCCTGATGGCCGGAGCTAATGAATGTAAATTAGAAAGTTGTCCGGCTTGATGAGTACAATATACAAACTTTTTTTTTTTTACTGTAGTTAAAACTAACCCGCCCACTTTTGTCAAAAGCATGTTGAAAGTGACACACTTCCTGCTGCCAGTTGGTGGCGCTATAACTTTGACTCACAATAGTTACATCCATCTGATCGGCCTCTTACCACGAACACACTGCTGAAGTTTCATCAAGATCAGTTAATGTATGCAGAAGTTATTCCACTTCGTGTTTCTCTTTTCTCGCCATAAATTCGTTTTCTCGCCACGGCCAAACCGTTCGAGATATCAAAAATCGTCCGCAATTTAGAATCCTCAATGTCTTGACTTCATGCACACCGAGTTTGGTGGGGATTGGATGAATTCTCTAGGAGGAGTACTTCGCATTCCACAGCAAGCGTTTTCCAAACAACCCATAATAGCCGACTTCCTGTTGGGCTGGCATAAAACTTGACCGGGGGAAAGTTGTTCGGCCCGATGATATCTATATGTGTACCGAGTTTCAAATTAATTCATGCAAGCGTGTTTGATCTATGGACCAAGTTTTGGGACCCCGTTCAAGGGGGCGCTGTTGAGCCCCCCTGCCACGCCCGGGTACCAGCTTCAGTTCCGACTTGTATGTAAAGTTTCAAGAGTTTTTGAGCACGTTAAGGACCCCAAAAGCCCCTGAAACCTTGATTAACAATATAAAAGCAATAGTCAAATCCCCCCTCCCCTCACACACACAGAGACACAGAGAGAGGGAGAGAAAATTCTTCAGAAAATCCACATTCAAACCAAAATATCTCTCTTCCTGTTGGTCGGAGATCATTAATGTAAATTAGAAAGTTGTCCGTCTTGATGAGAACAATACACATACCAAGTTTTGTTGCTGTTGATAAAACTAACCCCCCCACTTATGACTAAAGGTGGCGCTACTGAGCCCCTCACCACGCCCGTTTCTGAAACTTTGCACATGTCTACGGGCTAATAAATGTGATGTGTCTGTCGAGTTTCATCCAATTTCAAGTATGTTAAGAGTCTCAAAAGCATCAAAAAAGAATATTAAAGTTTGAAGCGTTGCCATGGCAACAGTATTAAAGATATCAAAAATCCTTTCACAGGTCTACATCTGCCGTGTGTTTACATTATACACATAAAGTTTGAAGCAAATCGGGTAAAAATAAGAGGGTGATTTCAAAGCATTTTGAAAGTGACACACTTCCTGCTGCCAGTTGGTGGCGCTATAACTTTGACTCACAATAGTCACATCCATGTGATCGGCCTCTTACAACGAACACACTGCTGAAGTTTAATCAAGATCAGTTAATGTATGCAGAAGTTATAACACACTTCCTGTTTCCATTATTCGCCATCAATTCGTGTCCTCGCCACGGCCAAACCGTTTGAGATATCAAAAATCTGTCCGCAATTTAGCATCCTCAATGTCTTGACTTCATGCTGACTGAGTTTGGAGGCGAATGGATGAATTTCCTTGGAGGAGTACATTAAATTCCACAGCATGCGTTTCCAAACAACCCATAATAGCCGACTTCCTGTTGGGCTGGCGTAAAAAGTAAAAGTACGAAAGTTGTTTGGCCCGATGAGATCTATATGTGTATTGAGTTTCATATTATTACATGCAAGCATGTCTGATTTATGGACCAAACTTTCGGACCCCGTTCAAGGGGGCGCTGTTGAGCCCCCCTGCCACGCCCGGGTACCAGCTTCAGCCTGGCCCTGATGGCCGCAGGTTCTGACCTGTGTGCAAAATTTCAAGAGTTTTCGAGCATGTTAAAGGCCCCAAAAATGCCCGAAAGGTTGACAGAAAAATAATAATAATAATAATAATAATAAATAATCCTACCGGAAACAATAGGGCCTTCGCCCTTTCAGGGCTTGGGCCCTAATAATTAAAGCTGCAAGCAGCGATGAAAAGGGCCCTCGCACCCCTGCCACCGCCACCCGGTGGCTTTAGGAAAGGCCTTAAGATTACACTCACCAAATTTGAAGAGGATCAGATCAAAACTGTAGGAGGAGTTCGTTAAAGTACAACATCAGGAAATGGCAAAAACTGCACGAAATCTGAGAGGAAGTTCAAAATAGCTGACTTCCTGTTGTGTTTAGGGCTACGCTCCAAGTGACTTTTTTGTAGGTATTGGGTAATTACATGTATGTACCAAATTTCATACCTGTACGTGAAACGTAGAGCCGGGGCAAAATGTAGGGGCAATAATTAAGCCATTTTGCCCCACCCAATTTTAAAAACCATATCACACGTACATTTTCACCACTTCTGAAGCGTGTGCAAAGTTTCATGAGTTTTCGTGCATGTTTAGGCCCTCTAAAAAGCGATTCACTTTGGAGAAGAAGAATAATAATAAACGGAGCAAAAACAATAGGGTCCTCTCACCATCGGTGCTCGGGCCCTAATAATAAACAGAGCAAAAACAATAGGGTCCTCTCACCATCGGTGCTCGGGCCCTAATTAAAGCTGCAAGCAGCGATGAAAAGGGCCCTCGCACCCGTGCCACCGCCACCCGGCGCCTTTAGGAAAACAGAGCACGGTGGGCAGTATGTAAATATAGGAGAACTATGTCAAAGTAATTTGTGTTTGTCACACTTCTTTGTCAAAGTAATTTGTATTTGCCACACTTCCTGCTACCAGCAGGTGGCGCTATTGCTATAACCGAATATGAGCATAGGCATGTGTTCAGGACAGGACTCTTATCAAACATGTGAAGTTTGGGGCAGATTGGACATCGTATGCCTGAGGTACTGCAGGCTGTCTGTGGTTGCCTAGCAACATCGGAACTGCAAGCAACATTAATATTGAACTTATCTGATCATACATATATCACCAAAAGGCCGAAATTGGGTGTACGTTTGTCAGGCCACTGAGGGCACACCCTTCGACGAAAACTCAAGATCTTCGCAATTTAACGTCACAAAGGCCTTAAGATTACACTCACCAAATTTGAAGAGGAACAGATCAAAACTGTAGGAGGAGTTCGTTAAAGTACAACATCAGGAAATTACAAAAAATGCACAAAATCTAGGAGGAAGTTCAAAATAGCTGACTTCCTGTTGTGTTTAGGGCTATGCTCCAAGAGACTTTTTTGTAGGTATTGGGTCATTACATGTATGTACCAAATTTCATACCTGTACGTGAAACGTAGAGCCGGGGCAAAATGTGGGGGCAATAATTTACCGAATTTGCCCCACCCAATTTTGAAAACCACATCACACGTAAATTTTCACCACTTCTGAAGCGTGTGCAAAGTTTCATGAGTTTTCGTGCATGTTTAGGCCCTCTAAAAAGCGATTCACTTTGGAGAAGAAGAATCATAATAAACGGAGCAAAAACAATAGGGTCCTCTCACCATCGGTGCTCGGGCCCTAATAAACAGAGCAATTCCAAGAGGGTCCTCACACCATCGGTGCTCGGGCCCTAATAAACAGAGCAAAAACAATAGGGTCCTCTCACCATCGGTGCTCGGGCCCTAATTAAAGCTGATGTTGCCATTTCCTGATGTTGTACTTTAACGAACTCCTCCTACAGTTTTGATCTGATCCTCTTCAAATTTGGTGAGTGTAATCTTAAGGCCTTTCCTAAAGCCACCGGGTGGCGGTGGCAGGGGTGCGAGGGCCCTTTTCATCGCTGCTTGCAGCGAAACTGCACGAAACTGCACGAAATCTGAGAGGAAGTTCAAAATAGCTGATTTCCTGTTGTGTTTAGGGCTACGCTCCAAGATACTTTTTTGTAGGTATTGGGTCATTACATGTAGGTACCAAATTTCATACCTGTACGTGAAACCTAGAGCCGGGGCAAAATGTGGGGGCAATAATTAAGCCATTTTGCCCCATCCAATTTTGAAAACCATATCACACGTAAATTTTCACCACTTCTGAAGTGTGTGCAAAGTTTCATGATTTTTCAAGCACGTTTTGTATTTGCCACACTTCCTGCTACCAGCAGGTGGCGCTATTGCTATAACCATAATGAGCATGGTCATGTGTTCAGGACAGGACTCTTATCAAACATGTGAAGTTTGGGACAGATTGGAAATTGTATGCCTAAGTTACTGCAGGCTGTCTGTGGTTGCCTAGCAACATCGGAACTGCAAGCAATATTGACAGAGAACTTATCTGATCATGCATATATCACCAAAAGGCCGAAATTGGGTGAACATTTGTCAGGCCGCCGAGGGCACACCCTTCGACGAAAACTCTAGATCTTCGCAATTTAACGTCGCAAAGGCCATAAGATTACACTCACCAAATTTGAAGAGGATCAGATGAAATCTGTAGGAGGAGTTCGTTAAAGTACAACATCAGGAAATTACGAAAAATGCCCAAAATCTAGGAGGAAGTTCAAAATAGCTCACTTCCTGTTGTGTTTAGGGCTATGCTCCAAGAGACTTTTTTGTAGGTATTGGGTCATTACATGTATGTACCAAATTTCATACCTGTGCGTGAAACGTAGAGCCGGGGCAAAATGTGGGGGCAATAATTTACAGAATTTGCCCCACCCAATTTTGAAAACCATATCACACGTACATTTTCACCACTTCTGAAGCGTGTGCAAAGTTTCATGAGTTTTCGAGCATGTTAAGGCCCTCTAAAAAGCGATTCACTTTGGAGAAGAAGAAGAAGAAGAATAATAATTAAAGCTGCAAGCAGCGATGAAAAGGGCCCTCGCACCCCTGCCACCGCCACCCGGTGGCTTTAGGAAAGGCCTTAAGATTACACTCACCAAATTTGAAGAGGATCAGATCAAAACTGTAGGAGGAGTTCGTTAAAGTACAACATCAGGCAATGGCAAAAACTGCACGAAATCTGAGAGGAAGTTCAAAATAGCTGATTTCCTGTTGTGTTTAGGGCTACGCTCCAAGATACTTTTTTGTAGGTATTGGGTCATTACATGTAGGTACCAAATTTCATACCTGTACGTGAAACCTAGAGCCGGGGCAAAATGTGGGGGCAATAATTAAGCCATTTTGCCCCATCCAATTTTGAAAACCATATCACACGTAAATTTTCACCACTTCTGAAGTGTGTGCAAAGTTTCATGATTTTTCAAGCACGTTTTGTATTTGCCACACTTCCAGCTACCAGCAGGTGGCGCTATTGCTATAACCATAATGAGCATGGTCATGTGTTCAGGACAGGACTCTTATCAAACATGTGAAGTTTGGGACAGATTGGAAATTGTATGCCTGAGTTACTGCAGGCTGTCTGTGGTTGCCTAGCAACATCGGAACTGCAAGCAATATTGACAGAGAACTTATCTGATCATGCATATATCACCAAAAGGCCGAAATTGGGTGAACATTTGTCAGGCCGCCGAGGGCACACCCTTCGACGAAAACTCTAGATCTTCGCAATTTAACGTCGCAAAGGCCATAAGATTACACTCACCAAATTTGAAGAGGATCAGATGAAATCTGTAGGAGGAGTTCGTTAAAGTACAACATCAGGAAATTACGAAAAATGCCCAAAATCTAGGAGGAAGTTCAAAATATCTCACTTCCTGTTGTGTTTAGGGCTATGCTCCAAGAGACTTTTTTGTAGGTATTGCGTCATTACATGTATGTACTAAATTTCATACCTGTGCGTGAAACGTAGAGCCGGGGCAAAATGTGGGGGCAATAATTTACAGAATTTGCCCCACCCAATTTTGAAAACCATATCACACGTAAATTTTCACCACTTCTGAAGCGTGTGCAAAGTTTCATGAGTTTTCGAGCATGTTAAGGCCCTCTAAAAAGCGATTCACTTTGGAGAAGAAGAATAATAATAATAAACGGAGCAAAAACAATAGGGTCCTCTCACCATCGGTGCTCGGGCCCTAATTAAAGCTGCAAGCAGCGATGAAAAGGGCCCTCGCACCCCTGCCACCGCCACCCGGTGGCTTTAGGAAAGGCCTTAAGATTACACTCACCAAATTTGAAGAGGATCAGATCAAAACTGTAGGAGGAGTTCGTTAAAGTACAACATCAGGAAATGGCAAAAACTGCACGAAATCTGAGAGGAAGTTCAAAATAGCTGACTTCCTGTTGTGTTTAGGGCTACGCTCCAAGATACTTTTTTGTAGGTATTGGGTCATTACATGTAGGTACCAAATTTCATACCTGTACGTGAAACCTAGAGCCGGGGCAAAATGTGGGGGCAATAATTAAGCCATTTTGCCCCATCCAATTTTGAAAACCATATCACACGTAAATTTTCACCACTTCTGAAGTGTGTGCAAAGTTTCATGATTTTTCAAGCACGTTTTGTATTTGCCACACTTCCTGCTACCAGCAGGTGGCGCTATTGCTATAACCATAATGAGCATGGTCATGTGTTCAGGACAGGACTCTTATCAAACATGTGAAGTTTGGGACAGATTGGAAATTGTATGCCTGAGTTACTGCAGGCTGTCTGTGGTTGCCTAGCAACATCGGAACTGCAAGCAATATTGACAGAGAACTTATCTGATCATGCATATATCACCAAAAGGCCGAAATTGGGTGAACATTTGTCAGGCCGCCGAGGGCACACCCTTCAACGAAAACTCTAGATCTTCGCAATTTAACGTCGCAAAGGCCTTAGGATTACACTCACCAAATTTGAAGAGGATCAGATGAAATCTGTAGGAGGAGTTCGTTAAAGTACAACATCAGGAAATTACGAAAAATGCCCAAAATCTAGGAGGAAGTTCAAAATAGCTCACTTCCTGTTGTGTTTAGGGCTATGCTCCAAGAGACTTTTTTGTAGGTATTGCGTCATTACATGTATGTACCAAATGTCATACCTGTGCGTGAAACGTAGAGCCGGGGCAAAATGTGGGGGCAATAATTTACAGAATTTGCCCCACCCAATTTTGAAAACCATATCACACGTAAATTTTCACCACTTCTGAAGCGTGTGCAAAGTTTCATGAGTTTTCGTGCATGTTAAGGCCCTCTAAAAAGCGATTCACTTTGGAGAAGAAGAAGAAGAAGAAGAATAATAAACAGAGCAAAAACAATAGGGTCCTCTCACCATCGGTGCTCGGGCCCTAATAAACAGAGCAAAAACAATAGGGTCCTCTCACCATCGGTGCTCGGGCCCTAAATATAGCTGCGAGCAGCGATTGCGGGCCCAAGCCGGTGGCACCGCAACCCCGGTGCCTTTAGTTACCTAAAGGCACCGGGGTGGCGGTGCCGCCGGCTTTGGCCCTTCATCGCTGCTCGCAGCTATATTTATATATATATATATATATATATATATATACACATACATACATAGGCTACATATATATATATATATTTTAAAATGAACGCCATTTCGGGGGGTGGATTGCTTGAATTTATTTTACAAAAGCACAATGTTGTGTTTTATTGCGAGTGTATATAAATATAAGCAAACACTTTGCAGTTTGAATGATGTCCTGTATGAACAAAATTGTGTGCCAATTATGTTTTTATGTGTCTACTGTTAAATCACACACACATTCCAGCATTGCAAACTTGACATCGCAGCCTGTTCATTATAGCCTTAATAAAATATAATAAAATAGTAAACCTAACATATACACACTGCTCTGTTTAAATAGTCAGTAGTACAATTCGTACATTCACAGTAAGCACTGCTCCACTGTGATTTTTCCAAGCACATTTTTGCGCGTGTGAAGAGGATGATTTTTTCCGTCGATATTGGAACACGAGTGAAGTACAAAGCCTATAATAAAGAATAGTTTAGCATCCAAATACATCACAACTGTTGTAACGTTTTGATTCTAATGAAAGGGTTACGTGAGCCCAACTCTTACTTTAGTTTTTATTTTTACATTAAATTTAAAGGATTTGTTGTGGAATATTTTGAGTGTATCATAAAATCAGAATAAGGTAAGACAAGTAAAATTTCCCATCTTTAATATATATATATATATATATATATATATGTGTGTGTGTGTATATATATATATATATGTGTGTGTGTGTATATATATATATATATATATATATATGTATATATACATATATATATATATATATGTATACATAAATATAGCTGCGAGCAGCGATGGAGGGCCCAAGCCGGTGACACCGCCACCCCGGTGCCTTTAGTGTAACTAAAGGCACCAGGGTGGCGGTGCCACCGGCTTGGGCCCGCCATCGCTGCTCGCAGCTATATTTTATTATTAGGGCCCAAGCCCTGAAAGGGCGAAGGCCCTATTGTTTCCGGTAGGATTATTATTATTATTATTTTTCTTACGACTATTCAGGCACTTTTGGGGCCCTTAACATGCTCAAAAACTCTTGAAACTTTGCACACGAGTCAGAACCCGCGGCCATCAGGGCCGGGCTGAAGCTGGTACCCGGGCGTGGCAGGGGGGCTCGACAGCGCCCCCTTGAACGGGGTCCGAAAACTTGGTCCATATATCAAACACGCTTGCATGAATTAGTATGAAACTCGGTACACATATAGATCTTATCGGGCCAAACAATATTCGTGCTTTAAGTTTTACGCCAGCCCAACAGGAAGTCGGCTATTATGCATGTTTGAAAAATGTACGCTCTGGAATTTAAAATACTCCTCCTAGGAAATTCATCCATTCGCCTCCAAACTCGGTCAGCATAAAGTCAAGACATTGAGGATGCTAAATTGCGGATGGATTTTTGATATCTCGAACGGTTTGGCCGTGGCGAGGAAACAAATTTATGGCGAGAAAAGAGAAACAGGAAGTGCTTTATAACTTCTGCACACATTAACTGATCTTGATGAAACTTCAGCAGTGTGTTCGTTGTAAGAGGCCGATCACATGGATGTGACTATTGTTAGTCAAAGTTATAGCGCCACCAACTGGCAACAGGAAGTGTGTCACTTTCAAAATGCTTTGAAATCACCCTCTTATTTTTACCCGATTTGCTTAAAACTTTATGTGTATAATGTAGACACACGGCAGATGTAGACCTGTGAAAGGATTATTGATATCTTAGAAACTGTTGCCGTGGCAACGCATCAAACTTTAATATTCTTTTCGGATGCTTTTGAGACTCTTCACATGCTTGAAAATGCATGAAACTCGACAGACACATCACATTTATTATCGTCTCAGGTTACGTATGTAACCCTGGTTCCCTGAGAGGGAACGAGACGCTGCGTCGAGACGCGGTGGGAACGCTCTGCGTGATTGCGTCGTGAAGCACGTGTATAATCAGTCCAATGGAAAGACGAGACGTCATAGGCGGGTGACGTCATCGACCAGGAAGCTATAAAGCACCCCTGCGACAGACCGCGGCAGCTTCTGAAAGCCGAAGCAAGTCGATCACAGGCATGCAGGGAGTATGGCAAGGCGACGCAGCATCTCGTTCCCTCTCAGGGAACCAGGGTTACATACGTAACCTGAGACGTTCCCTTTCAAGGGAACTTCGAGCTGCGTCGAGACGCGGTGGGAACCCTATACCCACGACGCCATATGACAAATGCCTGTTCTGTATGAAGACCATGCGCATACTAGGAAACAAGCACCCTAGACCCTGGAGTGGAGCCTAGGTCCAAGTCATAAAATCTAACAAATGTATGCGGTGAGGACCTGCCTGCCGCATTACAGATGTCAGAATGAAACTCCTGATAATAAAGCCTTAGAGGCAGCCATACTCCTGGTAGAATGGGCCGGGACAGCCAAAGGTGAAGGCTGTCCGGCCGCTTCATAAGCAAGTGAGATAGCCTCAACTACTCACTTGCTCATTATCTGTTTAGATGCAGGGCAACCTATCTTAGGTAACCTGAAGCAGACAAATAACTGCTCTTATATATATATGCCACAGGTTGCAGCTCTGTGGACATAAGCATCCAAGAGCCCGGACAGGGCAAAACAGATTAAGTTCTTCCTGATCTGGCTTGTATTAAGGTGGAGGACAGAAGGCCTGCAGCACAAATTACCCACAAATTTAGTAGGAATACAACCCGGCAAGGGGTGAGGAAAGACTATCACCATACCAGGTGCAAATCCAAGTACGTGCAGGCCTCAGCCTCAAGTACCACGGAGAAGATGAAATAAGGATCTCTCCTCAGAGATAACCCAGCAAAGAAACATTCATTGCAGAAATCAAGTACTGTACCATAGGGCAGATAGCAAGATTCAGAAGGCATTCTCCGCACCAGGCAGAGAATAGTTTCCATTTCAATGCATATTCAGTCTTCTCGTGGAGGGAGCTCTAGACTGGAGTATGGTCTCCACGACCTCAGTCGAGAGACCTGAATCTATGAGCTGGGCCCCCTCAGAGGCCGAGCCCATAGTATCCATAACTCCGGAAGAGAGTAACTCCCGGGAGCAAAGATATCGGGAAATGCGTACAGGTGTAGCCTCAACCACACCTAATACGTTGCATCCAGTTCAAGCAGAGCTGGATGCATCAGGGAGAACCAAATGGGCAATGCGTTGTATAAACGATGCGAAAGGTAGACTTGAGTTTTGACCGAAGTTCTCCTAAAGGAGCTCCACCACCTTGGGGTGAAGTCCCCATTCCCCGGGCCTCAGCCCCTGCCTCAACAGGATATCTGCTCTGATATACGAGACCATCAGTGTGTTGTCCGGAAGGACAAGCACATGGTGACCTCTCAGGTCTTTTTTTTTTTTTTATGACCGCCCCCCATCCCGTGAGGGAAGCATCCGTCGAAAGCGTTACGCGTCGACAAGAAGCCCCCAGCACTGGGCCCTGGGCGAGGAACCAAGGTTTCTTCCACATGACCAAGGCACGAAGGCATCGCCGCTCGGAGAAAACCCCTTGATCCTGAGCCACTGCAAAGGTCTCATGTACAAAAGGCCAAAAGTGATTACGTTGGACGCAGCTGCCATGAGCCCCAACAGTCTCTGAAACTGTTTCACAGTGAGTGACTGGCCTAGTTTTATCCCCTTTACGGCTGTGAGAATCGCAGAAATACGTGCAGGAGAAAGACGTGCTTGCATTATTGTCGAATCCCATAAAACACCCAGAAAAGTGGTCCTCTGAGCTGGGAGGAGCACACTCTTCTTGGCGTTGAGCCACAACCCCAACCTCTTTATGTGAGACAGAACGACATCTCGATGCCGAACCGCCAACTGCTCGGACTGAGCTAAAATCAACCAATCGTCGATAAAGTATAATACGCGAATGCCCTGGAGTCTCAGAGGAGCCAGAGCTGCATCCACACATTTTGTAAAGATGCGGGGTGATAAACCTAGGCCGAAGGGAAGAACCCAATACTGGTATGCTTCGCCCCCGAAAGCAAACCTCAGGAACCTCCTGTGATATGAGGATGGATAGATAAGTAAGCGTCCTTCAAGTCTATTGTGACAAACCAGTCCTCGGACTGAATCTGTGACAATCATTTTAGCGTATAGCATACTTTGAACTTGAGATTCTGAAACCTGCTGTTTAATTGACGCAGGTCTAGAATAGGACGCAACCCCTCATCCTCTTTCGGAACAATGAAGTAACGGCTGTAAAACCCTGACTGTCTGCTGGGAGGAGAAACCCCTTCTATAGCTCCTTTTGCAGAAGTGTCAGTACTTCCTGCTCCATAACCAGAGCCTGCTCGGGGTCCACCACTGTGGGGAGGACCTCTAGAAATCTGTGCGGACGAGAACCGAACTGAATTCTGAAACCCTTTTCTAAAGTGTGCAGGACCCACTGAGAAATATATGGCAGTAGTTTCCACGCTGCCAGAAATTCTACTAGGAGAACCAGTCTCTCGAGACTGGCCTCTGGATTTGGTTGAACAGTCACTTTGGTGCCCTGAAGCGGCGAACCGGCAGGGAACAACCAAACTGACCGTTCTACGCCCCTCCTCGGAGGATCGTATGGGGACGCTGACACCTCGGTGCCCTGAACGGAGAACCGGCAGGGAACAACCGAACTGGCAGCACTGCGACCCTCCTCAGAGAGTCGCACCCCAGAGGGTGCCGAGGAGAAACGATTTCTCAAAACCGACCCTGCCCCGGGGAAACCTTCAGAAGCCTGATAGCCTCAGCGTCAGGACTTCTTGTCTAAGTTTTAATAGAGATAACGACAGTCCTCAGATCTTGCCTACCTCTAACTAGCTTTGTTCCGACGACCCTCCTCGGAGGATCGCTGGAAAAAAGCAGGCACCTCGGCGCCCTGAAACGGCGAACCGGCAGGGAAACCGAAATGACTGCTCTACGACCCTCCTCGGAGGATCGTTTGGGGACGCTGACACCTCGGTGTCCTGAAACGGCGAACCGGCAGAAAAACCGAACAGCCAGCGTTGCGACCCTCCTCAGAGAGTCGCACCCCAGAGGGCGCCGAGGAGAAACGATTTCTCAAAACCGTCCCTACCCCGGAGGGGACCACCCTCAGAAGCCTGCAGCCTCGGCGTCAGGGCTTCTTCCATTTTTAGCTATTTTAGAGATATTTAATCTCTAACTGGCTAGACTGTGACCGCCACCCAGGTCCCCATCGATTGTGGATGAGCCCGAATGGCGAATCTTTGTTTTACCGCACTCTATGCTGCGAGGAGCTTAAGTATGCTGAGACTGCTCCCGCCCAGCAGTCTCAGGAACGTTAGATCGGTGAGGAAGAAACCTTTGGAACGCCACTGAAGAGTTTATTTCTTCGTTTTTTTGAAAGCGGAGCGTCCAGAAGAAAAGACATATTTTATCTTAATTTTTCTTTACATCAGAAAAACTATATATATATATATATAAATAAATATAACACTCCGTGGCCACCAGCAGGAAACAACCGAACTGGCAGCGCTGCGACCCTCCTCAGAGAGTCGCCACCCAGAGGACGCCGAGGAGAAACGATTTCTCGAAACCGTCCCTCCCCGGTATAGTTTATCTGTTGCGCGACGCAATTCTCGAATAGCGTCAGTGCTGTTACATCCTCACATTCATCCATGCTTATATATTTTACCTACCAGTGCTGCCTAATAGTATTTATCTATTATTTATGGTGGCTGGTGGGTAACGTCGGGGTTATTATGACACCAACACGGGAGAGAGATAGCTCGCAAGCGTCTCTTTAACCCGAGGCACTGTCATACCATGATACTTAATATCCATAACATTACTATAGTAAAAGTTTAGGGATAAAACACATAAACAGAAACCGGTTTATTCCACGATCTCGACACCTCAGTGTGGAGATAGGGAAAAAACGGCACTCCCCGACGAGGAGGCTGAGATATAGAGTTTTCCTTATACTTTCACTCTCATATATGTTCGGCTGGCCAGTAATATTTAACTTAGCAACAGCATTATATAAAACCTCCTTTTATAAGCTCCTCTTTATTCAACAGAGTTATGAGCTGACTTATTTATTTATTTATTGAAAACTCATAAACATCTGCCTTATTTTCTTTTATTTATTTATTATTAAAACAAAAACACTAACAATACCAATTCCTCGGAACTGGAAATCGCAGCATGAGTGCCTCATCCCGGGGAGGAGAAACCGCAGAGCGTGCTTCTCCCCGAGAAAAGGCACGTGGATCGAACAGGTGTTTGTTAGAACCATTTGCGATCCCCAAGATGCGCGTCGACGCCGTGCCTCGGCAGCAGCGGGACCCGCGCCTCGGGGCGCGCGCACCGAACCGTCCTCCTCGAAGAACGGCCGGCGGGAGCGGAGCGTCCACACGGACAGCTTCTCGCAATGCTCACAGTCAGCCCCCTCGAGAACTGACTGTTGGCATGCTCCACTCCCAAACAAGCAACACAAAGCTGAAGTGTGTGTCCCCACCCGTGATATAACGTGGGGAGGGAACAACACAACACTTGCTTGCTCTCTTTTGCCATAATAAATATATATATTGCAACTTGACAGACAACAATAAATATGACAAGGACAGAATACGCCCCCTTGAACACAGTCTGAAAACTTGGTCCATATATCAAACACGCTTGTATGAATTAATATGAAACTCGGTACACATATAGATCTCTTCGGGCCGAACAACTTCCGCACTCTAAGTTATTAGCTCCGCCCAACAGGAAGTCGGCTATTATGGGTTGTTTGGAAAATGCAGTGGAATTTGATGTATTCATCCTAGAGAATTCATCCAATCGCCTCCAAACTCGGTCAGCATGAAGTCAAGACATTGAGGATGCTAAATTGCGGACGGATTTTTGATATTTCGAACGGTTTGGCCGTGGCGAGGAAACGAATTTATGGCGAGAAAAGAGAAATACAAAGTGTTATAACTTCTGCACACATTAACTGATCTTGATGAAACTTCAGCAGTGTGTTCGTAGTAAGAGGCCGATCAGATGAATGTAACTATTGTGAGTCAAAGTTATAGCGCCACCAACTGGTAGCAGGAAGTGTGTCACTTTCAAAATGTTTTTGACAAAAGTGGGGGGGTTAGTTTTACCCACAATTACAAAAATAAGTACGTATATTGGTCTCATCGAGCAGGACAACTTTCTAATTTGCAGCCATTAGCTCTGACCAATAGGAAGTCAGATATTTTGGTTTGAATGTGGATTTATTTGCAAATTCAGCCTCTGCATTTTTACCCACTCCTGCTAAGTTGTTTATTTTATTCACACCAAACTTTTTCAACATGATGAAAATACATTAAAGATTCTAAATTGTGAACGGATATTGAATATCTCAAACGGTTTTGATATGGCGAGGGATTAAAGTAATGTCAAAAAAGGAATCAGAAAACATCTCATATCTTCTACAAATGTAATTATACACAGTTTATTTTTATATAAAATTATACAAATATTAGAACTAAACCCATTTTATTCTGTTTTTGCAATTCAAGAAGTATAAAAAAAGTTAAAAACAGGCTATTTAGTGCTATTTGGTTCAACAAAAAAGCAAATATAGGGCTATACTGCCCTCTTGTGTCCAAAAGGATATAAATATAGTATATCAAACTTTTTACTAAGTAGGCCTATATTGTATTTAAATATAAATGTATTAGGTATATGACTGTGAGGATATTTTCCCAACGGTTAATCGACGTGTGACACGAGCGGGTGCTTTTAAATCGCTAATATAAAAGTGAAAGTAAAATTCGGACGTCCGCACGGACATTGATAATGGTGCACACACGTTGGAAAGAATGATACTTTTAAACATAACATTAAACCGCCATTAGGTGTCGCCAGGCGACCGTCTTAATGAGTGAGTCATTGATTCATTCGTTCAAACGATTCGTTTGAATGACTGAGTCATTCATGATTAAGACATATGTTTATGGATTGATCATTCAATCTTTGAGTCAACCGATTCGTTCAAAATGCTGAATCATTCAGAAATGAGAAAACACATTGCTGAGAGATGCGCGTGATGATTCTGCTGTGATCTTTTTGTTTAACTATTTTCGCTGCTGAAACAGAACAAAAACAGTCAATATTGCATCTAAAATGTAAGTGACTTGATTGTAACTGTTTTTTAACCTGTTGTATGAAATCAATGTCACAGTTTCAATCGTGATTGTATTCAGGAAACAGCCTTCTCGTCAAGTGAGGTTGCTTAACTCCAAAACTCCATATTTATCATTTTTATAGTCAGTAAGTTGTTAACTGAGTTTGTTTTTTGTGTGCTGATCTCATTTGTTTACATTTCTCCTGGAGAAGCTGCATGAGCCTCAGCAGCGCAACCTTGTTACCATTGATCAACTGACTACTGGTAATCCATTTATTAACAACTGTTGATTGCAACTTAAAATGAATGTAATAAAATTAGAATAATCTCTCGTTTTAGTGATTCCCAAGTTATTTTTTTGTCATTGACGTTCTAATCAGGCTACTCTGGTCGGGCAAGTAAAATTCTCTTTCAGGTTGGCCTATTGTATTTATATATAAATATATTAGGGATGTGACTGTGGGAAAATTTTCCCACCGGTTAATCGATGTGTGACACCGCTGGGGGCTTTTGAATCGGTAACTTAAAAACGAAAGTAAAATATGTTCGTCCGCACGGACATTGATAATGATGCAGAGCAAGCGCATTGCAATCTTGATATCGCAGTCTGTTCATTATAGCCTTTATAAAATATAATAATAAAATAGTCAACCTAACATATAAAAATGACACTGCTCTGAATAGTATGAATTGTACTGATTATTTAAACACAGTAATCACCGCTAAACTGTGATGTTTCCAAGCACATATTTGCGCATGTGAAGAGGATAATTTTTCCCTTCAATAGTGGAACGTGAGTGAAGTACAAAGCCTATAATAAACAAATGTTTAGCATCCAAAAAATGTAATATATATATATATAACAAAAAATATATATAAACACACTTAAAAAAAAAAAAAAAAAAAATATATATATATATATATATATTTTTTTTTTGTTATATATATATATATATATATATATAAATATAGCTGCGAGCAGCGATGGAGGGCCCAAGCCGGTGAAACCGCCACCCCGGTGCCTTTAGTGTAACTAAAGGCACCAGGGTGGCGGTGCCACCGGCTTGGGCCCGCAATCGCTGCTCGCAGCTATATTTATTATTATTCTTATTTTTCTGTCAACCTTTCGGGCACTTTTGAGACCCTTAACGTGCTCGAAAACTCTTGAAACTTTGCACACAGGTCAGAACCCGCGGCCATCAGGGCCGGGCTGAAGCTGGTACCCGGGCGTGGTAGGGGGGCTCAACAGCGCCCCCTTGAACGGGGTCCGAAAACTTGGTCCATAAATCAGACACGCTTGCATGTAATAATATGAAACTCGGTACATATATAGATCTCATCGGGCCGAACATCTTTCGTACTTTTACTTTTTACGCCAGCCCAACAGGAAGTCGGCTATTATGGGTTGTTTGGAAACGCATGCTGTGGAATTGGATGTACTCCTCCTACAGAATTCATCCAATTGCCTCCAAACTCGGCCAGCATAAAGTCAAGACATTGTGGATGCTAAATTGTGGACGGATTTTTGATATCTCGAACGGTTTGGCCGTGCGAATTTATGGCGAATAAGGGACACAGGAAGTGTATTATAACTTCTGCAAACATTAACTGATCTTGCTGAAACCTCCGCAGTGTGTTCGTTGTCAGAGGCCGATCACATTGAAATGAATCTTGTGAGTCAAAGTTATAGCGCCACCAACTGGCAGCAGGAAGTGTGTCACTTTCAAAATGCTTTGAAATCACCCTCTTATTTTTACCCGATTTGCTTCCAACTTTATGTGTATAATGTAGACACATGGCAGATGTAGACCTGTGAAAGGATTATTGATATCTTAGATACTGTTGCCGTGGCAACGCATCAAACTTTAATATTCTTTTCGGATGCTTTTGAGACTCTTAGTATGCTTGAAATTGGATGAAACTCGACAGACACATCACACTTATTATCCAGTAGACATGTGCAAAGTTTCAGAAACGGGCGTGGTGAGGGGCTCAGTAGCGCCACCTTTAGTCAAAAATGGGGGCTTAGTTTTAAGTAGAGTCACAAAAATCGTTATGTATATTGTTCTCATCAAGCCGGACAACTTTCTAATTTATAGTCATAAGCTCTGACAAAAAGGAAGTGAGATATTTTGGTTTGAATGTGATTTTTTTGGAGAATTTTCTCTCTCTCTCTCTGTCTCTGTGTGTGTGTGGGGTGTGGGGGATTTGTCTGTTAGGAGAGACTGCTTTTATAATTGTTTTTCAAGGTTTC
This sequence comes from Leuciscus idus, assembly GCA_021554675.1. Taxonomy (NCBI): domain Eukaryota; kingdom Metazoa; phylum Chordata; class Actinopteri; order Cypriniformes; family Leuciscidae; genus Leuciscus; species Leuciscus idus. Next base: position 39,291,165 of record CM038635.1, on the reverse strand, counting down.
AGGGGCTTTTGGGGCCCTTAACGTGCTCAAAAACTCATGAAACTTTGCACACAGGTCAGAACCTGCGGCCATCAGGGCCTGGCTCAAGCTGGACCCCTGGGCGTGGCAGGGGGGCTCAACAGCGCCCCCTGGAATGGCGTCCGAAAACTTGGTCCATAGATCAAACTAGCTTGCATGAATTAATATGAAACTCAGCACACATATAGATCTCATCGGGCCGAACAACTTTCGTGCTCTAAGTTTTGCGCCAGCCCAACAGGAAGTCAGCTATTATGGGTTGTTTGGAAAACGCTTGCTGTGGAATGTGAAATACTCCTCCTAGAGAATTCATCCAATCCCCACCAAACTCGGTGTGCATGAAGTCAAGACATTGAGGATGCTAAATTGCGGACGGATTTTTGATATCTCGAACGGTTTGGCCGTGGCGAGGAAACTAATTTATGGCGAGAAAAGAGAAAAATGAAGTGTTATAACTTCTGCATACATTAACTGATCTTGATGAAACTTCAGCAGTGTGTTCGTGGTAAGAGGCCGATCAGATGGATGTAACTATTGTGAGTCAAAGTTATAGCGCCACCAACTGGCAGCAGGAAGTGTGTCACTTTCAAAATTCTTTTGACAAAAGTGGGGGGGGTTAATTTTATGTACAGTCACAAAAATCAGTATGTATATTGGTCTCATCGAGCTGGACAATTTTCTAATTTACAGTAATTAGCTCCGAGCAACAGGAAGTCAGATATTTTGGTTTTAATGTGGATTTCTTTGCAAAATCAGCCTCTGAATTTTTACCCACTCCTCTTAAGTGGTTTATTTTATTCCCACCAAACTTTTTCAACATGATGAAAATACATTAAAGATGCTAAATTGTAAACAGATAATAAATATCTCAAACGGTTTTGCTATGGCAAGGGATTAAAGTAATGTCAAAAAAGGAAACACTAAAAACCTCCTATCTTCTAAAAATGTAATTATACACCATTTATTTCTATATATAATTATATAAAATATCAGAACTAAACCCATTTTATTCTTTTTTTCAATTTAATAATTGTTTAAGTTTAAAAACATCCAGAATGTTTTTTTAGTCCAAAAAATAAATTATGTAATTCATAGTGCTATACTGCCCTCTTGTGTTCAAAATCAGGTAGGCCTATTGTATCTATATGAAAATATACTAGGTATGTGACGGTGAGAATATTTCCCCACCGGTTAATCAACTTGTGACACCGCTGGGGGCTCTTGAATCGCTAACTTAAAAAACGAAAGTAAAATATGTTCGTCTGCACAGACATTGATAATGGTGCGGAGCAGAGCGAGCGTTTTCAATGAAGACCTATGGAAGTAGGAATATATATATATATATATATATATATATATAAATATAGCTGCGAACAGCGATGGAGGGCCCAAGCCGGTGACACCGCCACCGCGGTGCCTTTAGTGTAACTAAAGGCACCAGGGTGGCGGTGCCACCGGTTTGGGCCCGCAATCGCTGCTCGCAGCTATATTTATTATTATTATTATTTTGTCAAACTTTTGGGCACTTTTGGGGCCCTTAACATGCTCGAAAACTCTTGAAACTTTGCACACGGGTCAGAACCCGCGGCCATCAGGGCCGGGCTGAAGCTGGTACCCGGGCGTGGCAGGGGGGCTCGACAGCGCCCCCTGGAACGGGATCCGAACACTTGTCCATAAATCAAACACACTTGCATGTAATAATATGAAACTCGGTACACATATAGATCTCATCGGGCCGAACAACTTTCGTGCTCTAAGTTTTACGCCAGGCCAACAGGAAGTCGGCTATTATGGGTTGTTTGGAAACGCATGCTGTGGAATTTGATCTACTCCTCCTAGGGAATTGATCCAATCACCTCCAAACTCGGTGTGCATGAAGTCAAGACACTGAGGATGCTAAATTGCGGACGGATTTTTGATATCTCAAACGGTTTGGCCGTGGAGAATTTATGGCGAATAAGGGACACAGGAAGTGTATTATAACTTCAGCATACATTAACGGATCTTGATGAAACTTCCGCAGTGTGTTCGTTGTAAGAGGCCGATCACATGGATGTGACTATTGTGAGTCAAAGTTATAGCGCCACCAACTGGCAGCAGGAAGTGTGTCAATTTCAAAATGCTTTGAAATCACCCTCTTATTTTTACCCGATTTGCTTCAAACTTTATGTGTATAATGTAAACGCACGGCAGATGTAGACCTGTGAAAGGATTTTTGATATCTTTAATACTGTTGCCATGGCAACGCATCGAACTTTAATATTCTTTGTTGATGCTTTTGAGACTCTTAGCATGCTTGAAATTGCATGAAACTCGACAGACACATTACATTTATTACCTAGTAGACATGTGCAAATTTTCAGAAACGGGCGTGGTGAGGGGCTCAATAGCGCCACCTTTAGTCAAAAAATTGGGTATTGGTTTTACCTACATTAACAAAAATCGGTATGTATATTGTTCTCCTCGAGCCGGACAACTTTCTAATTTACAGTTATTAGCTCCGACCAACAGGAAGTCAGATATTTTGGTTTGAAGTGTTTTTTTTGGAGAATTTTCTCTCTCTCTCTCTGTCTCTGTGTGTGTGTGGGGTGTGGGGGATTTGTCTGTTAGGAGAGACTGCTTTTATAATTGTTTTTCAAGGTTTCAGGGGCTTTTGGGGCCCTTAACGTGCTCGAAAACTCATGAAACTTTGCACACAGGTCAGAACCTGTGGCCATCAGGGCCTGGCTGAAGCTGGTACCCGGGTGTGGCAGGGGGGCTCAACAGCGCCCCCTGGAATGGGGTCCGAAAACTTGGTCCATAGATCAAACTAGCTTGCATGAATTAATATGAAACTCAGCACACATATAGATCTCATCGGGACGAACAACTTTCGTGCTCTAAGTTTTGCGCCAGCCCAACAGGAAGTCGGCTATTATGGGTTGTTTAGAAAACGCTTGCTGTGGAATGTGAAATACTCCTCCTAGAGAATTCATCCAATCCCCACCAAACTCGGTGTGCATGAAGTCAAGACATTGAGGATGCTAAATTGCGGACGGATTTTTTGATATCTCGAACGATCTCGTTTGGCCGTGGCGAGGAAACGGATTTATGGCGAGAAAAGAGAAACACGAAGTGTTATAACTTCTGCACACATTAACTGATCTTGATGAAACTTCAGCAGTGTGTTCGTGGTAAGAGGCCGATCAGATGGATGTAACTATTGTGAGTCAAAGTTATAGCGCCACCAACTGGCAGCAGGAAGTGTGTCACTTTCAAAATGCTTTTGACAAAAGTGGGGGGGTTAGTTTTACCCACAGTTATAAAAATCAGTACGTATATTGGTCTCATCAAGCCGGACAACTTTCTAATTTACAGTCATTAGCTCAGACCAACAGGAAGTCAGATATTTTGGTTTGAATGTAGATTTTTTGGATATTTCAGACTGGATATTGTTATTTTAGCTACTCCTCCTAAGTGGTTTATTTTATTCACACCAAACTTTTTCAACATGATGAAAATACATTAAAGATGCTAAATTGTGAACGGATATTAAATATCTCAAACGGTTTTGCAATGGCGAGGGATTAAAGGAATGTCAAAAAAGGAAACACTAAAAACCTCCTATCTTCTAAAAATGTAATTATACACCATTTATTTCTATATAAAATTATACAAATATCAGAACTAAACCCATTTTATTCTTTTTTTTTCAATTTAATAATTGTTTAAGTTTAAAAACATCCAGAATGTTTTTTTAGTCCAAAAAATTTATTATGTAATTCATAGTGCTATACTGCCCTCTTGTGTTCAAAATCAGGTAGGCCTATTGTATCTATATGAAAATATACTAGGTATGTGACGGTGAGAATATTTCCCCACTGGTTAATCAACGTGTGACACCGCTGGGGGCATTTGAATCGCTAACTTAAAAACGAAAGTAAAATATGTTCGTCCGCACAGACATTGATAATGGTGCGGAGCAGAGCGAGCGTTTTCAATGAATTCCTATGGAATTAGGAATGAATATATATATATATATATATATATATATATATATATACATATATATATATATATAAAAATATATATATATATATATTAGGGGTGTAACGGTTCACAAAATTCACGGTTCGGTTCGATACGATTGTGTCACGGTTCGGTACGGTTCGGTTCGGTTCGGTACGTTTTCCATAGGCTACAGCAAAAATAAATAAATGCCAGAGAAATTTCCTTGAATTAAATTTTTTTTATTATTATTATTATTTTATTTAATGAAACTAACATCATAAAGTATGATTTTTTTTAATTATTATTTTTTGTTGCTTTTTTTACTGAGCAATAATGGAGCTATACTTGACTCTTCTTATGAGCATATAAAACAAAACAGCTCCTTGGACAAAATGAAATGTAATATTGTAGTAGTAGGCTAGTTATAAACAAAGGTTTATTTTAGTTCAGATTAACATTTGAGGGCAGCAATTGTATTCATAATGTCAAAATAAAACAGACGTAATGTTACTTGAAAGCATTATAGCCCACTATTCCTGACAAACTTCCATACCTTGCAGTTAGTGTTACTACAGTAAATCCATGGTGAATGTTGCTGATCTGTGGACACCGGCCAGTTCATTCATGGCACGATGTTTCTTCCTGGTTTCTACGTCAGCGCTGTTTGATCCGTTAATAACAGAGAAATGTGCATGTTTCTCACTAGATCTCGCAGCGATGTTATTACTTCAGTGGCGAATTCAAAAAGCATTTGAAATTCAAATGCTTTCTTTACTGGTCTGAATCTCTTAGCGCTGTGTGGTGTTGCTTGATCAGGCTCGCGAGTCCCGGTTCACAGGTCAAAACTGATAAATGGTCCACACAAACACAATAAGAGTAGCTCAGTTTCGTTCCTTGCATTGCATTTGCCAGTTGATGTTGTGGTCGCGCCAGCCTCTATGAGCGCGCTTGCCACCCGCGACGCGCCTTCATTTGAAATAACGAAATTTTGGTCGGCAGAAAAAATGGTCCAACGAACCGTTCGGTACGTAATGCGTACCGAAAACCGAACCGAAAGCCTCGTACCGAACGGTTCGATACGAATACGCGTATCGTTACACCCCTAATATATATATATTAGGGCTGTGAAAAGATTAATCGCGATTAATCGCATCCAAAATAAAAGTTTGTGTTTACATAATATATGTGTGTGTACTGTGTATAATTAAATTTGTATATATAAATACACACACAAGCATGTATATATTTAAGAAAAATGTGTTATTTATATATAAAAAAATTATATTTATATATAATATAAATTATATATAAATATATACAGTATATGTATGCAAATATTTCTTAAATATATACATGCATGTGTGTGTATTTATATATACAAAATTATTATACACAGTACACACACATATATGATGTAAACACAAACTTTTATTTTGGATGCGATTAATCGCGATTAATCTTTTCACAGCCCTAATATATATATATATATATATATTGTTACATTTTTATATATATATATATATGTATATATATACACATATATATATAAATATATATATATATATGTATTAATTTATATATATATATATATATATATATATATATATATATATATAGATATATAGATAGATATATATATAGATATATATATATAGCTGCGAGCAGCGATGGAGGGCCCAAGCCGGTGACACCGCCACCCCGGTGCCTTTAGTGTAACTAAAGGCACCAGGGTGGCGGTGCCACCGGCTTGGACCCGCAATCGCTGCTCGCAGCTATATTTACTCATTATTATTTCATATTGACTAAATGCATAAACTAATGTCAATGTATATAACCTTATAAAGTGTTTCCAGAATACTTTAACACTGCATTTGTTTGTTTTGTACTAAGGGAGTCCATCCAGAGGCAGTGAGTGAACTTGTTGTCCTGAAGCCAAAGTCAGTTGGGAAGACTGGAATCAAGTCTACCCTATACAGGGCTTACACAGGTAATACACAACACTGTATGTGTACACGTGTACTCAGCTACAACTTAATGTGTTCAAGACTAATAGTTTGTATTAATTTCTTTAGGTCCCCTATTTTGAATTTGATCTTGTGTAATATATATGATTATATGTATGCATACACATTTACTAATTGTATATGTATTTATATTGTGTGAAATAACAATGAACAGCAGAACTGAGTTGACACATTTTTTTAATGAATTCTTATAAAAAAAAAAAAGATTTTGTTGTCAACTATTTCATTGTGTCTGTCAAATTATTTTTTGAGGAAACTTAGTATAAATAATGACAATATACATTTGATCACGTTACAGTACAAAGTAAAAAAAAAAAGTAAAAACAAGATATTTAATGATGTTAAATATTGAAAGTCTATCACTACTATTGTAACAATCAATCACACTGTCAGTGTAAATATCTAATATTTATTATATTATACATATATACTGTTATACTATACATTCACTGCTCAAGAAACATTGGTCCCTGGTAATTAACCATAAAACAGCAATTATGCCAGATCTGATTGATGCTTCCTGACGAGGTGAGTGGCACAACAGAATCTCAAATGTGGGTTTCCTTGACCCTTCGAATTACCCTTTCCACCAGAATTCTGAGGCGTGCAATGGCCTGTGTTTTATCACAGTCCTGTTTGCTGAACTGCTTAGCACGTTTGAAAGGTGTAATTATCAGTCTAACACCAACACTGGAGAGCATATCCTCGATTGTGAACCCCTTGTCTGCCATGACCTCATCTCCAGGTTCAAGCAGGTCCAAAATGCCGGACTTCTTTGTGATCTCTTTGTCGGAGATTGAACCTGTGTAAAGCTGGGAGATGAAAGTCATTGCACCACACGGAGCTACTCCAACCAGACCTTTAAATGTTGTAGTGCTCTTGTAGCTGGAGAAGATCTCTGAGTGGAGTGTCAGAGATGTGGGGCTCTCACAGCGGATTTCTGTGCAATCCAGGATGACTCGCAGGTTTGGACAGAACAAACTGTACTTCTCTGGCATGGAGAAGCATATTTGTTGCCTGGACATCCAAATGGGAACTGAACCCAACACAAAGAACAGGTAGTTAGCCCAGGTGATAATGGCCCTACTCACTGTGGCCACGCTTACCCCGAAAATGTCAGCGATTACTTGTTCCCTCAGTCCAGCAGCTACCCGACAGGAATACATGAACAGTTCATCTATGAGCTGGACCTTCCGTGCAGGGCTAGGGCTTGGGGATGCTTCCAGTCCCATCCTCTGTGCCTTAGTCCAGTACACAAGATTGCTGGCAGATGGACAAACAGACTCCCAGAACACCTGGAAAACTTCCTGTGAGGGAAACTTTTTGTAGTATTTGATTGTGTGATCAGAAACACAAAATCTGCTCATTGTTGTTTGTCTCTCTAGTGACATTTTCTGCAGCCTAGCCTCCAGCTCCTCAATGTACTGCAGAGCCTCATCTAATGCACCTATAAAAATGTAAATAATATAGTTAGCAACTAATTATGCTGTTTTTTTATTATTATTTTTATTTCACGTCACAGCACAGTCTACACTTTTATCACAGAAATACACAAGCAAAAGTCAACATAAGTGCTTACCGGCAGGTGGGCGTGCCGCGTAGTCATGTTCCTCAATATGACTGGATTCATTGGGTGCATATTCTGAGACCACCGGCTGCTCCTGAACACGTACATCCGCGCCAAGTCGAACGGCAGATCTCTCAAAAGCTGACAGCCTTTGAGGGAGTACATAGAAATTGTTCCAAGGGAAACGACTGGGAATGGCACCAACTTTCAGCCGCGAACTTCCTGGAATGTAGTTCTCAGCGGTAAAATGCTGACTGCAGATATACGTGCTGCCTCTCCGAATGACGAACGTAGACCCTTCGTCCCATCTAATAGCGATGACCCATTTCTTTTTTTTGGTCTTCGTTCAAAGGATACCCGTGAAAACTTAAATAAGGTTGTTTTTGCTTAGAATTGCTGCACTGAGGGACGCTACAGCAACACTTATTCTTGGACTCTGCCATTGTTGTTGTCACCAGAAGCAAGTTTACCCGGCGTTGGTGAGCACCGGAAACACAAAACCCGGAAGTGTGAAAAAGGCCTATCGTGTGAGACACTGGAGCAGTTTTTTACACAGCAGTGTTTTCCAGGCATTCTAAAATAGTGCGACAACCTCCTCTACTACCAATACAAACAATGAATGGTGCTGGCGGTGCTGGCCATAGATGTCATATAATAAAGGCTAGATGTCTCGTCCGCGCTGCTGGCCAATGGAGGTCGACGTCCGCACACGGCGGCCATCTTGCCACAGGGAGCTAGCTCACTCGTAACACTGTGTTTTAATGGTGCATGTACTTTTAAATAACCATAACTTACTCAATTTTCTATAGATTTTCAAACGGTTTGGTTTGTTATAAACGTCAGAGATGTAGTTATGACACTGCAGTGCATACATATGAATAATTATAACAATGGACTTCCATATGAAAGAATTATAGGTTGGCGGTTGGATTGTTTTCCCCCCTGGTGGGCGTGGTCTTCAGATTATGACGCGTTGGGCTCTGTCTCTATTGCTGGTCGCCTTTGAAGTCCATTATGGAGAAAAATCCTGAAATGTTTTCCTCAAAAACCTTAATTTATTTTCGACAAGCGGCAGTTTACTAGGTGCTGTCACTTTAAGACCTGCACGCATCTAGATGCAGACACGCATCCGAGTTTCTCTCAACTGTTCGTTCACTTTAGACATAACCAACTGTGTTTATGTAAACCTTGTGTGTATTTGGAAGTATTAGCACAATCAGGCGCGAATCAGACAATCAGAGTGCAGAGTCCTGTGAGTGTAACTCTACCGCTGCGTTAATGTGTGATGTGAATGTACGTCGAGTTTTACAGTATAGAGAGCCTAAGTCCCTCCCTTCCGCTTCCGGCTCATGGGACCTTATTTCTGAAAAAATATGTGTGGTAGTCAATGGCGAGAGACAACTTATCTTTTTATTCCGTCTGAACTGTGCCCTGAATTACACATATGATGTTTGTCAATTTAAAAGATAATTATGAAAGTCAAGAAAGTTGCAGTTTGTCATAAAACAGAAGAGTAACATTTAGTTTTATGTGAAAGTCGCTCAATGAATTACATCTCTCGTCTCGCACTATGTACGTCACCAACATGGCTGTCAACTTATAACGCGTTTCATCTCGTTCTTCCAGAACGAGGAAAAAAGTATTAAAAGGGGTGAAAATCACTACAAGTCGGGTCATGTTTACATGTAGTAAAGTTAGATTAGTTAGAAAGAATAGTTAGAAAGAAAGCAAGAATAGTTAGAAAGAATGAAAGATTAGTTAGAAAGAAATATTAGTTAGAAAGAAAGAAAGAAAGAAAGAAAGAAAGAAAGAAAGAAGTTTTCTAATTAATTTACTTTAAATAAAGGAAGAAAGATTAGTTAGAAAGAAAGAAAGAAAGAAAGAAAGAAAGAAAACAAGAAAGAAAAAGATAGATTAGTTAGAAAGAAAAAAATTAAAGTTAGAAAGAAAGAAAAGTTAGAAAGATTAGTTAGAAAGAAAGAAATATTAGTAAGAAAGAAATAAAGAATAGTTAGAAAGAAAGAAAAGTTAGAAAGAAAGATTAGTTAGAAAGAAAAAAAGAATAGTTAGAAAGAAAGATAGACAGACAGATTGATAGATTAGTTAGAAAGAAAGAAAGATTAGTTAGAAAGAAAGAAAGAATAGTTAGAAAGAAAGAAAGAAAGATTAGTTAGAAAGAAAGAAAGAAAGATTAGTTAGAAAAAGAAAGAAAGATTAGTTAGAAAGAAAGAAAGAAAAGTTAGAAAGAAAGAATAGTTAGAAAGATTGGTTAGAAAGAAAGAAAGTTAGAAAGAAAGATAGATTAGTTAGAAAGAAAGAAAAGTTAGAAAGACAAACAGAAAGAAAGATTAGTTAGAAAGAAAGAGAAATATTAGAAAGAAAGAAAGAAAGAATAGTTAGAAAGATTGATAGAGAGATAGATTAGTTAGAAAGAAAGAAGTTAGTTAGAAAGAAAGAAAGATTAGTTAGAAAGAAAGAAAGAAAGAAAGAAAGAAAGAAAAAGAAAGAAAGAAAGAAAGAAAGAAAGAAAGAAAGAAAGAAAGAAAGAAAGAAAGAAAGAAAGATTGATTATTTAGAAAGAAAGAAAGATAGATTGGTTAGAAAGAAAGAACGATTAGTTAGAAACAAAAATTTGTTAGAAACAAAAATTTGTTAGAAACAAAGAAAGATAGATAGATTAATTAGAAAGAAAGAAAGAAAGAAAGAAAGAAAGAAAGAAAGAAAGAAAGAAAAGTTAGAGAGAAAGAAAGATTAGTTAGAAAGAAAGAAAGATTACTTAGAAAGAAAGAAAGAAAGTGTTTGGCTCGAGGTCATGGTGCAAAGGACCCTAGGTTGATTTTACTCCGAACCATCCCTTTAAGTTTCTTTGATGTTACATATTTCACTAATTTGCTATATTGCTAAATGTACCCGATTTTTCACATCAACAGAAAAATATACTGGAATAACCTGGTTTCTCTTGAGAATCCCCTGCTTTGGAGTTAATGATATGCTAAAGCCCATCTCACACGTTGACGTGATTGGTAACAATGTTGTTTGTGACATACAGTAAGAAACACCAGCGATTTCAAACTGCATTTTTTTTACGAATTACGGAGAAAATACTCAGCAGTGGTGTTGACTGAATTTCTGAATTTGCACATGGTTTGACTTAAAGTGACAAAGACAAGAGAGGGGAGAGAGAATTTAAATATTTTTTATATATATTGGTCTGGTTCCAAAAACGCACTGACATCTGGTCTATGACCAGCTGGGTGAACTCCTCCGCGATGCATGACGGTGGTGCTGGATAGCCCTCAGTGCACGACTTGACACTCCTGTGCCGCCTGGTGGACGGCGACCGCGACTCCTCTGCTCCCTCACGGATGGCAGCCGCCCCTCCACAACCCAGAATCCAAACAGTCAAGTCTTTCTAATATTGTTCATCAAAAATAATAAATGTCATATTAAACACCTTGTGTTTTCATGTGAACCAATTAGCAAGATAAGTTAACATACAAACAATCAGTTTTGTTCAATGTGTGAATATATTGTATTACCATGAGAACTCTGATTGGATGGTTGAGACTCATGTTTATGTAATGATCTGTTTGAAAGAAAATATCTCCAAATTCATTCTCACTAGTTCCTTATGAGGTGGAAGATATCTCCAAATGAATAGGTAGTAGTTATTCTTTTTTTGTGTGTGTGTGCAGGGCAACGATTAATCACCTGTTACAATACAACCTCGCCTTGTTGGATGTGAAAACCTAATAATCTTTTTACACCTCATGCAGTGAAGAGAGATACCGAACTGCTTTGCCAGTCACAACAATTTGTCAAAATGAGTTTATTAGCCAGAGAGCCTAAAAAACCCTCTCTAACTGACATGAAGACAGGTAGAAAAATTGAAAAGAAAAGTTGTGATTGATGGCCTGTGAATTTTAGGTTATTCAAAAACCCAGTAAAGATGACTGATCCTGCTCTCTGGGTAAAGGGGAAATGGCTGCAGAAAAAAAATATATATTTATAGCTTTTCGTAGGTGTTCTTGGTGTGAACAAGCCTTAAACCACTAGATGGCACAAAAACTCAACGCATCATTTTTCTGAACATCTGTGTTTCACTATGGACTTGGAAATTTGGCTGATCATTAACATGTTTGCATTGCAGTATACAGTCTCTCATGATTCCTATGCTGCATGTAAAACCTTTTTGGTTAACTTTCTCCAACTTAATGAGGACAAATCAGAAATCATTATCTTTGGCTCTCCAAAACTGAGGAATAGTCTCATTAAGAATCTGGGTAACCATTTCCCCTCAGTTTCCTCTCAGGTCAGGAACCTTGGAGTCATTCTTGACTCAGAATTATGTTTATCTAAACAAATTAATTCTGTTGTAAAGAATAGTTTTTATAAATTGCGGTTCATTTCCAAACTTAAATCATTTTTGTCATTCCAAGACTTCGAGAAGGTTATTCATGCTTTTATTACCTCACACTTGGACTACTGTAATTCATTGTATTTGTGTCTTCCTCAATCATCGCTTGCAGATGGTGCAAAATGCAGCTGCAAGGACAAAGAAATTCGATCATGTCACCCCAATTTTAGCTTCGCTTCATTGGCTCCCGATCCATTTTAGAATTCAGTTTAAAATTCTGTTGTTTGTTTTTAAAGCTCTTAATGATCAAGCTCCATTATATCTTAGAGATCTTCTTGCTCCTCTGTCATCCACTAGATCTTTAAGATCTTCAGACAGGGGGATCTTTTATCTATCCCTCGCTCCAATCTAAAATCTAAGGGAGATAGAGCCATTGCTGTTGCCGCCCCCCGTCTATGGAACCAATTGCCTCTGGACATCCGCCTTGCACCTTCAATTGCTATTTCTAAATCTAAATTGAAAACTTATCTTTATTCCCTGGCATTTTAATATTATCTTGCTGCTGTTTCTGTCTGTTCTGTTTGGTTGTTTTCTGTTTTATTTGATTTGTGTTTTTTTTTTACTTTGTTCAGCACCTTGGATAGTTCTGCTATGTTTAAATGTGCTATATAAATAAAATGTACTTACTTACTTACTTAAAGTACAACCTAACCTCACTGTATCTGAAAACATATGAATCATTTTACTCATCATGCAGTGAAGAGAGATATAACTGTTTTTCCAGTATGATTACAATTTGTCTAAATGACCCCATTAGCCAGAGAACCTGAAAACCTCTCATGTCAACTGACATGAAGACGGGATAGGAAGAGAAAGAGTGATGAGTGGAAAAGAATCATGACTGACGGTCTGTGAATTTCAGGTTATTCAAAGAGCCAGTAACTATGACCGATCCTGCTCTCAGGGTATAGAGGGGAAATTGGTGCATTCCAGAAAAAATAATGTATTGTTGAGTCATTTTTAGCAATGGAAGATGAACTCTGAGGGACTCTCGACTGCTAACTGGCCAATCCAAAAATTACTTCCAAATCTGTTCATTTCCTTTCATAATGTGACGTAACAGTAAAACCCTCAGGTGGTCTAATAACCACTTACTCTCTGATTGCAAACGGATGACACATTGATCTCTGTCAAAGTTTCACTAGAGGACAGAGAGGCAGCCTCTCCAGGGACGGCTCTGGGGACACAAGGGTTGTCGTGGCAGCTCCTTTGACAGTGGTTAGGATTCAAAAGGACTGCACATATACGTTTTGACCAATCCAAAATTGCACATCAATGCAAATTTCTAATTAACCAAGAAAAGACTCTGCTTCAGTGTATGTTGATCATTCATCCATCCATAACCATTTAAAAGCAATGCAAAGTTTGCTTTTAAATGTTTACCTGGCAACCAATTTGTCTTTGTCATACAAAGAAAATGATCTATTCATCTCCGAGCTGACTGAGCCATCATTTTGCAATGGATGTTCTAGCAAGATGTCATTTCACCACTCGTAATTTACAATGTGGACAATTAGCTTGAGCGACTGTCATTTGCAATGGAGTAGGAAGTCATTATGGAGTGAAGGAGATGCTTTTATTGGGCTCAGAGGGCATTCAGAGACAGATGAGAGCAAGTATATGAGCGCTGGCCTTTTTGATAAAGTGTGCCATTAAATTTGTGCTTGTGTGTAGACAAACCACATCCAACTGCCCTGCAGTTGGACCTGTGAATCTGCTACTGTGGTTACACTATCAAATGTTGCGTGCAGGAAGGTTGTGTGTTTACATACAGCTCCAAGGGAGTTTCTTTGGAAAACAAAGAAACTGAGAATTAATTCCTGTTACATTCTAAACTGTTATTTGTTATTGGGATATAAATGAATACATAAACAGGCAGCACATATTGCACTTGCAATAAATATGTACATATGAACATGTTATCACACTCAAACTGAAAATACAAAGGCCCTTATTATTATTTTTTTTGCTTTGTCTTTCTTTCTTTTAAAAAAATAAAAATAAATGCTAACAAATACATTTGCAAAGATGCACACAGTCAATTCAGACAGATTCTGAAAGCAATTTATAATTGCTCTAATTACTCATTATTACACAAACACATGCACACTTGAATGCAAAACTTTTTTATGTATTTTTGCTTTTTTTACGTATACTTGCTGTACAAATATATAGACTTCAGGATATATCAGGAAGATGTTGCATTAGGCAGTGAAAAGACTCTCTGAACCATATTATTTACCATAGGGTACAAAATTGTGTCCTGATTTAAAAGATTGGAGACACAAGTCATATTGTTATGAACTATTGTCTTACATAAAATTAACCAAGTTATGCTCTCCCATTAAATCCCCAAATTTCCAATTTTCTGTCTTACCTCTCACAGAAGTATTGAGCTTCTTGACTGTATCCAACAATTAAAACTACATAACAGCTTAATTTTTACAAAATCTGTTCTGTTGAAATGATATTTAGATCATTGTAGTAAAAGTATTTTGCTGCACCCTACATTTCACATTCAAAACTAAAACTGTTACTACATGACTTTTCACCATTAATATAATTGTATTATTGCTTAAAACTGTGAAACCCAAGAAGTGACAATGCGGACACTTTCTATATGAAAAGACTGCATTTATTTAAGCTCAACCTTCATCCCTGTTACCCAGGTATTGTGTGTGAGAGAGAGAGAGAGAAAAAACATTTGTAAAGCTGTAAGAGAAATATACTTTAGGAAATAACAACAAACCAAAATGTAACCCCAAATTACAGCCAACTGACTGCTTAATTTAGGCTAAATTGTAAAACAATGTCCGTTCTGGTTTTATAAGGAAGTACTGTAAGGGTTAAAGTACCTCTTTCACTAGCCATTTGTTTAAAGTTTTTTTTCTTTTCTTTTTTTTTCTTTTTCTGAGAAATTCAGGTGCCATGAATGGTTTAGAACAGTTGTATGGTCCTTCTCATAAGTCCCTGGAGCCTTGTGGATCCTCAGAGGCCGTTAAACAAAATTCAGACCTTCATATCAGCCCAGTATACCCATTTACTCACTTCATCACAGGCTAAAGTGAGCATATAGATTTTCTTATTCTAAATGTGGACCTATAAATCATCTGCGAAAATATCATGACAAAGAAAAAATACATCAGATGCTGATGTTCTAAAGATGGCCATAATATTTATATAAAAAGATATTGTTTATTTATGTATGAAAGTGTGCAGATGTGTATGTATGTGTGTGAGAGAGATCGCAGTTCCTACCCTGAAGAAACCAAAATAGCTTTAAAGACTGCTTCACTGTTCATCTATTTTAAATAAGCTTCGGGGCTTCATTTGGTCCAGAGTCAATTAAGACTTATCCAACAGGGAAATCAGCTCATCAGTCTCAGTTAAAGATTACAAAGACAAATGAAATATGATACTATGGAAGCTTGTTTCCGCCACAGAAAAAAAAAAAAGGTATAACTGCGACTTTTTATCTCACAATTCTAACTTTTTTTCTCCAAATTGCGTGATAACAAGTCAAATTTGCGAGTTATAAAGTCAGAATTGCCAGATGTAAACTTGCAATTTCTAGTTATAAAGTCAGAATTGCGTGATATATATTCATTTTTTATATATGTAAAGCTGCATATTATTGCTATTTATTGTTTTTGGTGATGGTGGTAGTAGGGATGGTGGTATTGATATTGATATTATAAAACTATTTGTACTATTCCCTCTCTTCTACTATATTAAACAACATTTTAGAAAACATTACATATAAATATTTATAATTTGTATACTTTATTTTATTAAATATAAATGATCTGGGTCAGGCGACTGTTCTAGGTGCTGTCGGTACTATTACTATGATTGTCTTAAATTGCCTCTATCTATATCACTAAAATATCCCATTGCTTAAACTTACCAATGTATCTGCATACATCACTATATCGATATATTTATATTCAGCTGTTTTCTTTTTTTTTGTGTGTGTTCTGTTTAATTCTTTCTCTCTTCTGTATGTGTACATATGTCATTGATCTTTTACCTTGTATAAGCTACTATGTTTTGTTAACTTGCAATAAAAAAAGAATTGCGTGATATAAAGTAGCAAATCGCCTTGCCCCAGCGAGAGGATCCTGTGGCTTCGCCTCCGGCATCTGATCCCTTCGCTCGACCTCGGCCCATTGACCTGTCAGCTCCGCTTTGGCTCCTCCCACCCTCGGCTCCACCAGAGACCCTCGACCTTGCGGCTTCACCTGGTTCCCTTGTCCCACCGGCTCTACCTAGGTTAATTGTCACTCTGCTTATGCCACAGACTTGAACTGAATCAATCGCTCATTCTGGCTCCACCTCAAGTGCTCATCGCCGCATCCTCGCCTTGGTCTCCAAAGCCAGTGGTGTCACTCAAGTCCATCAGCTCTCTGTCTGCGCCCTGGGCTCCACCTCCTTCGGTGGGTTCTCCATCAGTCGTCCCCTGGATGTCGTCAGCCAAAACTCCATCTTTGCTCCTCCCTCCATCGACTCTGCCGTGTGCTATCGTCCTGGCTGCGCTCTGGGTCACCACCATCTGGCCACTCCTCCCATCATCTCCTCCATGGCTGCTACCACCATTTTCTCCTCCTTGGTCTCTTCTACCTGCTCTCACTAGCCCTTCGCCTGCTTGTCCTCCTCCAAAGCCCCCTCCTTTTCTCCCTCATCTTCTTTACTACGGCACGAGTTTGTGCGGACTGTCACAGTTGTGTTCTGTTAAATACATTTTCATGGACTTTTAGTTTGTTTATCTTCAGTCACAAATTTTCCTTTGTCTAGTTTCCCGCCACTTATGAGTTGTGGTGGTTACTGATTTGATTAGTCATTCTATTCAACTGTTTGTCATTAATTAACCTTGTCTGCCTGAGTATTTACTTCCTGTGTTTTCAGTTCTGTTTGTTGGTTGTCGTTAACGTTTGGTTATGGTTTGCTTTCATTGTAATGGTTTATTTTGTATTCATCTTATGCCTACACCAACGCTTAGACTTCGTGACACCCTACGGATGGGTTTGTCCATATTTGAACCAAACATGGGTTGAAACAACCCAGCATTTTTTAGAGTGAAGATCCACTCTGTTCTTCACATAAAGATATCGTATGGTTTCCGAAGACTTGGAATGCAACATGAGTTAATACTTTTATACTGTTTTCGGTCAGTTTTTGCAATTAATACAAGGAAGTGTACTTTTATTTGCCTGTTACGTGTTTTATATTGTTTAAAAGTGGGTAGGTTTAGGGTTGTAGTGGGGTTAGCTGCTCTTAACTGGAGTCACGCTCTTCTGTCTACGTGAGTTGTTTTGTGTGCTGAGCGTGGTATTCTGATGCCGGCACTTTGGTCTAGTTTGGTTTCGGTTCTGTGTCGGGATTCGAACATTCATGCTCCGTGTTTTTGTCTTCTGTTGTGAGCACATGATGAGCATTCACTCGTTCTCGTGTGCTTTGGGTGCTTCTCATTTCTAATTTGTGCATCCTCGTTTCCTTTCCTCGTGTTTCAGCTTCTTGTTGATTCTCAACAAGAAAGACTTCTGCATAGGATACACCTGTGTATACTCGCTCAAAGCTCCTCTGCAAGCTTCTTCACTCCTCATTCATCGCCTCGCAGTGCAATTAGAGAATTGAGATGGCCTTCAAGATGGCTTTCTTTGGTTGGTTTCTGGGTCACATGCTGGAGGACGGAGGAGCGAGGAAACGAGGAAGCATCGATTTGAGTATTGAGAACCACTTGTTGTGTGAGTGTGCGGTTTCGAATTCGCTCTGGCCATATGCTCTTCTTTCCACGTGTGTTGTTGTTTTCAGTGTAGCACACGGTTCATGTTTCATCAGCCGCTTGCTCTCTTGTGGTGTCGCACACGTCTCGTTTTCATTTGTCTTGTGTTGTGTAGCAAGTGGCTCGTGTTTGTCACTGGCTGTGTGCTTTCATGTTGTCATGTTTTGTGTGAACACGGGCTTATGATTGTTCTCATTAGCTGTGTGTTCATGTCTCGTTTTGTTTGAGCACATAGCTTGTAATTGTGTTCGCTGGCCGTGTGCTATTGTCTAACCCCTCCCATCTTGTTACCTGATTATTGGTTCAGTTGTCCCACCTGCTCTCATTCGTTACCTGCCTTGTTTGCTCCCTATTTATTCTCATTGTGTTTGCAGTCCTGTGCCAAATCGTCGTCATATATTTACCCATTGAATATTCCCTCTCATGTGTTTCCCTGCCTTTTGTCAAGTGAAGTCGGTCATGTTTTCCCCCTCTGGGTAGTTTTTATTTGTTTTGTTTTATTTTATTATACATAAAAAAAGCACATTATTTCTGCATTTTGAGTCCTCGCCTCATCCCTTCAACCCCAACCCTGACAATGTTATTACACTGTAATTAATATATGTCATGTAATGGAAATTAAATCTAGCCCTATCCTTAAAGGGGACATAACACACGCAGTTTCTGCCAATCTCATGTTAATCTTGAGTATCTATAGAGTAGTATGACATCCTTAATATCTCCAAAGAGTCTTTAGTTCTCTTACGAGAGGTCTCTCGTACTGCGTAAGATATCTTACGCTAGGGGAAAATCCTTTTCCGCGAGATATTGAAGCCAAAAATTATCCTTAATTTTGTAATAATGCAAAACGCGTTGCAGCAGCAATGCAGACATAGGCGAGACAGCTCGCGCGCCTATTGGCTGCTCTGCGGCAACTGCAGCAGCCTATCGAGCGAGGCCTGGCGTGACGTCAGACCCAATCAGGGCACTTCGCGCCCGCTGCGTCACGTCCCGCCGAAATGGGCGTGGTCTAGGCCTATAAATATCGCTCGCAGGCAGCTATTATCTGATTTTTCATCCTTCAAGCGAAGCACACGCATCGCTGGAGCTGGATTAGAAGCCGCGCCGTCAAGAGAGAGAGCACCTTCAGCGGGACGAGTCACTGAAGTCGCTGGCCGCGCCGCCTTCCTGCCTTCCTGCTGCGCTTTCCGGCGCTTATATCCTTCTCTTTTATTTGCACTGTATTTCTGTGTGTGTGTGTCGCCGCCGCGACACACATTTCTAAAAGAGCTAGCGTCTTTTTAAAGATGCCTTCCTGCGGCTCGTGCAGAGCCACACTCAGCGACGGGGACCGCCACGTGATCTGCGTTTCCTGCCTGGGTGAGGAACATGCAGCTCTCGCGCTCGCTGACGGCGGATGCCCTCACTGCGAGCTGATGGCAATGGCGACTCTGAGGACTCGCCTAGCCGTCTTCACCGAGACTGCTCCCCCGCCCGCCGCGGCGTCGCGCCGTAAAAAGCGCCGTGCCCAGCGGGCCCCGGAACCCTCCCTCAGCCGCCAAAGCTCGCCGGTTCGCCCGCTTGCTTCCCCGGCTTCTTCTGTTTCGCTTCCTGACGGACAGCGGCCGCCGTCTGCCGCCGCTTCCGTTGATATCGCGGATGAGGAAGCCCTGCTGGGAGAGGATGATTCCTGCTCTATCCTGGCGTCAGGCAGTGAGGATTGGGCGGGCTCTGAGGACCCCGCACCCCCTGCCCGCACTTCGTCAGGCAAGAGAGCTTCCATTGAGACGGAACTCATGCGAGTACTCGCACAGGCCGCGGCGAGCCTCGGCCTCGAGTGGTCTTCGCCTGAGCAGCCCGCTCACAACCGGCTGGATGGATTTTTCCTGCCTGGGGAGCGCGCTTCGCCTGTGTCCAGACCGGCGCCTTTTCTTCCTGAGTTACACGAAGAAGTCGCCAAGTCCTGGAGCGCCCCCTATTCTGCTAGAGCGCGTCCTGCTGTTTCTTTGGCATTCTCCGCCGTTGACGATGCCAAGAACAAAGGATACCTCTCGCTGCCGCCGGTTGAAGAGGCGATAGCGGCCCACTTATGCCCGCCCTCCGCTGGACGGCGCGCTAAGCCGGCCCTACCCTCTAAAGCTTGCCGCACGACGTCGAGCTTGCTCCACCGCGCTTTCTCCGCCGCCGGGCAAGCTGCGTCAGCGTTGCACACCATGGCAACGCTCCAGATCTTCCAGGCCGATCTCCTCCGTAAGCTGGATGAGGAAGGACCTGACGCGATCTGCGTGCCGGACTTAAGGAGTGCCACGGACCTCGCTCTTCGTGCTACTAAGTCCGCAGCGCAAGCCATTGGACGGACTATGGCTTCTCTCACCGTGTCTGAGAGACATCTCTGGCTGACGCTCTCGGAAATGGCCGAGTCTGAACGCACCGCGTTCCTCGACGCCCCGCTTTCCGCCACAGGCCTCTTTGGATCCTCCGTCAAAGATTTCGCGGAGAGATTCGCAGAGGTACAGAAAGCGTCTCAGGCTATGAAGCACTTCCTCCCGAAGCGCTCCAGCTCTGCAGCAGGCCGTGCGAAACCGTCTGCTCAGAGCTCACAGCCACAGCCACCGTCCACTGCCTCCACTTCACAGCGCCGCCAGGCCAGAAGCGCGAGACCGCGCTCCCGCTCATCCGGTCGCCGCCCCGCAGGACGCGGCTCGCGACCTAGGATCACGGTGAAGCCCGAGGCCCCGAAGTCGTCCTAGCACAGCTAGGAAAACGACGGTGTTCCAGTCCCGCTGCGGCCGGACTCACACCAAAGCTATTCGCTCGTCCAGTTCCAGAAAATGTGACTGTTCCAGTGTTTTCTGCAGCCAACAAGTCGGTTCTGTCACCCGCTTGCCTGCACACAAATGCCGTTTTCACGGCTACCCAGATAAATCCCCAAAAGAGTGTATTTTCTGGTGTCCCGGCCACGGCCGATGGTGTTTCGTGTGTAGTAAGAATGCCCACTGCCCAGTGCCCATCCCTACACATAAGCACAGCCTGTCACACAGGGCTCGCGCACATAAAACCGACTCAGATCGGTTGCGCTTCAAACATGGTGAACGTGCCCACTACCCAGTGCCCACTAACACCACGTTATGCATGTCTCACGGTTTCTGTAAAAACGAAACCAACGTGCACTCGCTTCACGCAAGCGAACGATGCTTTCGGTGTGATAAATGTGCCCGCTGTCCCGCGCCCACATCCACACATAGACATGACAGTTCCCACGGGAACCGCCCAGCCCTCCCCCTCGCGGTTAACCACCGCAGAGGAGTCGAGCGCGGGCAATCTGCCCGCTGTCATCAGCGCGCCCCATGCCTCAAATGTCACGAGCGACACGCTTGTGTTACAGCACACCGAAGCTTCTCCATCGCTGAGCGAGCGGAGCGCGCTTCGTATTCGACCCCTAGCTATCCATGCAGACGCATGGGCAAAGCTACCCGGGGTTTCGAAGTGGGTGCTGAACATTATAGAAAGAGGCTATTCGCTGCAGTTTCGCCGACGCCCTCGCCGCTATGTGGCGCGCGTCGAGACCACGGTAAAAACAGAAGTAGCACATCTACTTCGAGCCGAAGTGACGAAACTATTGAGCAAAGGGGCCATAGAACCTCTCTCTCAAGATCAGAGCGAGGGAGGGCTATACAGCAGATACTTCCTGGTACCGAAAAAAGACGGGGGTCTCAGACCCATACTAGATCTAAGGCAACTGAACAAAGTGCTTGTGAAGCGACAGTTCAGGATGCTCACGACCAGGCAAATCCTTGTGCAGATTCGCCAAGGAGATTGGTTTGTGTCAATAGATCTGAAAGACGCGTATTTTCAAATACAGATAGCGTCACGTCACAGGCGATATTTGAGATTCGCCTTCGAGGGCCAGGCATATCAGTACACAGTCCTGCCGTTCGGTTTGTCCCTAGCACCCCGTACATTTACGAAGTGCATGGACGCGGCGCTCGCACCCCTCAGAATGAGAGGCATGCGAGTGCTGAACTATTTGGACGATTGGCTGATTCTAGCGCAATCTCGCGCAGTGCTCATAGAACACACGACCATTTTACTCGATCACCTCGAGGATTTGGGTCTGAGTGTCAATTGGGCGAAGAGCTCCCTGTCACCCAGTCAGAAAATATCTTTCCTGGGCACAGAACTGGACTCACTATCCATGATAGCGCGACTATCACAACAGCGCGCGGTAGACATTCGACGCACAGCGAACTCTTTTCGCTGCGGCGCGTCTGTCCCGCTCAAAAGATTTCAGAAGATGCTAGGTCTCATGGCCTCAGCATCGTCAGTGCTCCAGCTGGGTCTGCTCCGCATGCGCCCGCTGCAGTTTTGGCTGAAAGCGCGAGTCCCACGCGAAGCGTGGGCACCCGGTTTGCTTCGCCTCAGGGTCAATCAGAAATGCGTTACAGCTCTGAAACCCTGGAAAGCGAACGACTGGTACCAATCAGGTGTAAGCCTGGGGACTTCCTCGAGGGTGAAAGTGGTGTCCACGGACGCGTCCACCTCGGGATGGGGAGCGCTGCTCGAGGGCAGACCGTTCTTCGGCCAGTGGTCAGAACGGGAGAAGCTCCTGCACATAAACTGCCTCGAAATGCTGGCAGTAGACAACGCGCTGACGCGTTTTTGTCCCCAAATAAAAGGTCACCACGTCTTGGTCCGTTCGGACAACATGTCTGTGGTGTCCTACATAAATCGCCAGGGCGGCATCAGATCCGAGAAACTGTACAGGCTGGCAGAACGCCTCCTGGTATGGGCTCAGTGCAACCTGCGCTCGCTCAGAGCAGCGCACGTGCCAGGGATCATGAATATAGGACCAGACAGACTGTCCAGGAACAATGTTCCGGCAGGCGAATGGTCCCTACACCCACAGACAGTCCAACTGCTGTGGAAGAAATTCGGCAGAGCGGAAGTGGACCTGTTTGCGTCTCAAGAAAACGCTCACTGTCAAGAATTTTTCTCCAAGAGCAGGAGCGCGCTGTCCCATGTGTGGCCCCGCCGCCCGCTCTATGCTTTTCCCCCCGTCTCTCTCCTGCCTCAGGTGATAGAACGGATCAGGGAAAAAGGATGCTCAGTACTGCTGGTAGCACCGTTCTGGAAAAACCAACCTTGGTTCCCAGCCGTGATGCAGTTAGCAAGTACTGCCCCGTGGCCAGTACCAGTGAGGAGAGATCTCCTCTCACAGGCCCGCGGCTCGATCTGGCATCCTCACCCGGAGCTATGGTCCCTTCATGTCTGGGCCATCAACGGGTACATGTTGGACTCCCTAAAGGAGTATTAAACACGATCACGCAGGCTAGAGCTCCGTCTACAAGACGACTCTATTCTTCGAAATGGTCAGTGTTTTCGGGCTGGTGCACAGCCCGTGGTATGTCACCCACAAACTGTGATGTGACGGAGGTGCTTTCCTTCCTACAAGAGCTGTTGGATGGGGGCAGGGCCCCCTCCACGCTCAAAGTTTATGTGGCGGCTATAGCAGCGTTCTCAGAAACAACGCTTGGTCAGTCAATAGGAAGGAACGATTTAGTCATCCGCTTCCTTAGAGGAGCTAAGAGACTGAATCCTCCCAGACCTCCCTCAGTCCCCGTATGGGACCTTTCTACGGTTCTGGAAGCCATGAAAGGTGCGCCATTTGAGCCTTTACAGTCAATCGATTTGAAACACCTGTCTTTCAAAACGGTGTTTTTGCTGGCTCTCGCTTCAGTGAAGCGCATAGGGGATCTGCACGCGCTCTCTGTGAGCGCGGCGTGCATGGAGTTTGGGCCCAATGACTCAAAAGTTATACTCAAACCTAAGCACGGTTATGTTCCAAAATCCCTCAACACACCGTTTAGGGCGCAGATTATCTCTCTGTCAGCCCTACCGGTCCCTGATGAGGAAAGAGACGCGAGCCTCCTTTGCCCAGTCAGGGCATTACGAGCTTATGTGTCTCGCTCGTCTGTTTTCAGACAGACGGAACAGCTCTTTGTTTCGTTTAGCGGACGTTCTAAGGGACTAGCCGCGTCGAAACAGAGCCTATCCAGATGGATAGTTGATGCTATAGCGCTGGCATACGCCTCCAAGGGCATGCAGTGCCCTTTGGGTGTCAGAGCGCATTCCACGAGAGGCATGGCCTCTTCGTGGGCCTGGTCAAGTGGGATTGCCTTGCAAGATATTTGTATGGCGGCAGGCTGGGCCTCCCCGTCTACATTTATAAGGTTTTATAACCTAGAGGTTCCCGCCCTGCAGGCCAGGCTGCTGTCGGTCTAAACTTCCAGTATTATCTGACCTGATGCGTTCAGCTCAGAATGCTGCGTTTGCTGAGCACAGCTCGATGTTCGACAGTTTAAAGCTGGGCAAACTGTGTAAGACCCACATTTTTTCCCATCAGTTCAGGCCGTACCCCGCCCTGTCTGTATGATGAAATTCGCGTCCCATCGACGCTACTTTATGTGGAAAAGTGAGGCTGCACCCCTCCTTCTTCCCGGACTCTCTGTGAGTTCACTGAGTGATTGTGCACTATATGTACCCCGGGCTTTCGCCCTTGGGTCTTTGGTGTCAGATCTCAGCATGCACGGCGTTTTACATTGGGTCCCCTAGCGTAAGATATCTTACGCAGTACGAGAGACCTCTCGTAAGAGAACGTACTCGGTTACTAACGTAACCTCGGTTCTCTCTAGAAGAGGGAACGAGTACTGCGTATCTTGCCGTGCATGCACACGCTCTGGTTGCTTCGATGATGAAAAACCAGATAATAGCTGCCTGCGAGCGATATTTATAGGCCTAGACCACGCCCATTTCGGCGGGACGTGACGCAGCGGGCGCGAAGTGCCCTGATTGGGTCTGACGTCACGCCAGGCCTCGCTCGATAGGCTGCTGCAGTTGCCGCAGAGCAGCCAATAGGCGCGCGAGCTGTCTCGCCTATGTCTGCATTGCTGCTGCAACGCGTTTTGCATTATTACAAAATTAAGGATAATTTTTGGCTTCAATATCTCGCGGAAAAGGATTTTCCCCTAGCGTAAGATATCTTACGCAGTACTCGTTCCCTCTTCTAGAGAGAACCGAGGTTACGTTAGTAACCGAGTACGTTTTATCAGATTTATAAAACATAGATACGCTGTACCGAGTCTTTCCGAAAACAGCCGAGCTCCTGGAGGCATGCCGTGCAGAGCTGCTGATGACTTCCGTAACCCAAACTTGCACGTTGATGCACTCATCAACCCTTGCACTCGCTCTGCTTGATGTGTGCGTGCTTTTCCAGGAGAAGTGCCCTTTAAAGGAATTCCGCCCTTTATGACGTCATACAGGGCACCTTTAAGACAGCACTCTTGACTGCGCCTACGTCCATCAAGAGGGTGGTGGACCTGCAGGCATTTTCAGTCATACACTGATTGGCTTCATCACTGTCTCCTCTCCACCAGTAAGCTGGTGTGTGGTGGGCGTTCTGGCGCAATATGGCTGCCGTCGCATCATCCAAGTGGATGCTGCACATTGGTGGTGGTTGAGGAGATTCCCCCTTCTATGTAAAGCGCTTTGAGTGCAGAGAAAAGCGCTATATAAATGTAATGAATTATTATTATTATTATTATTATACTCGAAAAAAACTTTCCGAAACGTATACGAATCTTGAAGGAGTGTATTTTCCACAGAAATACTCCGTCATACGTCCAACTCGTTTGTTGACACTTTGGCCATGTTTAGGATGAGAATCCAACTCTTTAACAGTGTAAACAAGTCAGAATGCATTACATAGCATTAGACATCTCCTTTAAACCTACTTGTAAACCTACCTCAGTAGCAGAAAATCCAATTCTCCTTAGGGGTTTTGCAGAACAAAATGCACAAAATTGTCAGAGTTATGTTCAGTGTTCATGTGCCTGTGTTTCTTGTTTCCTTTCAGTTTAGTCTTGTTAATTCTCTTGTTAGTTTTCTTGGTTGCTAATTAGTTACACCTGTGTCTCATTTAGTTAATTTGTGTATATATACTCCCTGTTTTGTTAAATTCTTTGTTGGTCATCCTCTTAGTATATGTGTGAAGTGTAAGTCGTTACTCTCCTGAGATTCTCCAATGAGATTGAGTTCTGTTAGGTTAAGAAAGACATTTTATGTTAATATACTTGAGTCATTCATAATAAATCAATCGTTCAATAAATAAATAATAAATACCTTGGCAATAAATAAATGCTTTTTTTAACAACAGTTCATATGTAGATTTTGCCAAGTAACAGACATGTTGAGCATACACAAAGGAACTAGTCACTAAACAGTTTTTTTGGTGGAGAGATATTTTTTAAAGTGTACAGATAGGTGAAATAAGAAATAAATATGTTCTATTCAAAATGAGAATATTTTGTTCTCTCATGAGGAATAAAATAATTTCGTAATACGTAGGAGATTATGTTACATCCTTATCCTTACATAAGGCGTCACTATCTATCAGTGTGTTTATTAGCACTGTTATCTGTGACAACCTGATCCAAAAACTTGCCTGAATTGGAAAATACACGTAATTTTTCTTATGACTGTTCATTTTCTCAACTGCACATCTTAACTTCCTCAGGAACTACCTGACATGCCCTCCAACCAACAGGATATTTAAGGAATACATGATGCATCCAATCATGACTCTAAGGCTTCATTATTTTGAATGTTGATTATTTCTCTCTCTCTCTCTCTCTCTCTCTCTCTCTCTCTCTCTCTCTCTCTCTCTCTCTCTCTCTCTCTCTCTCTCTCTCTCTCTCTCTCTTCTCTCTCTCTCTCATAAGGCAAGAAGACTGTAAAGTAACTGAAATATAATTGACAAATGTGAACAAAAAAACTTCGTTAAAGGGGGGTAAAATGGAAAATAACATGGGAACATGGGAAAATCAGAGCCAAATCATTGTGAATATCATGTTATGTGCAAAGCAAGCAGAAAGTGATTTACTCTGTGTGCATTAACATTTGGACTCTCCAGTGATTGAGTCGCACTGTCAGATATTTGCTGCTGATGGGATAATAAATAATTCTGTTTCCACAATTTAAACAAAAGGCGTTGGTCTAGAAAATATAAGTGGTACGTTTGTGCCTTACTTAAGATTGTAAAAAAAAATAAAAAAATCTTGCACTGAGGGACTCAAATTTCCTGAGGAGCACCACCGTATATAACCACTGTTATATATTTATATTGAGATATTTTCTGCATTTTGGAATCCCATTTAAACAGCTGTATAGCTGTTTAAATGGGATTCCAAAATGCAGAAAATATCTCAATATAAATATATAGTGCGATATGGAAAGGCTCTCGCTCAACCCAGAGATTTATTATAGATACAGCATAAAAATTATGTTTAGAGGAAATACTGCTTGTCCAAAAGAAAACCTGCGTAAATGGGATTCCAAAATGCACTTTTTCCCCAAAACATTTACAACTGTTGCTCTTTACAAAAGTTGGCTTGTTTTAGCTGAGACAGTCAAGCGACAACCCTGCAAGACACTTGTGGTTAGATAATTGTTAATAAGGCCTATTTGTTTGGGGAAAATACATTATTGCTTTTGGGAAACAATTCTTTAGAAACTTAGAAAGGGAATTGGGAACTGTGCTTACAAGCAAACATTATTACAGAGATTAAACCTTTTATCTGTCTTCTTGTTGTGACCCACAGCCAATCTATGATCAATTTCTTCTGGTTAAAATTAGAATGTTCTGTATCTCTAAAGTGATTTGAGAGAATGTAAAATGAAGCAACAAAACGTAATACCGTTGTCATGACACATAAAATGAACCATGTCTTCTCTAGACACAGTACAGAATTGGAGAACTCAATCAAGTGTATACATCTCTTAAGAACTATATGTAGCAGTAGTAGTATGTATGTACGTAGTAGGATGAGGGGTAAATTGCAAATGTCTATAGCCCCTTTCGCACCAGGTAGTTCTTGTCACGTGTCTGTTCTGTCTTGTGCTGCACATGGGTGTTTGTTGTTTTGTGCCATGTGCTCTCCTGTCTATTGTCTAGCCCCTCCCATCTTGTTATCTGATTATTGGTTAATTTGTCCCACCTGTCTGTCTCGTTACCCTCCTTTGTTGTTCCCCTATTTAGGAGAAAGGTTCCCTCCATAATTGTTCCGGTGGTCCCAGTTCCGGTGGTGCCTGCCGAGCCTGTGTCTTCGGACAAGATGGCCGCCGCCGAGTCTGTTCACGTCACGTCTGCCGGGCCTGTGTCTTCGGACAAGATGGCCGCCGCCGAGTCTGTTCACGTCACGTCTGCCGGGCCTGTGTCTTCGGACAAGATGGCCGCTACAGAGACTGTTCACGTCACGCCTGTCGAGCCTGTGTCCTCTGTCAAGATGGCCGCCGTCGAGCCTGTGTCTGTTCCTGAGCCTGAGCCGGTGGTGTCTGTTCCTGAGCCTGAGCCGGTGGTGTCTGTTCCTGAGCCTGAGCCGGTGGTGTCTGTTCCTGAGCCTGAGCCGGTGGTGTCTGTTCCTGAGCCTGAGCCGGTGGTGTCTGTTCCTGTTCCTGAGCCGGTGGTGTCTGTTCCTGTTCCTGAGCCGGTGGTGTCTGTTCCTGTTCCTGAGCCGGTGGTGTCTGTTCCTGTTCCTGAGCCGGTGGTGTCTGTTCCTGTTCCTGAGCCGGTGGTGTCTGTTCCTGTTCCTGAGCCGGTGGTGTCTGTTCCTGTTCCTGAGCCGGTGGTGTCTGTTCCTGTTCCTGAGCCTGAGCCAGTGTCTGTTCCTGAGCCTGAGCCAGTGTCTGTTCCTGAGCCGGAGCCTGTGTCTGTTCCTGTGTCTTTGTCTTTGTCTTTGTCTTTGTCTGTGTCTTTGTCTTTGTCTGTGTCTTTGTCTGTGTCTTTGTCTGTGTCTTTGTCTTTGTCTTTGTCTTTGTCTGTGTCTTTGTCTGTGTCTTTGTCTGTGTCTTTGTCTGTGTCTTTGTCTGTGTCTTTGTCTGTTCCTGAACCGGAGCTTGTGGTGCCAGTTCCAGTGCCTGAGCCGGTGGTGCCAGTTCCAGTGCCTGAGCCTGTGGTGCCAGTTCCAGTGCCTGAGCCGGTGGTGCCAGTTCCAGTGCCTGAGCCGGTGGTGCCAGTTCCAGTGCCTGAGCCGGTGGTGCCAGTTCCAGTGCCTGAGCCGGTGGTGCCAGTTCCAGTGCCTGAGCCGGTGGTGCCAGTTCCAGTGCCTGAGCCGGTGGTGCCAGTTCCAGTGCCTGAGCCGGTGGTGCCAGTTCCAGTGCCTGAGCCGGTGGTGCCAGTTCCAGTGCCTGAGCCGGTGGTGCCAGTTCCAGTGCCTGAGCCGGTGGTTCCAGTTCCTGAGCCGTTGGCGTCTGTTCCAGTTCCTGCGCCGTGGCCGCCCGAGGGAAAGTCTCCGCCCTGGCCGCCCGAGGGAAAGTCTCCGCCCTGGCCGCCCGAGGGAAAGTCTCCGCCCTGGCCGCCCGAGGGAAAGTCTCCGCCCTGGCCGCCCGAGGGAAAGTCTGGAACTGGCACCACCGGCTCAGGCACTGGAACTGGCACCGAGGGAAAGTCTCCGCCCTGGCCGCCCGAGGGAAAGTCTCTGCCCTGGCCGCCGGATGGACTGTTCGCTTTGCCCCGGCCGCCCGACGGTCTGTTTGCTTCGCCCCGGCCACCCGATGTACTGCTTGTTTCGCCCCGACCACCAGATGGACTGTTTGCTTCGCCCTGTTCCCCCGATGTACTGTCTGTGTCACCCTGGCCCCTTTGAGTCTGTTACCCCCTGTTTCTGTTTCCCTTCTTGGACCTGGCCCCCCGTCCCCCCGTCCCTCCCGTCCCTCCCGTCCCTCCCGTCCCGCCCTGGTCTGTCCCTCCCGTCCCTAGTGGAGCGTCTGGTAGCCGCTCCTTAAGGAGGGGGTAATGTCACGTGTCTGTTCTGTCTTGTGCTGCACATGGGTGTTTGTTGTTTTGTGCCATGTGCTCTCCTGTCTATTGTCTAGCCCCTCCCATCTTGTTATCTGATTATTGGTTAATTTGTCCCACCTGTCTGTCTCGTTACCCTCCTTTGTTGTTCCCCTATTTAGCCTCCTTGTGTTTGTAGTCTTGTGCTGGTTCGTTGTCCGAGTTACCTGTCTTTGATGTTCCTGTCTGTTGATTATCTGAGTTCTGAGTTTTCTGTATTTTTGTCTGTGTTTGTTAATTAAATCTCCTCTGCACTTGAATCCTAGTCTCTCGCTCACTCTCCCGTGACAGTTCTAAGAACTTAGTTATAGGATCTAGCCACCAGGGTGGTTTCCCGAGAACTAAATGTTCCCCTAGGACAATTTTCCTTCTTGCATTCACACCGCCAGTAGGAACTCTTCAGTGACGTAAGCTGCGCTTGAAGTTATTAATTTTATTTTGTTTTTTTTGACGGTGATGAGAACGCCAGAGCACAGAAGCACACGTTCCCCGTCTCTATAAGTTTACGATCTGTTTAACAGTTCTGTCTAATACTTTATTAGATAGAACTGTTATACAAAGCATATGAAAAAGTATTAGCGTTTGCAGTGTGGTTGATGCCCAATGTCACTAGCTGAGCAGAAACACATAATCATGTTTCGCTTGGTCCCCTCAAAGTTGCGTTGGATTTTCTCCTTAGTGTTAAGGTTGAGGGGTCCATCTAGAACTAAAAACTACACAGTTCCTGCAGCTAAATGCCAAAAAACAGGTACTACCACCATTAGTTCTAGGAACTATGAAAAGGTTCCTCCGGTGCGAAAGCCCCTAATATGACTCGTATTGTAAACCCTGATAACCAGACTTGGAAATGATTCATTGTCATGAGCAAAGAAAATGCATTTGTGCATTATTCTGGTGTGTGAATTTGTGAATTGAGCATGTGTGGATTTGTTATGTGGATTTTTAGAGGTTATGTGGGAGGTTTATGCTACACAATGAAATAAATATATTTCACTGTTGTATAGACACAACCAAAATTATACAGTATATTCACCGATAAGCCAAAACATTATGACCACCTTCTTAATATGCTGTTGATCCTCCAAGTGCTGCCAAAACAGCACAGACCCACTGAGACATGGGCTGTGTCCGAAATCGCCTCCAATACCCTTAAATATGGCACTATTTGAGAGGACAGATATTTGTAGTAGTGTCCAAAACCATAGTGGACGTTATTGATTGTACTCATTCAATCCCACTATACACCGCAAACATGAGTGTACAGCTGATGTACGCTCAACAGCAAGAGAATACCCATAATGCACTGTGAGAGTTGCGCGCTGAATGAATTCCCGCATCTCGCCAGGAGATGGCGGCCGCAGCTGAATTAATCATCCATCCATTTTCCAAACCGCGCTGGTCCAGCATAATATCATACAGGTATAAATTCCTTTTTAATTGATTATTAAATTGTTTAATTAAAGTTTATACATGCTAGTTTCTATGGCAGAGTTTCAAATTATTATTATTAAATGGCAAGCACAAACTATGCACAAGCAGCAGCCCTTCCACTCAGTGTCCGAATTCACTCTCTCGTTTTCATCCACCCCTTCAAGTGGACTATATTAGTAATGTAGGAAATAGTGAATGAGGGTATAGCGGGCGATTTCGAACACAGCAATGGACTCTACAAGACCCCTGAAAGTGTCCTGTGGTATCAAGTTGTTAGCAGCAGATCATTCAAGCAAGGTGGAGTCACTGTGGATCGAACTTGTTGGTCTAGCGCAGAGGTGTCCAATCCTGCTCCTGGAGGGCAACTGTCCTGCAGAGTTTAGCTCCAAACCTAATTAAATGCACCTGAACCAGCCAATCAAGGTCTTACTAGACATGCTAGAAATTTTCAAGCAGGTGTTTCAGGCAAGTTGGAGCCAAACTCTGCAGAACAGTGGCCCTCCAGGACCAAGTTTGGATCCCCCTGGTCTAGCACATCCCACAGATGCTCAACTGACATATCGGTAAGCCCTTCCCCTCGAACACAGATGAGCCAAAAGCAGTTGAGTTTCAGTTGCACAGGGACCGGAACTCGGAAATCTTTAGATTTCAGCGCCATAGAGAAACATTGGAAGATCCGAAGCTCTCATCGGGTTTATGGTGTTTATGTTAAAAAAATGGTAAAACAATGTGCCTGGGGTACTTGGAACACTGATTCCAGGTATCCTGAGAGGATGGGAATGGGTATTCATGTACTGAATCACCGTACTGTGCAAAACAACTTCACCCACGCGTTTGTGGTGCTACACTCTGTTGCGTATGGGGCTGTATAGCTGCAGACCAATCAGAGTGCCTATTGACCCCTGTCCACCGTCAAAAGTGCCTACAATGGGCACGCGAGTGTCGCTACTGGACCTTGTAGCAGTAAAAGAAGGTCACCTGGTCCAATGAGTCCTGTTTTCTATTACATTACATGGACGGCCGTGGACGTGTGCACCATTTACCTGGGGAAGTGATAGCACCAGGATGTGTGTTGTGACACAGTCCTCCCATAACCATCATTAAAATTTTGTGTGACTTGTGCCACAATAGTCCTTCTGTTGACTCGGACCCGACGGGATAGCCTTTGTTGCCCTCATGCGTCGATGAGCCTTGGGCACCCAACACCCTGTCACCTGTTTGTGGTTTGTCCCTCCTCAGAGAACTGTTGGTAAACTCTCACTGCTGACTGGGAGCAACACACAAGCCTTGCCATTTCAGAGAAACTCTGACCCAGTTGCCTTGCCATAATTTTACCCTTGTCAAAGTCGCACAGATCTTAATTCCAGCCCATTTCTCCTGCATCCACGTTGATTACTCCCCCACAGCCAAGTGGAACATATAGTCCATACAGCAAATGGGTGACTGATACTTTTGTATGCTCCTTCATACATTTAGGACCGATAAAGCCTCATAAACAAACAACTTAATTTGCTTTGAATCTGTTATGACTCATAATAAGGCCATACACAATTGTTACAAACCTCCAGTGGAAAGTCCAGGGGAGGAGGAGGTTGGTGACAATAATAAAACCATTTCGGGTTGAAGGAACAAAGGAGACCGATTTATCAGTAAGTATGGCGTTTATTTACAACATTAATTAACCAAAAGGTACAACAGATACAAAAAGCTAAGTCTAAAAAAAACAAACAACTACAACACAACTACAAAAGGGAAACAAACACATTAGTATTTACCACCCTCTCTCCACCGAGAGAGTAAACCCCCAGCACGAGGGTCAGGCTTGATACACGCTACTGCAGGAACTCCACGAACGCCACTGCAATATCACCCAGCTCTGGTAAACTATGTATATAGACGTCTGCTCTCCACACGCCTGTTCTCTTCCCTTTTTACCAGCTCCGGCTCTCCTGCTGATTGCCAACAGGTGTGCACACTAACTGATTAGCCAACTGGAGACAGGTGTGCACACAGGACCTGCAGAGGTCCCCATAAAATCAAACTAGAGACGAGACAAAACAAAACAAAAACACTCCCACCTAATCTCAGACATACCAAGAAAACGACGGAGCTCACGCCTGGTTGTGGGGGCTGGGTAGGCTAGCACAGCAGTAACCTTGGCGTCAACAGGGCAGACCTGGCTATGGCCCACCTGCTTACCCAAGTACGTCACAGTGGCCTTTCCAAACTCGCACTTCGCTAAGTTCAGTGTCAGTGACGCTGCCGCCAACCTCTGCAACACCTCGGTCAAAATCGTCATGTGACTAGTCCAATTGTCTGTGTACATTACCACGTCATCTAGGTATACTAGCCACGTCATCTAGGTATTCATAACCGTATACTGCATGAAGTGGTCAGGGGTAACAAACGCAGAGATATCAGATGCCCGAGGGGTTAATGGCACCTGCCAGTACCCCTTCAGCAGGTCTAACTTAGTGATATACTCCGCGGGACCAATACTATCAATGCAGTCCTCCATCCTGGGCAAAGGGAACGAGTCTGGGACTGTCACTGCATTTACCTTACAAAAGTCTGTGCAGAAACGTAGCGTACCGTCAGACTTAGGGGTAAGTAAACATGGGGAACTCCACGGGCTACAGCTGGGCCTGGCTAATCCATTTCGTATTAAGTAGTCGACTTCCTCTTTCATCATCTCTCTCTTAGCCAGCAGACAACGATAGGCATGCTGCTTTATTGGGGCAGCTGTCCCAATGTTGATATCGTGACGCAGTACAGTGGTCTGGGACGGCACATCGCTAAACAGAGAGAGATGAGAAGTTATTAACAACATTACATCATCACGCTGATCTGGGGAGAGGTATGACAAATGTGCCTCTAGGTCAGACAAGAGCTCCGAATTGGGCAACCTACCACCCTGATGACCTTCACCGAGCCCTGCTAACCCATCGTCAGGTTCCGCCCCGTCACAAACCAAGGAAGCAATGGTGTCGCCTGGAGCAGCAGTCTCCGGAGTTTCTTCCTGCTTCTCCTGAGCCACTTCTCTGGAATGATAAGACTTCAACATATTAACGTGACACAGGCGTTTCTTTCTTTTATGGTCTGGCGTGTGAATGATGTAATCAGTTTCCGACACTTTGTTTTCCACCACATAGGGTCCTGAAAAACGAGCAGTAAGGGCAGCGGCGAGCACAGGCAGTAAAACCAACACTTGTTCACCTGGTTTAAATTGCCGTTCAACCGTTTTTCTGTCGAACCGCTGCTTCATGTCTTCTTGTGACAGAGCCAGAGCCTTCTTTGCCAAGTAGGTGGCACGGTGCAACCGCTCCCTGTTCCCGGATACAAAATCCAATACATTAACCTTCGGCAAGGATCCAGACACCAACTGCTCCTTCAATACCTTAAGTGATCCTCGCATGCTATGACCAAACACAAGTTCAGTCGGACTGAACCCCAAAGACTCTTGCTTAGCATTGCGAACAGCAAAAAGCACGTACGGCACACCTTCATCCCAGTCTCTTTCTGTATCATAGCAGAATTTCTTTAACGTGGACTTAACCCTCTGAGGTCTGAGCTGTTTTCTGGGCCCTGGAGGTGGTCTGACATGCTCTGACATTTGTGTTTTTTTCTGTTACTAGTGACATTTTCATGGCTAAAGTCTGATTACACTGTATTCAGCACAAACTCTGCTACAATAATATATCAGCAGCATGTATGTAAAAGTTTGTAGTTTTGAGGTAATGACATTTATGCGTGGTTTGTGAAAATACAAAAAAAATGTCTCACTGAAATAAGGCCATGAAACCCATACTGATTATTTCTTCACAAGACTTTTGAAAATTGTATGACATAGCCTAGAATATTTGCTCCAAAACTATGTGAAAATCACCCTGACTGCTCATTCAGATAAGACAATATATTGATTTAAAATTTCTAAGACGTGTTTTGTGTGACAAAGCCATATGCGAAGAGGCGTGATCATCTCATGAATATGTAAGCTTTTAACACCTGAGAAAGACAAAGACACTCCCCTAACTGCCCTATTAGGAGCGATCAGGCCCTGTCATTCAGAGCAACCTTGCACAAAGATTGAGGAGATTTAAAAAAGAATGGCTTTTAGATTGTTTGGATTTATTTACAACACAACACAATCCAAAAATACAAATGACAAAAGAGCACATTGAAAACAATGATCCAAAGACAGAGACCTTTGTGCCATTCCTAAAAACATTGTACATACCTTTCATTTCCAAGGTGTTTGATTTTCACTTTACCATGTTCATGTACAGAGACTCATGTGAATGTTGAAGTCAGCAGGACTCAGGACCCTGAAAGAAAAAAAAAAGAAAAAAACTGTGAACATACTGATATCAAGAGAAACATAAAGCCTAATGTTTGGTGCATTTTTCCTTTCAAACGCAATCGCGCTCCAAAATATGATACATTAAAACCCACAGCGCGCTCCAAAATATGATACATTCAAACACCATCGCGCTCCAAAATATTAAACATTATGGTTATACATATCTATGTTTGAGCAGATATCCACAAACAGTATTTAACAGGAAACACGGGTCTAAATAGTATAATATTCACCATATATCTAGCAACAGTTCAACTGCAATGTGAAGTTTATGCAACAATACCATAAACTAATAAGTAAGAATTTCTTACCTTACATCTTTCTTGTCTTCAAATCGCGTTCTTCTTCTTCTGAGGTAAATCCAATGTAAGCTCAGACGTGTCTTCCAAACTCGACGAAAAGCAGAGACTTGTGAAGTGTTTTGGTGTTTTGTGTTTGAGGTAACGAGGGCGTTCGCGTCCCATGTGGAGATTTGCATGTGAATCACTTTTGCGCGAGTGGGCGTGTCGAATTAAAAAGTAATTAGCAAGCGTTTGAGATACTGGACATCCTGTTGGTTTTATACAAATTACTTAAACAGAGAATATTTGTTTTCAGTTTGAATCCGATCATTTAAAAGTACACACTTAAATGTGTATAAAGGTATATGGCTCATAAATGTGTGAGAAGGATTCGCTGAGTTTTGTTTCAGTTTATAGACGTGCTCAAGAAAAAAAAGTTCACCGCGACGGAGAGGCAGAACGCACACCCTGTTTATTTTCTTTATTTTACAAAAGCACAATGTTTTGATTTGATTGTAAGTGGACACATACAAAAGTAGAAATATCACAGATTATTTTTTTATATTTCTTTTTTCTGTATAACCATAAATGACGGAGTAATTTAAGTTTATGTTGCTGCTATGTGAAAAAAATCCAGCAAAACGCGTCGGCGCGTTTCTCGACCTCAGAGGGTTAACTTAAATTACTCCGTCATTTATGGTTATACAGAAAAAAGAAATATAAAAAAATAATCTGTGATATTTCTACTTTTGTATGTGTCCACTTACAATCAAATCAAAACATTGTGCTTTTGTAAAATAAAGAAAATAAACAGGGTGTGCGTTCTGCCTCTCCGTCGCGGTGAACTTTTTTTTCTTGAGCACGTCTATAAACTGAAACAAAACTCAGCGAATACTTCTCACACATTTATGAGCCATACACCTTTATACACATTTAAGTGTGTACTTTTAAATGATCGGATTCAAACTGCAAACAAATATTCTCTGTTTAAGTAATTTGTATAAAACCAACAGGATGTCCAGTATCTCAAACGCTTGCTAATTACTTTTTAATTCGACACGCCCACTCGCGCAAAAGAGATTCACATGCAAATCTCCACATGGGACGCGAACGCCCTCGTTACCTCAAACACAAAACACTTCACAAGTCTCTGCTTTTCGTCGAGTTTGGAAGACACGTCTGAGCTTACATTGGATTTACCCCCAGAAGAAGAAGAACGCGATTTGAAGACAAGAAAGATGTAAGGTAAGAAATTCTTACTTATTAGTTTATGGTATTGTTGCATAAACTTCACATTGCAGTTGAACTGTTGCTAGATACTGTATATGGTGAATATTATACTATTTAGACCCGTGTTTCCTGATAAATACTGTTTGTGGATATCTGCTCAAACATAGATATGTATAACCATAATGTTTAATATTTTGGAGCGCGATGGCGTTTGAATGTATCATATTTTGGAGCGCGCTGTGGGTTTGAGTATCATATTTTGGAGCGCGCTGTGGGTTTTAATGTATCATATTTTGGAGCGCGATTGCGTTTGAAAGGAAAAATGCACCAAACATTAGGCTTTATGTTTTTACTATTATCTCATTTCATATCATCATAACGAATGGAAACATTTGAAGTAACATATGATAATCAATATATTTTTCTCTAGCGTAGTTGTTCTTGAAATCTTTTGGAAGATTTAATTTATTGTTATTATTATTTTATGCAGCACTGCGTAGCCTATGCCTACAAGGCACAACAAACCTGGTGTTCATTATATGTTGTTGGAAACGTGTGTGTGTGTGTGTGTATTCTGTGAATTTTAAAAATACATTTTAACCAGAAAAATCTAAAATCTATTCCCAAAATCGTGCAGCCCTATAGTTTCTCTTGATATCATTATGTTCACAGTTTTTTCTTTTTTTTTTTCTTTCAGGGACCAGATGCAACTGAGTCCTGCTGACTTCAACATTCACATGAGTCTCTGTACATGAACATGGTAAAGTGAAAATCAAACACCTTGGAAATGAAAGGTATGTACAATGTTTTTAGGAATGGCACAAAGGTCTCTGTCTTTGGATCATTGTTTTCAATGTGCTCTTTTGTAATTTGTATTTTTGGATTGTGTTGTGCTGTAAATAAATCCAAACAATCTAAAAGCCATTCTTTTTTAAATCTCCTCATTCTTTGTGCAAGGTTGCTCTGAATGACAGGGCCTGATCGCTCCTAATAGGGCAGTTAGGGGAGTGTCTTTGTCTTTCTCAGGTGTTAAAAGCTTACATATTCATGAGATGATCACGCCTCTTCGCATATGGCTTTGTCACACAAAACACGTCTTAGAAATTTTAAATCAATATATTGTCTTATCTGAATGAGCAGTCAGGGTGATTTTCACATAGTTTTGGAGCAAATATTCTAGGCTATGTCATAAAATTTTCAAAAGTCTTGTGAAGAAATAATCAGTATGGGTTTCATGGCCTTATTTCAGTGAGAATTTTTTTTTGTATTTTCACAAACCACGCATAAATGTCATTATCTCAAAACTACAAACTTTTACATACATGCTGCTGATATATTATTGTAGCAGAGTTTGTGCTGAATACAGTGTAATCAGACTTTAGCCATGAAAATGTCACTAGTAACAGAAAAAAACACAAATGTCAGAGCATGTCAGAACACCTCCATGGCCCAGAAAACAGCTCAGACCTCAGAGGGTTAACAAAAACTGGTTCCCTGATTTAGTCCTAGGCAAGGGACCAACACAATCCACAATAACATGCTCAAATGGTTCTCCAACAGCAGGAATTGGATGCAGCGGGGAAGGAGGCACGACCTGGTTAGGTTTACCCACGATTTGGCATGTACTGCAAGTTTTGCAATAGCGCGTTACATCTGCCTTAATGCCTGGCCAGAAGAAATGCTTGAGCACACAATGGTAAGTTTTGGTGACGCCTAGATGACCCGACCACAAATGTTCATGCGCTAACCCTAACACGTACTGGCGCCATCCCGCCGGAACTACAACCTGATAAACAGTGTCACAACCCTCAGTCAGATCATCTGCCGTCCCACCCCGAGGAACCCACTTACGCATCAACACCCCATCCTCAATATAAAAACGCTGCTGACTTGAACACCCACTAACATCACACTCAGCTGTAGGAAAACATTTAGCCAGGGTGAGATCACTCTTTTGAGCCTCGACAAGGACTTCGCGGGTTAACAGCAATGTTTTCTTAGAGACAGTGACAGAGGGGGTAACACTTACAGGACCCTTCTCGAGACCGTTCTCTGCCTCTCCACTAGAGGGCAGCTGGTCCTCCCTTAACACAGAGGAAAATAGTGAATCCGCGAAATCCACCCCTTGGGCCTGCTTACGAACTAGTGCCCTAGTCAACACACTGGCCGAAAAAACTTCAGGGTGCTTCTGAACCAACTCGTCAGGTTCAGTTTCAGAGATAGGAGTATCCACCACCTCTAGGTCCGGATAAACTTTTCCGCCAGCAATGTCATTTCCCATGATAAAATCTACACCATCAACAGGAAAACGAGACCGAACAGTCACGGGAAAGAAACCAGATGCTAGCTTGGACTGCACATGAATGGAATGTAAAGGAGCAGGCACAAAGCTCATCCCGATACCTCGAACTACAGTGCTCACGTCACAGGCAGATTGAGGAGTCAATGGTAGTACGCTAGCCAGAATGAATGAGCGTGAGCCACCTGTGTCTCTCAGCACTGTGACCGGACGCTGATCCTCAGGTTTACCTGTGAGGGATACCAGTCCCTTGGAAATAAATGGCCTGAAGCATTCATCAGGTTCTTTCAAAACCAGCTGACTACCACAGGGAGATACAGTCTTAATCAACCAAACTCCTTTTGGTGGTTTTGCCACTGGAGGCTGGGACTTTCGTTTATACAGAGCACAATCTGCAATAAGATAATCGGGTTTATTAAAAAAAAAAAAAAACATTTGTCCCCCTGTGCCCCTGAGCTAACATGAATGCTCTGAGTGTTACTAGGCTTCTTTACAGTATCATCACAAGAAAACGAGTAATGTCTGACAGACGTGTTCTTGTGTGTCAAAGCGAACTCATCAGCAAGCGTGGCAGCCTGCTGTAGCGTGGTTACTTTCTGTTCGTTGAGATAAACGACAATCTTTTCAGACACACAGTTCTTAAACGCTTCCAACAGCATCAACTCGCGAACTGAGGAGAAATCATCGGCTTTACACGCAGCACAACACCTATCAAACAAAATCCCTTGTTCTCTAGCAAAATTAATGTAAGTCCGCCTCCAACTTCTTTAGCTCCAACACCCTGATCGACTCAACTTCTATCTTTTTAAGCTCTAACTCCCTCCTGAACTGGTGCTCGCGTTCGCGCTCCTCCCTCTCCAAATGGAGCCGAGCCAAACGAACCTTCAGCCACGCGTCCCCTCCAGAAGTAGAAGAGGACAATGGATTATACCTCGGCAGAGTGAACGGCCTACCCTCGCCCCGCTTCACACCGGGTGTATCTGTCACATCATGTGGCGTGGCCACTTCCTCTACCACCGGACCAGATTGTTTCGCTGCTGCCCCGACGGGCAAATCTAATGAACTAAAAACACCGCTCTGCACTAAGCCGTTAGTCACAACTGCCCGCAACTCTGCTTTAACCAGGGAACTAGACGCAGAAAAACCATAATGTTTAGCAATAGCAAACAGGTCAGTTTTCTTACATCCACTCAGCTGCTCTAGCGTAGGGTTTGCTACAAACTCTTCTAAACTAAACGCAGCCATCCTCACCACAATAGCTACCTGGCTAACACAAACGGAAACACTAACCAACAGTGCAACAAACAACAAGTGTACGTAGACACGCAACAAGAAGATCGCGTAGGTTACACAATAAAGCAGTCACACACCAGCTTCCTCAAAGAATAACCACTTCCCCAGGACCTGCCTACCCAAAACTTAGCCTAATCTGTCTTCTGGGGCTTGCCGGGCTTGAGGCGACTTTAAAGGCAAACTTCGGCGGCCGGGGCCCCGAAAGCCTACCTCCGACAGGGATCTCGTCCCCACCCAGGATTCGCCCCGAAAATAATAAAGAAAAAATAACAACCAAGTGCCCAATGGAAAGACTGCAGAACAGCCTAGCTAGACACTTCTAACTAGCTGGGGAAAAGGTCTTCTCTGGAAAGACTGGACCGTGAAAACCCACACGAAACGGTTTCAACACCAATAGAAATGATAACTGTTTACAGCTTTGTTCCATACAACCCGAAGTGTTTGGGAAAACATTATCCCAGACGAGCCCCCAAATTGTTACGAACCTCCAGTGGAAAGTCCAGGGGAGGAGGAGGTTGGTGACAATAATAAAACCATTTCAGGTTGAAGGAACAAAGGAGACCGATTTATCAGTAAGTATGGTGTTTATTTACAACATTAATTAACCAAAA
Source organism: Leuciscus idus (assembly GCA_021554675.1). NCBI lineage: Eukaryota > Metazoa > Chordata > Actinopteri > Cypriniformes > Leuciscidae > Leuciscus > Leuciscus idus. Next base: position 39,249,993 of record CM038635.1, on the reverse strand, counting down.
GGTACAACAGATACAAAAAGGTAAGTCTAAAAAAAAATAAAATAAAAATAAAAACTACAACACAACTACAAAAGGGAAACAAACACATTAGTATTTACCACCCTCTCTCCACCGAGAGAGTAAACCCCCAGCACCAGGGTCAGACTTGATACACGCTACTGCAGGAACTCCACGAACGCCACTGCAGTATCACCCAGCTCTGGTAAGCTGTATGTATATAGACGTCTGCTCTCCACACGCCTCGACATCAGTCTGCCTGTTCTCTTCCTTTTTTACCAGCTCCCGCTCTCCTGCTGATTGCCAACAGTTGTGCACACTAACTGATTGCCAACTGGAGACAGGTGTGCACACAGGACCTGCAGAGGACAGACAAGCAGCAGTACACCTGGCATACACACACACACACACCGTGTGGGTCGTAAGGGCCATAACAACAATCCATGAATAACAAAATAAATATGAGACTTTGAATTGTAGAGTTGAGAGTCAGGATACAAAATGATGGCCAACTGGCTAACACTGAATGTTCAGAAATAGCAGCTTGTTAAATTGGGTTGATGAAACTTTTGAGTTGAAGTGCACTGAATGTGGTCAGAGTGCAGGAGATGTCTTATGGTGCATGACAGTGCATATTCCTGCACTACTTTGTAACCTCTTCTAAACTATTTTACAGAAATAAAAGCAAATTCAGACTGATGATGAAAATAAGGATTTTATTTTAGGTTTCTATTCATCATTATTTGAGTAACCTGAACGATGTTCAAATGACATCCTGCATTTGCCCCTTCTCTCTTAATCCAGCTCATCAAAGCTTATACACACTTCTATCCTCTTCTAAAAAGCTAGCCTGGCTGCTTTAATTGTCTTGCTCAGTGCTGCCACATTTTTATTCAACCCAACAACTGAGAAAATTGTAAGTTATTATGAATTCATTCTTGAAAGAGACAATGATGAGTTAACATTTAGTAATTACCCTTACAAAAAAAGTTTCAAGTGTGTTATTAGTATACTTTCAAATTAAAAATAAGAAAGTATACTTTCTATCTACGTTTTACGTACTTCTAAGAAATATACCTAATTGCACTTAAATATACTTGACTTATACTGACAGAAAGGTCTAAGTATATTTGGCCTATACTTGTCCTCAATCTTTTGATCGAGATATTCTTAAAAGTATAATTAAGTATTCTAAGTATTCTTAGCTTGTAGTTGTGTTTACTCTTTTGATTGTAAACACTTGCATTTTTGCAATACTATAAGGGTGTCCCATCGGGTAATCAAAAGTTCTACACGCACTTGCAGTCTTCACGCCTACTTAAACACTTGGGTCAAATACAGGAAAAACGTCATGTAAGACAAGTAGTCAAGTGCAAAGACCACAAGGGGCGGGTATTTGTAAAGGCCCAAGCAATATCCATCTTTTTCCTACACCCCATGACGCTTTGCACGAATTGTGGGTGTAACTTCTGCTAAACTGTACACAATCAGTGAAATGTTCCATGTACGCCTTTTTTTAAATTAAACTTACCCACATTCAAGTGTTGATAAAAAATGAATGCATGAAGCTGGAATGTTTAAAAAAAAAAAAATATTTAAGCAGAGGCTCTGTTCTTTCTTTTGATATATTGTATTTTCAGATGTTCATACAACAAATTGTTCTGGTTGCCATGAAAGTTTTGTGAAAATGATCAAAAATGCTGCCCCTGGCTGGCAACTTAAAAAAGCAAATGCTGGCGGGGAAAGTAAAGTATACAGCAAAATCAGCCTATGTTGTTTCAATAATGTAATTAATGACGTTATACAGAGGGTGAAGTAATAACTTCTGCTGGGATTGAATCAACAATCATATTATTAATCATATTAGCATCAAATATCAGTTGTCAAGTCTTAGTGTGTGTGCCAATGAATTAGATGCAGGTAGAACTTATCAGTTCGAATCTGTGCGAAAATTCTTCTGTGAACTGTAGCATCCAAACAACTTATTTATACCATATTTACATTTTAAGTCCATGTTTATTTTTAAGCTGCACTTGTTTATGTTTTTGAATGCTCTGCATTATAAAAAAGTTTTTCATAAGCTTCACAATAAGGTTTAATTTGTTAATATTAGATAACTATATTATACAGTATAGTTAACATGAACTAACAATAAAAAAATGCTTCTTAAGCATTTATTATGCTAATGTTGATTTAAACATTTACTAATACATTATTTTAGCCAGTAGTTCAGTATTTACAACACTAACAACATCTTTTTGCATGAGCATATTAATATGAAATAGGCATATTACCACAACTCTAATCAGTTATCAGTGAGTTATTTTGACAATTAAACATAACTTTAAAAATACTAATATAAAGCAACATTAAATGAGTAATTAGTGTACTCATTTAAAGGTCAAACTCCCTTTTCCGTATTGAGACACCTCTTGCCTTTTCAATTGCTTTATCTCATTCTCCTTATTTATAACTGAGAGAATAGTCACCAGAAATGGGTTAAGTCCACAATTTGGAGACAAATCAGTCTGGTGTCTTTCATGTAATTCTGCTGGCTGTAATGAGTCGTGCTTGTCTACTCATCCACAGTCTCATTTCAGAACACTACAGTGGCATGCTAGACCTCACTTATGACACCGGTGCCGTGAAGATAAAAGAGGATGTGAAGTGGATGGAACCACTATCGATTGAATTCTATCTGATTTTGTGCAGCACTTAGAAAAAAGCAATTTGATGCTGCTGAAATATTGTCTCCTGAAAAAAAGGTACTTTGTGAAAGAAAGAATGAAATAAAACTACATTTTAAAGAAGTAACGCAGCAACAAAAAAAAAAAAACAAAAAAAAAAAGTCAACACACCAAGGCTCCAAAAATAGAAAAAAAAATTAATAGTGAACTTACACAAAGGTAGGCACTATAACCATATAATGAGTAACTATGGTAACTAATAAGGTGAAATCAAGAACTAAGGGTACGTTTACATGACAACAATGTACAAAAAATGTATGCAACCAACATACCCCCTGAAGGAGGGAACGGAGGACGTAGTCGACGTCGACTGAATGGGATCACGCTAGGGAGCCTGTCTTCTTCGAGTACTATTGAGCGAGCCAATGCAAATTGCCGTGCAGGATTCGCATCACACACTCTGCCCCCGTGGCGCGGGTATAAATACGGAAGTGGATGCACGCACTAGTTGCTTTACGCTGAGGAGTCAGCGGTGGTCCAGCTATAGTGACTAAGGGACTAAGTCCTCCGTTCCCTCCTTCAGGGAATGGTGGGTTGCATACACAACCAGACATTCCCTTTCAGTCGAGAACGTCAGACGTAGTTGACGTCGACTGAATGGGATCTTATTATGGAAAGCGCCACTAGAGCTGCCACCTTCCAGTGCCTGGACGAAAGCCTCCTGACCCCCCGCAACTCTGAGGCGGAGAAGGGCAAGGCTTAGGCCAGGGAAGTCAACTGCTGTTCCACAGGACCACTGGGAAAGCATACCCTGTCAAGGAAGGAAGGGACGCTGCGGAAACCACATCCTGCCCGAAGGGAGGTAACATGTGGAGAATACACATATGTACTGGCCGGAAAACCGGGCAGTACAACATATGGAATGTCACTGGGATGACTCCAGCCTATAACAGGGGGGATGATCAACCGACAGTGATGGCAGAGGGGACTCTGCCAAGGGAAGACACGGGCTCGCCGCAGGGAGCCGTACAGTGGAAGAATACACATATGGGATCGCCGTAGGGATCACAACATAAGGACCCAGCCTAACACAGGTTCCACCAGTGCATACGAGTGATAGGCCTGGCTTCGGACGTTCCGCCACGTCTGTTGCCGAAGGGTATGGAGGAACTCAACAGGGTTCGGTTTAAGAGGGAACTCAACTGGAGCAAGAATTGCGCACATATCCAGTCCATAGGAGGGGAATGGCGCAGCAAGCCGACACTTCGAACCGTGCCAGTGACACTGGCTTCATGTGAAGGGAGCCCACGGGAAGCAATGGTTCGACACATAGGCTAGATCTCTAGCGAACGTGTATAGGTGTCGCCCAGCCCTCAACTGTATTTAACATCTGTTCAGCGAGGCACTCTGTGTCAACACCTAGGAGGGAGCGATACCCACACTTAGGAGGAGCTCACCGCCCAGGTGGGCACATGCATCTTGGGAAACTTTCTCACCAAGACAAAGGCAACCACTTGTAGTGGGCCAACCTCTGCTTGGAAACAGCCTTCCCTTCTGCTGGTTTCCATAACAGACAGAGCTGGTCTAAGGGCTAGGCTTTGCATTCTGATCACGTATAACCGTACTGAAGTGGTCGGACAGAGAAAAGCAAGGGCTGGGTCTGCCTCCTCCGGGGCAGTGCTTGCAGGCTCACCACCTGGTCCTGTTGGAGAGGTAGGAACCTTGGGCACATATCCAGGCCGGGGTCTCAGGAGTCATGAGAGTTAGCCGGCCCGAATTCCAGGCACGATTCGTTGACCGAAAATGCGGGCAAGTCCCTACCCTCTAGAAAGAGACCAAACAAGCAGGAGAACTGTTTCTTTAAAAACAGAATTTTTAACTCACTGCCTGTAGGGCTCAAGGGAGGTCTCTGCGATGCAGTGATAAGTCCCAAGAGGGTAAAGAGCCGGATTTCAGTTTTTTCCCCTTGCTCCCTTCAGTGACCTGACGATCAAGTCGCACTCCCCACGGCACTGCATCATGATGTGCGTCAGTACAGAGGCCACACCTCACTCCAACCGTTAGCAGGAAGGAAGCACTGAAGTGATCGAACACCTTCGGGATCTCCTCACGGAGAGAAGACTCAATTCAACGAATAGGTTCCACTTCTAAGGGGGAGCGAGCCTCTTTTTGAGAGGGTGCTCTCACAGAAGTGATGGTCTCTACGGCATAAAAATTATTGCTGTAGTAACCAGAACCTCTGCGTCTCGTTCTTTTTAGAATCAGACCTGGAACTCTCCAAAGTCTAGACGTGGGTGCCATTGTGCCCCATCCCTGAGAATGTATTCAGAGGAAGGAGTCAGGAAGGCTGTCGAGAGGAGAGGTCGGTTGGGCCAATAAGGGGCAATTAGCAAGACCTGCTCCATCTCTTCCTGATTTTAGCACCATTGTGCAAGAAGGCTCACTGGGGAACGCATTTCTGCGGGGGCCCCAGGGCCAGCTGTGGCCAGAGTTCTTTCTGTGTCGAGGGATATCCACTCAGACAGGAGAAGAAACAACTGGCGGAGGGACAAGTCCGGAGGGGCAACAGACATGGCTGTGCGGCCCCGAAGTGGTCCCAAACAGCTGGCCAGCTGGGGACGGAGTCTCCATTGTATCTGAACCAGAGGCTGTTGTGAGGCTAGTCAGCAGAAATAAGTGGAATGAAGCGACCTTAGAAGCTTTTGACTCCAAGGAGGAGGTGACGGGCAAGTTGCAACATGCGAGGGGAGCGCAGCTCGACGGTCGCAATGTTGTCAGAACAGTACATGCTCGCTGAGCAGCGGTGTCTCAAAGCGAGGAAACTGTAAGCTACTCAAGGCAATGAATGCCAATGCAGTCAGAGGGCGCCCAGACCTCTGAATGACCTTTATACGTGGCCCCTCAGCCAACATTAGTGGACACTTGTTCCAGGAGCCATTGGCCCGGGGAAACAAAAGGTCTATTTATGGGCTGAGGGTTTGGCGACAGGCCAGGGTGTTCACCACACGGAGCGTGTCGCTCTGCCCAGCCACCTCGGGACTCGGTCGTGAAGCCAGTGCTGAAGCGGTCTTCATATGGAGGAGCCATGTGGCTGCGTCTGCCATATGCCTCTCTATCTGAGAGATGCGCTAGACCGAGACCATCTCCACACTAGAAAAGAGATTCTCGTCCCTTGGGCGAGATACTCTTTCCCAGTTGACCTGAAGACCCAACTGGCTATGGAGCACTCGAAGGGTAGGACCATGTACTGATACTTTGTACCTTCGAACGCAAGAACACAGGAGGCCTGTGGAGCGGAAGGATAGAGATCTGAAGTACACGTCTTTCAGGTAGAACGCTGCAGACCAAGCTTGGGGACGGGGCATTGAAATAGCAATTCTGTGTTTAACAAGTGAACGGAGGCTTTCGAAAAAGGGCCCGTTTCAGTTGACACAGATCCAAGATAGTCGTAACCCACCACACATTAGGGGTACAATGAAGTACGGGCTCTTGGAAGCCAGACTTCATATCGGCTGGAGGGAAAGGCTAGCTTGCGTCCTTCGCCATTAGGACTGCGGCGTACACACACAGGACAGGAGCTCTGCTCAACACCTAGGTGTGATGAACCTCACAAATTTTTTTAGGAGCATCTCTGCTCAACACCTATGTATGATGAATATAACTGAGGGACCAGGGACCACAGACGTACCCAAAGTGGGGCAGCGAAGTGGAGGACAGGGATCCGGCTCGAGAGGCCTGCAGGCGGCCCGAAGCGGGATCTGAGTGTGCAGTGCCGCGGGGCAGGATGTGCCGGATGGCCTCCGCCTGCGCTTGGGCGGCAGAAAACTGCAGGGCGCAGTTCTCCTCTGCATCGCCGACCAGCCCAACCTGGGAAATTGGGGAGACCGGGAACCGAACCTTGTCCGCATCCACCATACAACCAGGCTGAGCCAACGATGGCGCTCCTGGACCACTAACATGGACATCGCCAGACCGATCACGCACGCCACGACACTCATGCCCCAGAGGGCGAGGTCGGATGCGGTGCGGAGCTCACCTATGAGCACACGGTCTAGGCTACCCCCGTGCATGTCCATGAGTGCCCTGGCCTGATAGACCTGTAGCAGCGCCATGGCACGCAAGAGGAGGCGGCTTGCCCACAGGCCTTGTAAGCTCTGCCCGTCAGAACGGGCGATAACTCACCGGCTTTAGGGGGGAGACGAGGGGCCTCGTCCAAAAAGCAGCGGCCGACAGACACAGGTGCACCTGTGTTGCGCCAGACCACTCTATTGGAGGGACAGCCTCGTAACCCTTCACCGCTCCTCCGTCAAGGGTAGTGAGGGGGGAAAAGCTTATTCAGGCAGTTTCTGGCAGAGAAAGGTGCCGTCTACAACCTGGTAAGCTCTCCATGCACTTCGGGAAGAAAAGGCACTGGGGCGGCGAGCTGCAAAGGCCTTAAATCTAGATGAATTTGCTGATCTTTTTGCAAAAAAACACAAAAATCGTAGAATACAGTTAATGTGACTGATTCTAAATGTGTAATGCAAATCTAAAAAATATAATGGAAATGCAAATACATTGTTGAATGATTGTTAACATGGTATTTTGCCTGTTAATGCCTATAGTGCAGTGCAGAAAATGATATGACAACAATAAGGTCTAAATGTAACTGGCCCCTCTAACAGTACAACTGGCCCCAGCTTGGCCCCCCCAGTTGAAATGGTCTAGAACCGCCACTGCTGACAATTAAAATAACACTCTGTTAGTTGTCATTTTCTATTTTTATCAGGTAATTGGGGAAAGTAGAGTTACAACCCTCCCTGTCTTCCCAGACTTGATATTTTGTATTTTATTTAATTTTTAATTTTATACATTTAGGTGACATTTTTTAGTAAATGTGATATATCAAATTAAACAAGATAATCTTTTTTTCTTTTCTTTTTTCTTGTATTCCTCATTTGTAAGTAGCTTTGAATAAAAGTGTCTGCTAAATTAAAAAAATATGTATATAAATGCATTGACAATTTTTCTACCCGTCTTGTAAATCCTTTATATTTTTTAAATTATGTGCTTCTACTATAACCTCAATAGGATGGTGGTCACAACTCTGTGTTACAAATCATATAAAAAGGATATAAAAGGGTGTACATCTATGGTCTTTTTAAATTGAAGTTAATATCTTTTTAAAAATTCAACCAACTCTGTAAACATCCAGGGGACTGTGGATGAAAATTTGCCTTTGTCTATATACAATACATGAAATACAAATAAAAGAAAAGAAAAAAATTGTCCATAACTGTTGCTGTCTCCTTTGACAAATGAAAAATTACAATTATTTTTTACAGTGTGGTCAGAGATGGGCTGTTTTTTTTTGGTGCACAGCCAATTTGAAGATTCTGCAGTCTCATTAAACTGAAAAACTACCCTCACAACTCACTTTATGCTCAATGTATGCAAATCCTTGTATTTACCCAAAGGAAATTCCTGCATATCTGTCGACGACAGACATATAATCTTTAATGGTTTGTAGCTTTATTGTCCAAATTTGTTCTAAAACAACACTTGTGAATGTTGTGTTTGATCATTTTAACCATTAACATATTCACTTTCATTAACTGTAAACCTGACTTAGTGATAATCCATGTCACCATTACCATGGGCCTGGAGTTGAGCGCTCCACTTCATTTCAGAATCTCCCAATCTCTTTAACAAGCAGGAACACAGGTCATAATATCTGCAAAAGAGACAGTCTGCTGAAATTTATGTGTAGGATGAATACAATACATAGTGGAACTCTCATATTTGCTTTTAATACACACAAGTTACACAGAGAGTTACTTTTAGCAAGATAGATACCTCCCTTCATTAAAGAATCATAGATTTAAAAAATGTAAAGAAGTTTAATATATGGAATCGAAAATGGTATTAGAATACAATAATGTTGAGAAATCTCAATACATTTTAATTTCTTATTGATTGTTCCCTTTCTGTGTCTGGCAAATTAATAAAGATCATCAAAAAAACTGTCTTAGGGACACAAAAAGCATGAGATTTATCATTAACTAACGTCACCTTATATTTTTTTACTCATGAGTTATCAAAGACAAGATGATGGTGCACTGGGGAAATCTAATGCCTTCACGCAGCTTTTTAAATGTTTTAACCAAGAGCAAAAATATAAACACGATATTGATCAAAATGTCAATAAAGTTCACAGTCTCAGTTTAAATAAAGAACCCATGTATCTGTAAATTCATTTAGAATTCAATCTATTATAAGTATTGGAAGATTATAAATTGAATAAGATATGATAAAATATGATGGGGTTTTTTATGCATGCAAATTAATTAGTACCTGAAAATGAAGTACCTCAGGTTGCATGGAATATAATTTATCATATGATGGTTTGAATATGATTGATTTCAATTACTGATGTCAAATGTCATATTTAATGCATTTTTTATTTAGGCAATAGCAATACAAATGTTTTGTGTAAATTGGTGAAGAAGCCACTATTTTAAATTAATACTAATAAACATAATTTATTTTAAAAAAAATCTAAATATTAAAGGGATAGTCTGTCATCATTTACTCCTGATGTTGTTCCAAAACTGTATGACTTTCTTTCTTCTGTTTGTCCATACAGTGGAAGTCAATGGTCACCAAAACGGGTTGGTTACCATCAAAATCTCTTTTTTGTGTGTTCCACAGAAGACAGGTTTAAAACAACATGAGGGTGAATAAATTATGACAGAATTGTAATTTTTTCATTTTTATTCCTTAAAGTTTTTATAATATGTTATAAATCATTTGTAAATAAGTTCTCATGTTCCTCTGTCAATTCAGAAATATAGCTGAAAAGGGTTTAACTGTTAACTGTATATTTGGCTATGTCTGAGGCTGTGACAAAAGCCTTAGTGTTTTCGTGCTCTGTCAAGCAAGATTCCATCACTGGCCAAGGAGTGTAGAGACACACTGCGTTCTTGCTTTTTTCAGTAGTGATTTAATTCCTATGGACATAGTAGAGAAAATTTTATGATGCAATCAGTTTTCTGCATCACAAGCAAAGACTATTCCTATTCTTGGCTACCGAGAACAGCCAGGCCCAGTCACAAGGATTCACTTTTCAGTGACCCAAACGGAAGTCCATCTCCACCACAACCAGAGCAGGTGATGCTGGAGAGAACAAAACTGAAAACCATTCAGAAAACTGAAAATGTATATTGTAATGACTTATTTTGTCCCTCTAGAATAGATTCAAACTTTAATCATAACTTTAAAACTGATATTTAGCCAAATTAATGCAGGATTATTTATCAGCAGATGCATGGTTTTGCCCTTCTATTTACCCATAATCTAATGTTCCCTGAACATATAATAAAATCCATCCAGTGTTTGTATGGGCAAAACAAGCACTTGACATTCCATCCCCCATGGGCAAACACGTAGCGTCTGACATCATTACCTCTCTACGATACTGTCCTTATCAATGGTGACTCTTGATTAATAAAAGCATTAATCACCACAAATAATACTGCCTGTTCAATTGATCTGCGATGGACAGCATCAGTGTAGCTTGGGTAATTTAACTAATTGCTTCCTGAAGCAGATTTCACCTGAGGTTCACAGTAATAAATCAGAATGCTGGCATGGAATGGTTCTTCCTGTGATTAAGGAGAAAGTAAATATGGTTTCTGAAGCATTTGCACTTTGATCTGGTAAAGATGTTATGTTACAACTGTGCATTTGAAGCAAAACTACACTGGAAAATATATTAAAATGACAATTTATTATATATTATGGTATATTATATATAAATGTTATTTAAAAATGTAAGCAATTTAAGCCATTTTAATGGTCAGATCGGGTATAGAAATAGCTCTTTAAGCATAGCAGCAACACAAACACATTCACTTCCTGACCAATAACAAAAAGGAATTGTCTCTGATGCCTGATTAAACCCATGTGACGTGTCAGCGCTGTATTACCGGAAATCATTGTCATTTTATTTGCTGCTTTCATATCTCACCAGACACTTTGACATTTGTATGCCAGCATACGCACGTTTCGGTCGGCAAATTTGCGTTGACTTAAATGTACCTGACTTTTGATGACGTTCTTCCTCTTTTCCATCCCGGCGGATAGAGCACTTAAGGCTTCCAGGGACATTCTCACAAACTGCCATTTTGCCTTCGGTCTGATGGGTCCTTGTCTCGTTGATCTGTTCTTATCTACTCAAGTGTTTTTCTCAGACTGTCACTGCCAGCATTCGGCCTGCAGGATTTAAAAATACATGATACTTTATTCCCCTCTGCAGTGTCAAAGAGATCACAGGGGTGTGTTGTAGCCTTTTTTTGTGTGTGTGTGTGTGTGTGTGTGTGTGTGTGTGTGTGTGTGTGTGTGTGTGTGTTGTAGCCTAAATGAGCTTTACACATGACAAAGATCAAATAAACCAACTTCAACATATTGAGATACAGTGGTGTGAAGTAACGAATTACAAATACTCACGTTACTATAATGAAGTATTTTTTTCAGAAATTGTAGGGGGAGAACCGGGGCGAAAGTAACGCGGGACGAAAGTAACAAAGCGATTTTCTCAGAGCCCTGACTATATTAGCATTTCAAGCTATGACAGCACGTTTAGTACGCAACCCTTGACGGAGCTGCCAAATATCACGTGAATTCGTCATCGTTTCCTGCGGATAGGTCCGGAAAGCAGTTTTCGAGTTTGATAAGTAAATTACTGAAGCGGTACTTTTTTTCTAATTACAAGTTGTGTTTTTCGTTTCATGTCACACAGTAATGATCAATCTACAGGTTATTAAGTGCTGTAACACATCCTGAAGTTTGCCTTGTCAGAGTTTTTGAACTCCTTGTCAGAACACTTGTTACTTTTGTCCCGCTATAGTGAAAACAAGTGTTTCTTTTGTCGCGCTGCTAATGTGGTGACTTTCTCTGTGTTGCAGCATTTATTAAAACATGTTTATGTCATATTATACCAACAGAATATGGCAAGAGTGAGGGTCAGTAAGACAGATAGAGGTCTGATTCAACCAGATGTTTATGAGAGGGCGTTCACATTTAAATAAGCTGATTTCTGTGTCACCATTTTTTTCACTCAATCTGTTTCCATTTACCCTAGTCACATTTAGGTTTTAGCCATACCTTATAGCTTTTCCACCTCCACCTATGAATTTGCAGGGTTTCCATCCTGATGTTTTTATGCAGATTTTAAATTTATGCATAAAAACAGCTTGATGGAAACATGACTATTGTTACATTATGTTGAGAATTTATATTATGGTAATTTAATTTAATTTTCATATTGTTCATGTTGAAAACACATTTTATCAAATAGATTGACATTGCCAATAAAACATATCCTAAACAATTCAAGTTTGTACTGTTGGGTTATTTTTGAAACATTGATGAAACTGAAATTTAAAATGAAAATGTAAATTAACAATTTTTTGCAAATATAACTAGGCCACCATATGATTGCAGTTACATGTTAACAAGGTCATACTCAGGTATATTTAGGCTAATAAAAAAAACACACACAAAAAAAACAAGAGTAACACAAAAAATCTAGCTTGTATATTGTTGTGTTACTTTTGACCCACCTGTGTGTTACTTTCGTCCCCACTGACGGGGTCGAAAGTAACATGAGCAGTCTTAAGTTCAAAGTGAAATTATACTGAAGTCCTTCTACATTTTTACAAAATACCACCTGGTATTGATAGACCACACTTGTGAGTGACTGACCACAGCAAAAATATATCTCTGTCTAAAACATCATCTTTTCAAATTATGTTTTTCTGAAAAATGGTACTTTCGCCCCTGCTCTCCCCCTACTTTTTTTGAGAAGTTTAAAAATTGTGTAATTGTACTTTTACTTGAATAGGCTAAGTGATGTATTGGTAGGCTACTTTTACTCCGCAATTTTCCTTCTGTTTGTGGTCGTTAGCCTACTCATTACATGCTTGTTTTACTTTTCTTTTTTTTTATCCATCAACGTGATCGGATCGAGTAATCGGTCTCGTGACTGTCTCAAAATCAAATTCCATTACTTTAACCGCGCTAGCCTATCTGCTGTGACTCGTGGCTGCCCACCGTATTCTTCAAGCATCAATTCAATCGAGATATCAGCGTCTCCCTCAAGCGGCAACCTCCCCGTCTCTCTCTTGAAACCAACACGGAAGTGAGTTAAACTGCAATTCATTGACTGGCCGCTTGAGGCTGGTGTCAAAAGTGAGTCAAATCTGTATCTCCCCCATGTTAAAATGCCAAATTTTACAGCAGAAAAAAACGTGTTTACAGCCTGGTGTCTGTATGTGGCTTTGGTCTATAGCCTACAGCTAATTTTGCCCTTCATGACAACTGTGAGGGGGGTGAATTTTTTTATAACTCATCCGTTTAGTTAATTCATATTTAAAGTTCTGCATAATTAAGGGTGTGGCCACTTGAGTGACAGGTGGATTGCCGCTGATGTCAATGCTAGCCGTTTGTCTGCTGTTACTAGCCGTCACTTCACCTCAGCATATGTTAGCTGCTGAACTTGCCATCTCTGCAGTGTTTGTGCTTTTTGTGCATACAATGTAATACACCCATTACTTCGCCCATGGCTTAGGATTCCGTCGTTGTCGTCGAGTATCGTTCGAGAGAACAACCAGCGCTGTATTTCAGTTGTTTTTCTCTGTGAACATGCACTAATGGATGTCTGACAATTTCGTTGCTTTTTGGAGTTTTCAGATTTAAAAACGTCAATAAAGGCTCGTTCATTCTGCTCTCACGGAACAGATTATAATATGCTTATGTACCATCAGATGAAATCCTGCAGGTGTCGGCGCTTTCTCCGTCCATGCAATAAATGCACATCCTTACATGAGCGCGGATTTCCAGCGCATTTACTTGAACTTCATAGGTAACGTTAATTTATCTATGGTTTAACCCATTTGAGAGGCGGCCAAAATCAGAATTTAAAATGGACTGAATAAGCTCTCTACGAACTTGACGAGCGATGCCAGACGGACCATACACTATAAAAAAAGAGTGACTGACATGTATGCACATAAATCACTGTCACACACACTCTCTCAGAGTAATATTAAGTTACTGCATATACGTTTTCAACTAGCAGAATAGTACAGAATCCCAATACACAGTCTCACTTGTTGCCATGTCTTTTAACTATTATAATATTTCGAAGGGCAAAAACAGGAAATTTTAATTGGCTTTACATCATCAACTGTCACTTTAGCGCGAGGCCCTGTGCAGTCGCAGACTTGGTACTGTCAGTAGCATATAGCATAGCATTACCTCCCCACCCGCCCCGCCTCTTTGCCCATTTTCTGTTATCTGGGAGTGACGCGAGGCCAAGATGGCGACGGCCGGCTCCGCCCACTTTAGGCTTCAAAAATGCTCTTCAGAAACCTACGGTTGACGTCACGGACACTACGTCCATATTTTTTTACAGTCTATGGTCTCCCTCTAATATGCTAAGGTACATTTCACATTTCTGCTTACTATGATATTTATATAGGCTAGCCTATCTACAGGGCGTTTGGTGTGAGGTTGGGGGTATTGTGTATGTGTTAACTCCCTCAAGTGACGAGTTCATAATGCGGTGAATTCCCGCTCCCATTTACTTCATAGAGAGACGCGCGTCGCATACTGTCTCCCTCGCGCTCGACATGCAGGAGTAACTTGGAGAAGTCAGCAGCTCGTTGCGCGTGGTGCACGCTGTGAAGGTGCGTCGGGGACACTCTAAAACTGTGTTAAAACACCTTATGTACTGAAATTGGAGGACCAGATTCCTTATCAGTGCACCTTATGAACCATCATGGCGTTATTTGAACAGCATTTATGCCAGTGCGTGACTACAGCTCGTTAATTAACAAAAAATGTTGATTGATCTATTATACAATCCGCCTTCATTTAGCAAGTGCATTTGCGCAAAAACATTTTTCAAGTTCAACATGTGTTGTTGTGATTAGTAAGTATACAGGGCCACCTGTCAAAAAATGATTGATTGACAGGTGCCCCGCCCCTTCCGGTGTCCCGCCCCTTCCGGTGACAGGTGTCCCGCCCCTTTTGGCATAGGATCAAAGGGATCAAAGAAGATCAAAGGGCTTTTGACAGCTAGTTTTGACTTTTGATTGACAGGTTGACAGTTAGTTTTGACTTTTGATTGACAGGTTGACAGTTAGTATGACTTTTGATCATGTTATTGACAGCTAGTTTCAGGTTTTGATGTCTTTTGAAGTCTTTTGAACATGACAGAAGGTTTTGAAGCCGGTTTGAAGCCTTTTGAACATGAGTGTTATAACAATAATACGTGATGGCTATATGACAGAAAGTTGAAGCCTTTTGAACATGACAGTTAGTGTGTGTGTTTTTGAAGACACTGTGATTAAACAATATGTTATGGTATCTGACAGAAAGTTTGATTGTTTGAAGTCATTTAAAGCCTTTTGAACATGACAGTTAGTGTCTGTGTGTGTGTGTGTTTTTGAAGTTGGTATCACACACGATCCTCCTATTCCTGAGCGTATCCGGGCTGTACTGTGAAACTGATAAGGGGAAAACTGTGGAAGTTTATCTCACACAAACGTTGAAAAACCTTTCAGTTCTTTAAAAGAATATAAATTAAATGTTTATAAAGAGCTTACTAAAACCTCACACAAAAAGTTTAAATAAATGTAGAACTATCCACTGGACCAAGCATTTCAGTTTAAAGTTAAAATGCAGTCACAAAAAATTGCAATCAGTTAAATGTTTATATAGTTAAACAAGTATATGAATGGGTTCAAAATTGTTTTACACAACTTGTTTACTGAATTCATATAGTCATTCATGTATGACCTCACACAGTCTCAAAACATAGGGAGTCATAGCGTGTCTCTCTGTGTGTGTGTGTGTGTGTGTGTGTGTGTGTGTGTGTGTGTCTGTGAGAGAGTCACACAAATTCAGCGATCAGGATATCAGGTGCTGAATTTAGTATAGTATAGTATAAGTATAATCTTAAAAGTTTAAATGATATCTTTTAAAAATAAAATATTGTTTAAATGAAACCTTTAAAGTTTGAATACATTCATATCTTCTATTTATCTTTTAGAAGATTACTGTAATGATTTTGTTTAACGGTTATTAAACAATGTCTGTTCAAAAACTGTACTTAGTTGTCTTAAATCTCATTTATATGAAAAGATTCAATCAGCATTTTTTTTTTTTTGTCCATGCGGGGATTCAATTTTTATGGCTTTCCATAGCCATGGTGATTTTTGTACCGTAACTGCATATTCGATCATGTACACCTAAACACGACCATCACAGAAAACTATAAAATAAATAATTTTATATCATTTCTAAGCTGTTTTGCGCGCGCGCACACACGGTTCTAAAAATAAATGAACAGCTAAATAAATATATAAATAAAAACACCTTACATTTCCAGAGAGGTGAAGTAGTTATTTATGCAACGATAAAAAAACAATCCAAAAAGCAATAAACTACAGTGTGAACTGAAGCTTCAGGATATAGGGTGACGATGAGTCTCGGGGGACAATGTCACAGTAAATCTAGTCTAAGTTCCAGAACATACTACATCCAGAGTTTATACTAAATTGATTTCAAAGTATAATCGTAAAAGTGTAAATATGATCTTTTAAAATTAAAAGACTGTTTTAGTCTGAAGTTCTTAACTTTCTTTCTTAAAAAAATCTTTAAAGTTTGAATACATTCATATCTTTTAGAAGATTACTGTAATGATTTTGTCTAACGATGACCTAAAGTATAATTGTTATTAAACAATGTCTGTTGAAAAACTGTACTTAGTCGTCTTAAATCTCATTTATATGAAAAGATTCAATCAGCATTTTTTGTCCATGCTGGGGTTTCAATTTTTATGGTGGGGGCTTTCCATAGCCATAATGATTTTTGTACCGCAACTGCATATTCAATCATGTACACCTAAACACGACCATCACAGAAAACTACATTTGTACATTTTTCAAAAATGAAATAAATAAATAAATAATTTAATATCATTTCTAAGCTGTTTTGCGCGCGTACACACGGTTCTAAAAAATGAACTAATCTCTATTTTAAATTATTATTAATAAAAAAGTTTTATTAAAATCATATCTTCTATTAATCTTCTTAATATGATTATGTTCTTATCTTCTTAATATACTTATGTATGATGTAAATGATTTTGCTTAAATTGAACCTAAGGTATTATTTTTACTAAACAGCGTCTGTTCAAAAACTTTAGATTGTTGAAAAACTGTGCTTAGGCGTCTTAGATCTTATTTATACAAAAATATTTCAAACAGTATTTTTGTCCATACAACATGGGTTCAAAGTTTGTCACAATGTTTTGTTGTTGTATTGTTTTTAAGAAATCCGAGGACTCTACATTGCTCTTATTTAGACTAAGTTGTATCATTTGGAAAATCACCACACAATTTCAGAGACGCGATGTGCCTCTGTGGTCCATGACGCGGCACAAGTAAAGTTGGTCTTGAGTGAATATTTAATTTTACTTAATTAAATCTTAGTCTTAATTCAAAGCATGATCTTTTTCCATTTTCTATGGTAGCTATGATCTATTACACGTATAAGATCATTTTTACTTGTATCTCCCGAACTATCCTTAATCAGTGTGGAAACACACAGGGTGAAACCCTTTACTGAGAATATACTATCGGTTATCTACTCAAAATATATGTAGAAGTTTAAAATGTTAGCATTTGTTGCGCGTACATTTACACGAAGGACATGTATTTAAGAATAATCTTTATTTAAACTCTTATTTTGTTATTCACATTCATTTGTTTCAGTATAATGATGGATTATAAGAACCACACAAAACAATATTAATTATTTATTGTTAGGTTTTCATATGTTTACATTTACAGCACATTTTTATATACATTGTTACTGATTTGAAGTGCACACAAATTAGTTACGTTGTATATGTTACTTATATTTTGAGTTTAAGTTTACAGTGATGAACTTCAGACATGGTCCGCTGCAGGATTAGAGTCCGGACAGGAACAGAATTTAAGCATTATTGGTTCCGCCCGGACATACCATTTGCTGGGAATTGCACGGGGGAGGAAGAAATGTTAATATCTTTATTAATTAATTAATTTAGTTGTACATTTATGATACTTGACTACATTTTGCTGTCCTTATCATAAATGTGCTTAGTTGTACATTTGATACTTGACTACATTTTACTGTCCTTATCTTTATTTACTATATACCTCTGTTTGATTTGATTTATTTAATGTTATAAATATAACATAACCTGTTAATATAACCTATAAATATACAGTTTAATAACAGTAAAATATAACAGTTATAAATTACAAAATACCATTTTTCAACCGAGTGAATCTAGGCCTTCAGAAGTCATAACTTCAGGGGTCAGTTGGCGAAAACACTGCGTGTGTAAAAATCAAATACTGTATTACACTTTTCAAAGGATAATCTAGCTTTAAAGTTAGAATAAAAAGTAACCAAACATATCTTCATACCTGTTGTGTTCTGACACAAGGCCATTAACTTGTTCTTTTTGTTTTATAAATGTATGTATTTTGCTTATTTCTACAAATATAAACCTGATAAATATGGACTTAATACACGATTAAACAAGATAATCATGCTACCCAATACGTCTGACACAACATTTTTAAGAAAAAACTGTGTTTTAAAATACAACTAAACCATGATAACGGATGATTTTTGACAGTCCTACATAAAAGCATGTTGATGACTAAGTTTCAGGCATAGTGCAACCACGCAATGTTTGAGAAATCTAATATCGGTGTAATCTTTGCGATGTCTCACTCACAACGCACAACTTTGTGTTGGGCATACCTTTACTAAAATAAAATATTATGGAAGTCATTTTCAAACTGTATTATACCATATTTTATTTATTAATATTATGGCTTCATGTTGATTTAAAGTTTTTGTTTGTTTGTTATTAACTAATACCTTTATCTTTTAACTAACACTTCAACATCCAGCACAAAATTAAAGAGATATATGAGCTAAGGATGTCCTCTGACCCCAAATAAATTGATAGGGGAATGTTCACAATCTACAATATACAGTTAGATATTCTCCTACTTAGTATCTTTGGGTGTATTTTTACACACCATAGTGATGCAAAGTTCCACACCCTATGGACCGACTTTAAAAAAACAAAACAAAAAATACTCATACATAAATATATATAACATACACAAATCATTTCTTAACTAAGCAACTGTTTCTTAAATTATCAGACACTCACCGCACTGATGTTAACATCACCATATATTGTGTTCTCTACCATGATTGTGGTAACTATTGTCCCACCATTCTTCTGGTCAATTGTCAAGTTAAGCTGATTAGGGTTCTGAATTAATGGCTGTCCGAATGATGTAGAATTAGTATTATTATGCTGTCGTTGTGGAAGGTTGTTAGGCTGTTGATTTGTCATGTTTCCAGAATGTGTTTGAACACTCAGCGTTTGAACGTCACCATCTGTTAAAAAAATTAAATACACAACCAAAACCATGTAAACATTATAGTAAAGCTTATTGAAGATTGAGAAACATATTGACTACTAACAAAGTAAATTATAAATCTTTTCCTACGTTTGATATTCTTTTTTCTGATTTTTTTCACTATGGACTTGATCCTTTTTAATGCTGTTTTCTCTCCATATTTATTCTGTAGTTCCTCTACTGTGTCTTCCAAACTTCCTGTTGTTCTTCTCCAGCTGTGTTAACCAAAGACAAACAGTTAGAAGAATAAAATGTATGTACAATAGCAAAAATAAAGTTGGTCATTAGTTGTTGATCAGATACACCTGCAGACACATTCATACACCTGTTCACCTGTTTTCATTTAGCATACACCAGAGTTCAAACATTCACTTTCACAAAGGCGAGATAAGCTCATAAATATGGCAACCAAAGCCAAACGGAGAAAGGCAGACAGAAATAACAATATTCTTCATATAACACACCAGTTCAAAGTCAATGAACCGGCTGATGCTGCAGGTGTTAGAGCACATGATGGACAGTGAACAGACGCACAGCAGGTTAAACCAGAGTTAAAACAATAGTCTATGTTAGGACAATAACAATAATAGTCTATGTTAGGTAAATGTTTATTAAATTAATTCACAATATGTACACATTATTAATCTTATGCCTAATATGATGAAAAAGGCTGTTATTTGTTTCATCTCCTCTCACATTAAATCACATGTATTATATAGGCCTATTTTAAGTTGGTTGATTAGTTTGCCTTGATTATTTTTGTCGTTGTTTAACATTTCTGTCAAATATGAAATGTTTAGTTTAACTACTTGCACCTTATCTCGCACTTTATGACCGTTATCAGCTGGAACTCGCTCTCAGCGGCTCCTGTGAACATACTATTGTCCTAACATAGACTATTATTGTTATTGTCCTAACATAGACTATTGTTTTAACTCTGGTTTAACCTGCTGTGCGTCTGTTCACTGTCCATCATGTGCTCTAACACCTGCAGCATCAGCCGGTTCATTGACTTTGAACTGGTGTGTTATATGAAGAATATTGTTATTTCTGTCTGCCTTTCTCCGTTTGGCTTTGGTTGCCATATTTATGAGCTTATCTGGCCTTTGCAAAAGTGAATGTTTGAACTCTGGTGTATGCTAAATGAAAACAGGCGAACAGGTGTATGAATGTGTCTGCAGGTGTATCTGATCAACAACTAATGACCAACTTTATTTTTGCTATTGTACATACATTTTATTCTTCTAACTGTTTGTCTTTGGTTAACACAGCTGGAGAAGAACAACAGGAAGTTTGGAAGACACAGTAGAGGAACTACAGAATAAATATGGAGAGAAAACAGCATTAAAAAGGATCAAGTCCATAGTGAAAAAAATCAGAAAAAAGAATATCAAACGTAGGAAAAGATTTATAATTTACTTTGTTAGTAGTCAATATGTTTCTCAATCTTCAATAAGCTTTACTATAATGTTTACATGGTTTTGGTTGTGTATTTAATTTTTTTAACAGATGGTGACGTTCAAACGCTGAGTGTTCAAACACATTCTGGAAACATGACAAATCAACAGCCTAACAACCTTCCACAACGACAGCATAATAATACTAATTCTACATCATTCGGACAGCCATTAATTCAGAACCCTAATCAGCTTAACTTGACAATTGACCAGAAGAATGGTGGGACAATAGTTACCACAATCATGGTAGAGAACACAATATATGGTGATGTTAACATCAGTGTGGTGAGTGTCTGATAATTTAAGAAACAGTTGCTTAGTTAAGAAATGATTTGTGTATGTTATATATATTTATGTATGAGTATTTTTTGTTTTGTTTTTTTAAAGTCGGTCCATAGGGTGTGGAACTTTGCATCACTATGGTGTGTAAAAATACACCCAAAGATACTAAGTAGGAGAATATCTAACTGTATATTGTAGATTGTGAACATTCCCCTATCAATTTATTTGGGGTCAGAGGACATCCTTAGCTCATATATCTCTTTAATTTTGTGCTGGATGTTGAAGTGTTAGTTAAAAGATAAAGGTATTAGTTAATAACAAACAAACAAAAACTTTAAATCAACATGAAGCCATAATATTAATAAATAAAATATGGTATAATACAGTTTGAAAATGACTTCCATAATATTTTATTTTAGTAAAGGTATGCCCAACACAAAGTTGTGCGTTGTGAGTGAGACATCGCAAAGATTACACCGATATTAGATTTCTCAAACATTGCGTGGTTGCACTATGCCTGAAACTTAGTCATCAACATGCATTTATGTAGGACTGTCAAAAATCATCCGTTATCATGGTTTAGTTGTATTTTAAAACACAGTTTTTTCTTAAAAATGTTGTGTCAGACGTATTGGGTAGCATGATTATCTTGTTTAATCGTGTATTAAGTCCATATTTATCAGGTTTATATTTGTAGAAATAAGCAAAATACATACATTTATAAAACAAAAAGAACAAGTTAATGGCCTTGTGTCAGAACACAACAGGTATGAAGATATGTTTGGTTACTTTTTATTCTAACTTTAAAGCTAGATTATCCTTTGAAAAGTGTAATACAGTATTTGATTTTTACACACGCAGTGTTTTCGCCAACTGACCCCTGAAGTTATGACTTCTGAAGGCCTAGATTCACTCGGTTGAAAAATGGTATTTTGTAATTTATAACTGTTATATTTTACTGTTATTAAACTGTATATTTATAGGTTATATTAACAGGTTATGTTATATTTATAACATTAAATAAATCAAATCAAACAGAGGTATATAGTAAATAAAGATAAGGACAGTAAAATGTAGTCAAGTATCAAATGTACAACTAAGCACATTTATGATAAGGACAGCAAAATGTAGTCAAGTATCATAAATGTACAACTAAATTAATTAATTAATAAAGATATTAACATTTCTTCCTCCCCCGTGCAATTCCCAGCAAATGGTATGTCCGGGCGGAACCAATAATGCTTAAATTCTGTTCCTGTCCGGACTCTAATCCTGCAGCGGACCATGTCTGAAGTTCATCACTGTAAACTTAAACTCAAAATATAAGTAACATATACAACGTAACTAATTTGTGTGCACTTCAAATCAGTAACAATGTATATAAAAATGTGCTGTAAATGTAAACATATGAAAACCTAACAATAAATAATTAATATTGTTTTGTGTGGTTCTTATAATCCATCATTATACTGAAACAAATGAATGTGAATAACAAAATAAGAGTTTAAATAAAGATTATTCTTAAATACATGTCCTTCGTGTAAATGTACGCGCAACAAATGCTAACATTTTAAACTTCTACATATATTTTGAGTAGATAACCGATAGTATATTCTCAGTAAAGGGTTTCACCCTGTGTGTTTCCACACTGATTAAGGATAGTTCGGGAGATACAAGTAAAAATGATCTTATACGTGTAATAGATCATAGCTACCATAGAAAATGGAAAAAGATCATGCTTTGAATTAAGACTAAGATTTAATTAAGTAAAATTAAATATTCACTCAAGACCAACTTTACTTGTGCCGCGTCATGGACCACAGAGGCACATCGCGTCTCTGAAATTGTGTGGTGATTTTCCAAATGATACAACTTAGTCTAAATAAGAGCAATGTAGAGTCCTCGGATTTCTTAAAAACAATACAACAACAAAACATTGTGACAAACTTTGAACCCATGTTGTATGGACAAAAATACTGTTTGAAATATTTTTGTATAAATAAGATCTAAGACGCCTAAGCACAGTTTTTCAACAATCTAAAGTTTTTGAACAGACGCTGTTTAGTAAAAATAATACCTTAGGTTCAATTTAAGCAAAATCATTTACATCATACATAAGTATATTAAGAAGATAAGAACATAATCATATTAAGAAGATTAATAGAAGATATGATTTTAATAAAACTTTTTTATTAATAATAATTTAAAATAGAGATTAGTTCATTTTTTAGAACCGTGTGTACGCGCGCAAAACAGCTTAGAAATGATATTAAATTATTTATTTATTTATTTCATTTTTGAAAAATGTACAAATGTAGTTTTCTGTGATGGTCGTGTTTAGGTGTACATGATTGAATATGCAGTTGCGGTACAAAAATCATTATGGCTATGGAAAGCCCCCACCATAAAAATTGAAACCCCAGCATGGACAAAAAATGCTGATTGAATCTTTTCATATAAATGAGATTTAAGACGACTAAGTACAGTTTTTCAACAGACATTGTTTAATAACAATTATACTTTAGGTCATCGTTAGACAAAATCATTACAGTAATCTTCTAAAAGATATGAATGTATTCAAACTTTAAAGATTTTTTTAAGAAAGAAAGTTAAGAACTTCAGACTAAAACAGTCTTTTAATTTTAAAAGATCATATTTACACTTTTACGATTATACTTTGAAATCAATTTAGTATAAACTCTGGATGTAGTATGTTCTGGAACTTAGACTAGATTTACTGTGACATTGTCCCCCGAGACTCATCGTCACCCTATATCCTGAAGCTTCAGTTCACACTGTAGTTTATTGCTTTTTGGATTGTTTTTTTATCGTTGCATAAATAACTACTTCACCTCTCTGGAAATGTAAGGTGTTTTTATTTATATATTTATTTAGCTGTTCATTTATTTTTAGAACCGTGTGTGCGCGCGCGCAAAACAGCTTAGAAATGATATAAAATTATTTATTTTATAGTTTTCTGTGATGGTCGTGTTTAGGTGTACATGATCGAATATGCAGTTACGGTACAAAAATCACCATGGCTATGGAAAGCCATAAAAATTGAATCCCCGCATGGACAAAAAAAAAAAAATGCTGATTGAATCTTTTCATATAAATGAGATTTAAGACAACTAAGTACAGTTTTTGAACAGACATTGTTTAATAACCGTTAAACAAAATCATTACAGTAATCTTCTAAAAGATAAATAGAAGATATGAATGTATTCAAACTTTAAAGGTTTCATTTAAACAATATTTTATTTTTAAAAGATATCATTTAAACTTTTAAGATTATACTTATACTATACTATACTAAATTCAGCACCTGATATCCTGATCGCTGAATTTGTGTGACTCTCTCACAGACACACACACACACACACACACACACACACACACACACACACACACACACACAGAGAGACACGCTATGACTCCCTATGTTTTGAGACTGTGTGAGGTCATACATGAATGACTATATGAATTCAGTAAACAAGTTGTGTAAAACAATTTTGAACCCATTCATATACTTGTTTAACTATATAAACATTTAACTGATTGCAATTTTTTGTGACTGCATTTTAACTTTAAACTGAAATGCTTGGTCCAGTGGATAGTTCTACATTTATTTAAACTTTTTGTGTGAGGTTTTAGTAAGCTCTTTATAAACATTTAATTTATATTCTTTTAAAGAACTGAAAGGTTTTTCAACGTTTGTGTGAGATAAACTTCCACAGTTTTCCCCTTATCAGTTTCACAGTACAGCCCGGATACGCTCAGGAATAGGAGGATCGTGTGTGATACCAACTTCAAAAACACACACACACACAGACACTAACTGTCATGTTCAAAAGGCTTTAAATGACTTCAAACAATCAAACTTTCTGTCAGATACCATAACATATTGTTTAATCACAGTGTCTTCAAAAACACACACACTAACTGTCATGTTCAAAAGGCTTCAACTTTCTGTCATATAGCCATCACGTATTATTGTTATAACACTCATGTTCAAAAGGCTTCAAACCGGCTTCAAAACCTTCTGTCATGTTCAAAAGACTTCAAAAGACATCAAAACCTGAAACTAGCTGTCAATAACATGATCAAAAGTCATACTAACTGTCAATCAAAAGTCAAAACTAACTGTCAACCTGTCAATCAAAAGTCAAAACTAGCTGTCAAAAGCCCTTTGATCTTCTTTGATCCCTTTGATCCTATGCCAAAAGGGGCGGGACACCTGTCACCGGAAGGGGCGGGGCACCTGTCAATCAATCATTTTTTGACAGGTGGCCCTGTATACTTACTACTGTTGTGGATGCTGCTGTGGAGACTACAAAGAGATATGCATTTGTTTGTGTGTGTGTGTTTCTTTTGTAAAAGTTTCCCCGGATATAGGCCTACTTCCCTATTTAATGCACTATTTTCCTTACAAATTTTATTATCAGCATTACAATTTGAGTAAATGTAGCAAAATGTAAGGGATGATGCCACCCTTCTAGAACAATGTGCATTTACGTTTAAATTGTAACGTATATAATGGCATGAAATTAAAGTGAAATTAGTGTTAGCTTACTATTTTAGCCTTTTTCAGTGCATTAAGAGAGAAACTGATAATATTAGTGATTCTCATTTCTTTATCAGAACACAAAAACTGGTACCGTTTTGGAGAGAAATTTGGAAATTTAATCTCTCTATTTAACCCATCTCAGCATGGTGTGTGATGCTGATCACTGATCAATGTTCATAACTGTGAAAAAACCTTTAGAAATTCATTTGATAAAATGAGTTTCTAACGTTGTTGTTTTTTAGTTTTTTTCACAGTTATGAACATTGATATTTTATGTGCAACAAGCATGCTCAGGCTCAGTGGCCTTACGCCTAATTTTAAATGTTTTTTTGTTTGTTTTCAAACAATATGATTTAAAGGTGATGAGTGTACTGTTTTGATGCATTTTAAAAAGATGAATGATATATATTCTTCAATCTTTCTGACAAAGAACAAAATATAATGTTAATTACAGTATGTACAATGTTTTTTTTTTTTTTACTTTATTAATTGTAGTGCACAGTGTTTATTATAAGGGGGTAGAATCTGCAGCTCAGTACTCACTACTCAGTACTTTTAAATAAGCTACTTTTTTACTCTTACTCAAGTAGTTTTTTGGACAAGTTAGGTTAATGGTACTTTTACTTGAGTATGTTTTTTCAGTACTCTTTCCACCACTGCTGATATATCCTTCAAATGGGTATTACAGTAATACAAAGTTACAGAAGAATATTTTAACAAAAATAACTTTTAAAATTAGGTAATTGTCTTATACTAATTTGTCTTATAAGGAGCTGTTGAATGCTTGAATGTGATTTGTTGCAGTTACTTACAGTCTACAACAGCAAAAGAACCCACAACACTGATCGAGCAAATAAATATTGAAAACAATAGGATACAAATGACTAATTATTTCTATGTTGTTGTTTTTTTGTTTTTTATTATGTATGGAAAACACATACTCTCTTTCTCCCGCTCTCTCTCCCACTCAAACGCACACACATACAGTATGGACACACACTCGCACATAATCGTGTTGTCAGCGCTGCTCTGATGATTTTATCAGTAAAGTTTAGCAACTTAACTATCTGACATTTCTCACTAGCGAGGTAATAATGGTGCTGTTCTTGAAGAAGATACATTTTCAGTTTCACTATTAGTGGAGATGCTGCTGCCGTATACTGTTGAGAGACTCACAGATTCAGATAATTCACACATGCTTAATCTCTCTCTCTCTCTCTCTCTCTCTCTCTCTCTCTCTCTCTCTCTCTCTCTCTCTCTCTCTCTCTCTCTCTCTCTCTCTCTCTCTCTCTCTCTCTCTCTCTCTCTCTCTCTCTCTCTCCCTCCCTCCCTCCCTCCCTCCCTCTCTCTCTCTCTCTCTCTCTCTCTCCAATATCAATAACTGCAAACGTCTGTTATCAAAACCTCAAGCCTCCGTTATTAGCTCTAAAATGACATTTTGGAATTAGCAAAGGAGGCATGAGATGGGATGTGTAAGAAATTAGTCCTACACAAGAGCATTTTAAGGACAAAAATCTGACAAATGTCTTGAAATATAACATCTGAACAATGCCTTGAGGTGGGGTATATATAAGCGGAATAATTGACACCGGTCAGTTGAATTATTAAAAAGTTCGCGTCATGGCCGCAATATCACCTTTGGTGCATTATTTTCTAATAATTCAACGGCCCATCGTCAATTATTCCTTACATATTCACTAGTTTTCTTTTGTGTTCCAAAAAAGAAAGTCATACAAGTTTGTTGAATGTCATGAAACTGAACAAATGATGAGAGAATTTTTTTTTTTTGAGTGAACTAACCATTTAACAGACATTTTCACCAGTAATTTTCACTCACTTCCCAAAGATGCTATAACACACACCACTTATAATATTTCTGCACAAATAGTGAATCTAGTTGACCTCAGGGTCACCACAGCCACCTCCTACTCTCAGTGTTTTATATTCATTCTTCCACCTCCTTCAATAAACAAGTGTGGCTTCACACATTTAACTTCACTGATGGCATGTCTTTCTGCCAAAATGCACGTAGCTCCAGTCAACAGCAGCTGGAGAAAAAGAGCTGCGAGCTGTAAAAGCCTGTGACCTCACTTGTGCTCCAAATCGCTGCTTATGTTTCAAATCATATTAGGAGGCTCTCATAAAGTCAAAGAAGTCTTAATTGCCAACCTCCATGCGCTCTTGTTGCTAAAATGTTTGTCACATAATTATTGCTCTTGAAGCTGTTTATATGAGAGTGCCTTCTCTGATTATCGCTCAGATAAATGTTATTGTTAATAATAGTGTCAGAGCTATGTTGCATCAGACAAATGGCTTTGGGACACAATTAACATCAGGGCAGAACACACACGCGCCATTGTCCATTATACACTTCAATGCCTACCCAAGAGCCACCTGAGAGATGTACACTTTCTGTGGAAAAACACAGAATGTGAAGTAGATTGAGAAACTGCACTGAATAAACTGGTAAATGAATGAACTAATACTACAAAAGGTGAAATATATGAAACACATATAACAAATAAAATATCTAAGCTCTGAGCGCAGATCCTTTACAATCTCTGACACAATTTCCAGTGACGTCTTCAGTGACGCCATTCACACTAAAAACAGAAATGCTGAGAAAAGCAACACAATCACAGCCAATCATATTTGATGTTAAATATACAGGTATGTTTGGGGGATTTTGGACCAATGATATTTCACTGTGGATGGTGCTAACCTATTCAGCATGACATAAATAGAATCAAGAAAAAATATTATTTTTGTAACCCATGATAACACTTTAGAGTGGGGTTCTAAATGAACAGATCAGGTTGAATGGGCACAGTAGCAGAACACTATACTGAACGTCTAAGTTGTAAGGAGGATTTGAGACAGCAATTTCACTACAACTTGTGAAAGAAGAAAATGAACTGTATTGGTACCATCAATTGAAATGAGTTCAACGGTTGCAAACATACAGTCAATAGAACTAAAAAAGAAATACAATCAGGCCTGTTTGGTACAACAAATAAAAGAATTGTTTCCCCAAACGCAGTTCAGAAAGTCTTTTCTTTATGTTCTTATTTGTCTCTTTTTAAAGTCTGATCCTTCCGGAAAAAAACTGAAGTTGAAAAATAGAAGGAAAAAAAAACAGTAGTCACGTGACAGAAGAAAGATTTACTACCCGGGTAGTTTTAAACTCAGTTTCACTCAAGGTGTCCGAAGTGTATGGTGTGTTGCATTCTCTTATCTGTATCCAGGGAGGGATTGATGACAGATTAAGGATACTGAATTCGCTCCAGAAAATGACTTGTTGCGACATCAGTTAGGATGCTTTCACATCTGTAGTTCGGTTCATTTGGTCCGGACCAAGGGCGAAAAATTATACTTTGTAGCATTTTTCAGGCGTTTTGGTTCCTTTTCACACCACACTGATCGCTCTGGTCCGAATCAGTTGATGAGTTGATGAAACGAACCAAAATGCAGTCACGTGACAACATCCACATTACACATAATTGGCCAGATGTGTCTTGAACGTATTTCCATAACTGCACTTCGATTGGTCAGAATTAACGTGTGGGAAAATTCCAACAGAACTCCCGGAAGTAAACAAAGAGGAGGAAAATCTGGCAGACAACGTGCCGCTTTTTACTATGGAGAGATGACTGCGTGGGCTGATTGTATCCCTGGTCATAGTTTATTATATAGTTTGTCTACACCACTTTAGGCAAACAATAACATTTGAGAATGAAGCGAGGATGCGGCTTGAAAATAATGTTTTAATGCACTGCACTGCACGTGGCGAAGGCGCATCGCAAGTCACTTCAGGACCTCCTGACAGTTTGTCCGCGAGCTGCCATGCTAAAAGTGAAAACTGTCAACAAACATTAGTCCTCATCTCATAATGCACAGCGCAGCTTACTACGGCAGCTGGTTTAGTCCAAAAATGCGCAGTTCTTTGGCAGTTGGGTCTGTTCGAGGTCAGATCACGTTCTCACCACAAACAAACCGCTCCAGAGTTCGTTTGAATGCGTATGCTTGTTTGGTCCGCTTTTGGTGCGCACCCGAATGCGATTGCTCTGTGGTGCTATTCAAACATTGCTTTGTGTGTTTGATCATCCTGACTAGCCCGCAATACAGCAACATTGACTCAACTAATAACATGAGTTTGGGGTAGGAATATGCGCTCCCTTTTGAGTGAGCTTGCGCTGCATCGATGACAACACTTTGGGGAACGCCTCTGCGTGACTGTCGTCTGAAGCACGTGTGCAACTAGTCGTCTTGATTCGCGCTGCGTCACCTCGTGACGTGTGAGGGCGAAACACGGAAGCTATAAAGAGAAGGAGGCACAAGGCAGCGTTAACTTATGCTCTTCAGCAAGCGCTATCTGTTGAACTGTCTGTCCTATTTATTGTGTTTGTCCAAAAAAAAAAAAAAAAAAACGAAAAGAAAAGAAAAGAAAAGAAAGAATTAAAGCGAGTGACCAATTCACACTGTGTGTGCCTCCCTGCCCTAGATCAGGGACAGGGACACACACAAGTAATGTGTGAGCTGTTTGGGAGCGGAGCATGCATGGGAGTTAGCTGCTTCTTGAGTGAGCTGCTTGCGTGCACTGTGAGCAGCTGCCACTCAAGACCCTGAACGTGTTTGATGAGAGCGGCCAGGCTCGTGCTCCCCCAGCTGTTAGAGGCAGCTTCTGCCTTTTCTCGACCCAAGTTTGCTGGCTCCAGCGCTCTCGCTCAGGATCCGGAAGCCCACTCCGCACTTCTTCCGCCTTGAGTGAGAGCCTGATGCTGGGACTGTCTAGTTGGAATTAGACATCCTTAGTATTGATGCAGGGGATATTGAGGACTCACCACCTCTTTCCCCTGCACATGAGGAGCCATTGGAGGTTGTGACTCGTGCTGTTAACAAATTGAATATCGACTGGCCAGTCGAGAAGCAGGAAACGCAGAGAAAGAGTAAGCTGGACGAGTGCTTCCTGCAAATTAGAGCACCACCTCCACGTTGGGGGCTGCCTTTCTTTCCTGATCTCTATACTGAGGTATCGAGATCATGGAAAAGGCATTTCTAGTCCCGTAATTCTAGCCCTATGGTTTAAAATCATTGGTCGATCCAGGGGCTAATGGAGAATGGCTATGGGAGGATGCCCAGGGTGGAAGAGACTTTAGCATCATATCTCTCCCCTGACATTGTGTCATCCCTCAAGGCCCCGACACTACCCACCAAACCCTGCAGAGTGACATCTTTGGTGGGCAAAGCATATATGGCAGCAGGTCGGGCTGGGGCATGCTTGCAGACCATGGCCATCATGTAAGCTTACCAGGCCAGCCTGCTAAGGGACCTCGATGAGGGTGAGGGGGTCGTGCCCGATGCCATCAAAGAACTGCATTGGGCCACAGACCTGTCTCTTCGGGCTATCAAGGAGATGGCCCAAGCCATCGGCTGCTCAATGGCACCATTGGTAGCTATGGAGAGGCACCTCTGGATAAACCTCTCTGGCATCAAGGAGAAGCACAAGACATTCCTCCTTAATGCCCCGCTGTCACCTTCTGGCCTCTTCGGCGACTCTTTCCAGGAGGCTAAGCAACAGTTGGCAGCATTCCAGAATTGTTATCCCTCGCAGCTCTCAGCTCCGTTAAGCTGCTGCCAGGGGGCAGCCTCAGCCATCAACAAGCTCCTCACACAGACAGCAGCAGAAGGAGAATGTTGGCACCCAAGCCGACCCTCAAAGAACCTTGGGGTCAAAGCAGCACTCTCGCCCAAAGCCTATGAAAGAAAAAACAGATCTAAGGAATGTTATTCTCTCAAGGGAAGCTTCGGGAAAGAGGTCCTGACACAAAGTGAAGGCCTCTAAGGGCCACACCCCTCTAAAGGCCCAGCAGAGCCCTCAGGAAATCAAATTGTTTACCCCGCTGTCTTTGGCGCTTCGGGACACATCGCTTTCCAACTAACGCATGTCTCAGTATCCTCAGTTCGTTGCACCCCTGCAAAGTATGTTCCTTCCAAGGAGGCCTGTAAAAAAATCAGTTTGGATGTTCCCTGCCAGCCAGCCGCTTCAGGGTGTCAAGTACAGTATTCAAAGTATACCTGAGGTCAGTCTCGACAGGCTGGTACCCCTAGTGCACTACAAAGAGGTCTTGTAGGATCCCGGGAGGATCCCGACCACCCAGGTTCAATGGGGTGGTGTCTACTATGGTGGACCTTGAGCAGGGTCTGGTATTGGAGCAAGAAATGCAGTCTCTTTTGGAGAGAGGGCCATAAAATGTATTCCTCCTGCCTAAAGGGATTCCTGGTTTTACAGCCGGTACTTCATAGTTCCCAAGAAGGATGGGGGGTTGTGTCCCATCAAAGATCTATGACAACTGAACCGTTCTCAGAAGAGATTTAGATTCAAGATGCTGACGATTCCGTTAATCGTGAGTCGTGAGTCAAATTGAAACCGACGATTGATTTGTCACGATCAATCTAAAAGAATTACTACCATATTTCAATCATTCCTCAACACAGGAAGTTCCTGAGGTTCACTTTTGGGGGGCGAAGCATACCAGTATTCGGTTCTTCCGTTCGGCCTACCTTTTCCCCTTGCATCTCCACGAAGTGCATGGATGCAGCACTGGCTCCACTGAGACTCCAGTGTGTCCGTGTACTCAATTACATAGACAACTGGCTAATATTAGCACAGTCCCAGGAGATGGCAGCTCGACATCAAGATGTCACTCTAGCCCACATAAGGTGCTTGGGGTTGAGACTAAACTCCAAGCAGTGTATGTTGTCTCCAGTCCAGAGGACATTTCTGCTGGTCTTTTTTAGGAGTGATATGGGACTTTACTATGATGCAGGCACATTTGTCTCTAGCTCGTGTCGAGTCAATTCTGTCAGCAGCGACCAGAATCAAGCGAGACCAGGCTGTCACTGTGAAACAAATTAAAAGGTTATTGGGACTCATGGAAGATAATATACCACCCTCTGCCAGAGCTATGGAATCTGTGGATCTGGCCCCTGAGGGCTACCGAGGTTGTAGAGACCATCAGAAGCTAATGCTGCCTTGTGCCAGCTTCCCTTTATAGCTTCCATGGTTCACCATAACACGTCATGGCGCAGCGCCATTTGAGACTGAACTAGTTTAACACGTGCTTCAGATGACAGTCACTCAGAGGCTCCTAATTATACATTTATAATATCATATACACAATATCATATAATTGCACATTAAGTCAAGACACTACAGGTGAATAGGATTTTAAAAAAATGAACTAATTGGTTTAACATTGGTCAAATTCATTATTTTGTTGACATATTAGAGTTAAAGTTTTTTACTGTGAGAATTTTGGAGTTTTTTTTTTTTTTTTTGCTCCATAAATCTGTCAAATCCATAATACTGTCAACAGACAGAAGAAAAAAAATACCATGTTCTAGGGATAAAGGGCTATATAAATCAGGCATATGGTGTATAAAGAAACTCCTTTGTAAATCCTTCAGAATATATGTGGCGTAGCGGTGTTCGCTTAGGCAGTTCTAATTAACCTATTTTCGACTACGCCACCTGGGGAATTTCACCCCAGGAATCTAACGATACCTCTAATGTAATAGGCACGCACAGGTCCTAATCACTTCGAGTCAGAGACACAGATGAATTGCAAAAAAGATGTACATTTATTTTATTAATCGTTAAAAGACATTTGTCATTAAAAGGTGTTGACCAGCAATCACTTCAATTTGCTAAATTCTAATGTTGGCGGTGGAGGGACCTGGGCACACCCAGGGGGCAGTCTCGGGATTTCACCTTTTTGGAAATTACTCTACTCAGTGCACACACACACACCAGCACAGCACACTCAGCGACTCATGTCAGAGAAGACCACGGCACACAGTGAGGACACAACCACCTAATTTTGTCACTTGTCTGCCCCCGGGTGCCCAGGACCTACCAAAAAGCCAAAGAAAAGAGACATTAACCAGTGATATGTAAACAAAATAATATATAAACAAAATGATAAGTAAACAAAATAAACTTGGTTTACAATTTCAGGAGGGGACCAACTCCTTGGTCCCGACCTGATCGTCACAAATCAAAACCCCAAAAAACAAGAAAACTCTATAAACAACAGATCACAATTTCAACAGCGTAAGTCAACCAAAAATAATATATAAATTCACCAACACAATAATTGAGTCGGAAACAAATACAAATTCAGAAAACCCACTCACTCATTAACATGAATCAAAGTAATAAACAAAAAGAAAACAAAATAAACTTAAAAACATACCACGGTTACAAAGTCACCGTCAGTGGAAATAGTTCGTTTGAAACGATTAACTCGATGCGGTTCACCGAAACGGTTCACTTGCGATGGTTCACCCAGAATGGGTTACTTGAAGTGAATCTCAAAAGCAGTTCGCTTGGATAATTCGCTGGAAACGATTCACTTAGAACCATTCACCCGGCGTGAAACAGAACAAAACAAACCGAACAGCACAAAACAGAACAGCAGCTAGTAAGGCACAGCGCAAACAGGCTCCACAATGAAGCACCAGGCAGATAACTCTCGTTCAGAATGGAACTGAGCACGCTGTCACGGGATCAATATGCGATGAATAGAGCCGAATGCCTCCGACAACGCTCACTGGCGCCGACAGATCTTACACTGTCTCAGAGGTCCACATTCAACTCTCCCGACAACAGTGACCAGCAAACAGCACTGCCAGTGGCTAGCAGCTTCGGCGAGACTTTTACGAGCGGCACACAGCTGGCCGTAACTCAAACAGCAACAGGGCACATGGATGACATCACGTCCCTGAACGATGACGCATGCCAAAGAGCAGGTAAGCCGGGCTCTTATTTGCACCAGACGCTGGGCCATTGGCCACGCATTAAACAATTACGAGTGGGAGGGGGCGATAGACCGTCCTGCTACAATCTTCCCCTCCCTTTTTGCATCGGCGCCCCGTCGATGGACTCACTACAGGGTCCCCAACACCACTCATGACCATGGCCTAAACAAGATACCGGCAGTGGTTACTTCAGAGCCAACTGCAACCCTACTTCCTATCTCTCCTACTGTTCGGGGGAGATGGTGCAAATTCCCATGCCGACCGGCTCCTTCTCGGCCTGTCCGCCGAGGGACGACCACCCTACC
This sequence comes from Leuciscus idus, assembly GCA_021554675.1. Classification (NCBI taxonomy): domain Eukaryota; kingdom Metazoa; phylum Chordata; class Actinopteri; order Cypriniformes; family Leuciscidae; genus Leuciscus; species Leuciscus idus. The sequence goes on along the minus strand of CM038635.1, from coordinate 39,215,334 downwards.
ATCCTGGAAACCAAGAGGCACGGTGGGCTCCCCCGACACTGGTCCCCTAACCTGGTCGCCTGGCTCTCCTCCAGCTGCACCTACAAGGGGAAGATCCGACGGCAACTGGTTTGTACCAGAATTGGCACGTGCCCGATGACCTATTGCTCGAGCAGCACAAGGGGTCTCCGGCACTAGCACCACCAAGTCGACGTCATCTACCTCATCTACCCGTGGTTCTTCCTGAGCTTCTACTCCAACCCCCAGTTGGCTGTTTGGCAGGACCTCTTTCCGGCCACAAGCCTTCAATAACGAGCGATGGACACATCGGACCTTACTTAGATCCTCTACTGGTGCAATAGTATACACTACACCTCCCACCTCAGGAGAGTGAACCACTTGGAACAACACCGGACTCCACAAGTCTGCAATCTTATGCCGCCCTTTAAACGAGTGATCTCGTAAATAAACCCGCTGGCCCTCCAACAAAGGTAAGTCACGAACATGCAAGTCGTGTCGTTCTTTTCGGCGACCCGCAGCTGCCTGCAGGCGTTCCCTTGCGCCCTGAAAGGCAACCTGCAACCGCTTTCGATGTTCTACCACCCAACTCTGCACACTACCTGCCATGGGCTCTGACACATTGCCCAGCAGGAAGTCCACCGGCAACCTAGGTTCCTGACCGAACATCAAGTAATAAGGGGACTCTCCTGTCCCCTGGTGGGGGGTGGTGTTATAACAGAAGAGAACCTGTGATAAACAAGAGGCCCAGTCTCTCTTCCTAGGGCCAGGCAGAGTTCGTAATAACGTATACAGGGTGCGATTGAAACGCTCGCATTGACCGTTTCCGGCCGGATGGTACGGTGTCGTACGGGACTTCTTGATCTGATAAAGCTCACAAAGCTGCCGAATTAGAGCAGATTCAAAATTGCGACCTTGGTCGGAATGAATACGGCCCGGGACCCCAAACTTAAAGAACCACTCCTCGACTAGAATCTGCGCCACAGTCTCGGCTCGCTGGTCACGGGTAGGTATCGCCATGGAGAACTTACTGAATACATCGGTCATGACCAAAATATTCTCATGGCCTGACTGAGATGGTTCCAGTACCGTGAAATCAATGGCCAGGACCTCATTAGGTCTAGAAGCCAACAAATGGCCCATGTAGCCCCGTGCCACTGGTTGACTCTCTTTAGCGAGCTGGCATCGTTCGCACTCTCTACACCAGCGAGTAATATCCGCAAACATACTTGGCCAGTAACACCTACGCCTAATCAACTCACTAGTCCGCTCGACTCCCTGATGACCATGTTGTTGATGCAGCTGCTCTAAAACCTCCTGCTTCATTACCTCGGGCAATATCAACTGATAGCACTCTTCTCCCCCATCGGGACGGAAAATCTGCCGGTATAATACACCCTCCTTCTCCACCAATCGGTCCCACTGTTGCAGCAGTGTAAGAACGGGCTTAGCCAACTGACGCCGTTCTTCGGGCAGGGGACGCTTACCCCGTCTCCAGAACCGCAACAGTGGTCCAATGATGGAATCACCATCCTGCATAACACACAAGTCGGAAGCAGAATAGCTAGGCAAGACAGTCATTTCATTTGCCACAGCATGCACAATGCCACCTGGTCTTATGGCCTGCTGTAGCAACTCAGGCACCGGGATACTGGCAGCCAAGCCCTCAATATCGTCCAGATTGACAGGGTTCTGACGGGACAAAGCATCCGCATTGCCATTACTCCTCCCGGACCTATACCTCACCTCGAAATCGAAGGCAGCCAGCTCAGCAGCCCAGCGCTGTTCAGTGGCCCCAAGCTTTGCCGTGGTCAAATGACTCAGGGGGTTATTATCAGTAAACACAAGACACTTATGTCCCAACAAATACTCCCTGAATTTCTCCACCATGGCCCACTTGAGCGCCAGGAACTCCAATTTCATGGAACTGTAATTACTCATATTACGCTCAGTGGGCCTCAAACTTCTACTGGCATAAGCTATGGGTCGCACTTTTCCCTCCTGTTCTTGCGAGAGTACAGCGCCCAAGCCGCTGTGGCTAGCGTCTACCTCCAAGATGAAGGTTCGGGAGAAATCCGCACAGGCGCAGAAATTAGCACAGGCGCAGAAATTAGCTTACTCTTCAATGCCTCAAATGACTCCTGACACTGTTGCGTCCACACCTGAACTAAACTCTGCCCCTTCCTTTTCCCTGACTTACCTCCAACAACTTCAGCTACCAGTCTATGCAAGGGAGCCGCCAACTTGGCGAAACCCTCTACGAAGCGCCTGTAGTAGCTTGCGAACCCCAAAAAGGTCCTCAATTCGGAGACAACTGTTGGGCGACGCCACTGCGCCACGGCCTCGATTTTACTCGGATCGGTCGCCACTCCTTGGGCCGATATAACATGCCCCAAGTATCTTACCTCTCGTTTGAAAAAGGCGCATTTCTGCCAGTTGGCCTTCAGCCCCTCTCTCCTCAACCGGTCCAAGACCAATTCCAGCCTCTGTAGATGCTGAGCCACTGAAGTGGAAAACACAACAATGTCGTCAAGATATAACAGAAGTGACTGACATTGCTGGTCCCCAAACAAACGCTCCATCAACCTCTGAAACGTACTTGGTGCGTTGCAGAGGCCAAACGGCATGCGATTGAATTCAAAGAGCCCAAAGGGCGTACAGAATGCAGTCTTGGGCCTATCATGCTCTGACACCGGAACCTGCAGGTACCCGCTGGCTAGATCTAAGGTGGAAAACCAGCGGGCCCCGGACAACGAATCTAATGATTCCTCAATTCGCGGAAGGGGAAAGGCATCCTTCCTAGTTTTGGCGTTCAAGTGCAGACTACCGTCCTTTTTCTTTACCAACACGATAGGTGAGGCGTATGGGCTACTACTCTCACGTACTATACCTGCTTCCAACAGTTGGTTGATATGAGTTTTAACTACCTCATATTCAGAAGGAGGAATGCGTCTATACCGCTGGCGCACGGGGACGTCATCCAGCAGCGGGATATCATGGGAGATTAGACGGGTACAACCTAAATCTCCCTCATGGCCTGAAAACACTGCTTGATACTTCCGTAAGAAATCCCTAACCTGATCCTGCTCTGCAGCAGGCAGAACGGATAAATCGAGAGACTCAATCTGGTTCAGCAAAGGAGATTCCCCTTCTACACTATGGGACTGTACTGTCGCAACTGTGGTTTTAACTTCAATGACCCCCTGGGGCAGATTAACCAAGTAGACTTCCTTCACACTTCCCACCACCGTGGTAGGGCGGAGCATCACATCAGCAGCCCCGACATTTACCACGGGCACGTACGCAGTACCTCGACTTACCTGTACTAAGGCCGGTGAGGCCAAGAGCCCAGCCGGAAGGCCAGACTCGGGGGGCTCAAACAAAACGGTTCGGCCCTCAAATTGATCCGAACAGGTGGTAGCAACCCACTTAATGGTTCCTCCCGGAATGCGTCGTGATCTACGCCCACGCACACGCACCCCACCAACCCGTTTGGAGTGGTTTTTTATGCTCACATGTTGACAATGTTGAAAAGCCCTCAATACACCCGGAAGCTGTATAACCACAGGGAGATCAAAAAGTGCAACGCCGTGCTGGCCAAAGAGCTCCTGGTAACACCGGCTAAGTATATTCATCCCCAACACTCCGGGGATGCCTACACTCAGCCCACCAGGAGGATCCCTAACCACCAGGACACCACACCCTGTAATCAACCTGCCGCACATTTCTACATCCAGCTCCAAATAACCGAGGTACGGGATCTCCAGCCCGTTAGCCGCTCGAAGCTGCAACCACTGACAGTCCTGCAGACGGTCTCGCCCCCAAGGCTCAAAATGCCGACGAAAAAAACTTTCTGTGATAGTCGACACCATTGACCCGGTGTCGACTAAACAGGGTACTAACACTCCCCCTATAGAGACAGTCAAATGTGGACACGAAGAGATCAAGCGAGGGAATAGACCACGTGTATCTCTGGGCTGGGAGTCAACTACTTCCCCACCAAGGTCGTGACTCTGCAACCTGGCGGGAGCTAGTTTTCCGTCGGCCGAGGAGAACGTGATTGTCCATGTGTAATAGAAGGACCAACTATAGGCTGGGGAGGGCGCGGGGGAGCCCGGCCCCCATCGCACTCCCGAGCATAATGACCTGGACGCTGACACCGTCTACATATAACTGGGCCCGGCCGCGGTGATCGACTAGGTACATACAGGGTTTGGAGACGAGCAATGGTCTGTGTGAGCTGATTTAATTGTTGCTGTTGCTGTCGAAACATTTCTCGCAGTTCGCTCATCTCAGACTGTTGTGGAGGGTTTTGCCCATCAGCAGAGGTGGCCCCACGTACCCCATACTGAAGACCGTAGGCTACCGGGACGGACTGACTACGCGCCCTTACACCCCCGGGCATCCCTTCACGTTCCCACCTAATTGCTTCTCCGCGAACTTCTAATAGCGTAACAGTGGGCTGGCGACGTACCAACTGTTTAAGCTCACGCCGCAGAGTGCTATCGGATACATGCTCCACAAATTGATCCCGCAATACAATTTCGGTATTTGCAACAGCGTTAGGTGCTTGGTTCTTAACCCTCTCCAAAAGAGCCATAAGCGCAAGGGAGAATTCTAACAGTGTTTCACCCTCCTGTTGCTTTCTTGAAAAGAAAGCCTCTTGCAACGCGACGTACGACTGCGAACACCCATAAAGCTCTTGCAACGCTTTAATAATCTTATTAGGATCTCCGCGCTCTGCCTCAGGACGATACCGAATCTCCTCTCGGGCCTCCCCCTCCAGGTGGTCGAATACAAAGAAAGCTTGTTCAGTAATCCCCATATACCGCGCTCTCATGCATGCCCGTGCCTCCTCGACCCATTCATCGATACTTATACCGGATTTACCGCTAAATTTTGGGCACCGGCGCTCTCTAGGCACAAAAACTAATCGTTCCGGTGCACTAGCACCAGAAATTTGGGGCATTACCGGTGGAGCATTAGAAGCATCAGGCGAGGCTTCGCCATCCCCGGAAACACCAGCCACAGGCGCCTGTAGCTGCTGCATCCTGGCATTATCAGCCCTTAACTGAGCCACTAAATCTCGCAACTCCCGTAATTCTTCCTCCATTTCAAAAGAAATTACGTAAACTTACCACCCCAGAGAGGAAGCCACCTGCCCTCACACGAGCTGCTGTTCTGTTTCCCCCCAAAAAATAAGAAAAAAAATCAAAACCATAAACACAATACAAACACACCAATCTATTGTCTCTGACCCAATATAGTGATAATCCTGCCGACTTACGCCAAAATGTGGCGTAGCGGTGTTCGCTTAGGCAGTTCTAATTAACCTATTTTCGACTACGCCACCTGGGGAATTTCACCCCAGGAATCTAACGATACCTCTAATGTAATAGGCACGCACAGGTCCTAATCACTTCGAGTCAGAGACACAGATGAATTGCAAAAAAGATGTACATTTATTTTATTAATCGTTAAAAGACATTTGTCATTAAAAGGTGTTGACCAGCAATCACTTCAATTTGCTAAATTCTAATGTTGGCGGTGGAGGGACCTGGGCACACCCAGGGGGCAGTCTCGGGATTTCACCTTTTTGGAAATCACTCTACTCAGTGCACACACACACACCAGCACAGCACACTCAGCGACTCATGTCAGAGAAGACCACGGCACACAGTGAGGACACCACCACCTAATTTTGTCACTTGTCTGCCCCCGGGTGCCCAGGACCTACCAAAAAGCAAAAGAAAAGAGACATTAACCAGTGATATGTAAACAAAATAATATATAAACAAAATGATAAGTAAACAAAATAAACTTGGTTTACAATTTCAGGAGGGGACCAACTCCTTGGTCCCGACCTGATCGTCACAAATCAAAACCCAAAAAAACAAGAAAACTCTATAAACAACAGATCACAATTTCAACAGCGTAAGTCAACCAAAAATAATATATAAATTCACCAACACAATAATTGAGTCGGAAACAAATACAAATTCAGAAAACCCACTCACTCATTAACATGAATCAAAGTAATAAACAAAAAGAAAACAAAATAAACTTAAAAACATACCACGGTTACAAAGTCACCGTCAGTGGAAATAGTTCGTTTGAAACGATTCACTCGATGCGGTTCACCGAAACGGTTCACTTGCGATGGTTCATCAATGGGTTACTTGAAGTGAATCTCAAAAGCAGTTCGCTTGGATAATTCGCTGGAAACGATTCACTTAGAACCATTCACCCGGCGTGAAACAGAACAAAACAAACCGAACAGCACAAAACAGAACAGCAGCTAGTAAGGCACAGCGCAAACAGGCTCCACAATGAAGCACCAGGCAGATAACTCTCGTTCAGAATGGCGATATGGTCCTTATCGCATGCAACTGAGCACGCTGTCCCGGGATCAATATGCGATGAATAGAGCCGAATGCCTCCGACAACGCTCACTGGCGCCGACAGATCTTACACTGTCTCAGAGGTCCACATTCAACTCTCCCGACAACAGTGACCAGCAAACAGCACTGCCAGTGGCTAGCAGCTTCGGCGAGACTTTTACGAGCGGCAACACAGCTGGCCGTAACTCAAACAGCAACAGGGCACATGGATGACATCACGTCCCTGAACGATGACGCATGCCAAAGAGCAGGTAAGCCGGGCTCTTATTTGCACCAGACGCTGGGCCATTGGCCACGCATTAAACAATTACGAGTGGGAGGGGGCGATAGACCGTCCTGCTACATATAGATAGGAACAAAACTGGAAGTCTGGAGTTTGTAAGTGCTACTGAAGTGGATTTCTGGATCAGTGCATGAGAAAACAAAAAAAATAATTTTGAGCAAATTAGTTAAAGATGTTGTGGCATCATGACAGGGCGTGTTCTAGAGGGCAGATACATTGCCCTCAGATGGCTGGAGCAAGATGGCCGCCTGTTAAGGGCTACAAAACCCAGGCTGCGTCCGAAACCGCATACTTCCCTACTATATAGTAGGGAAAAAGCAGTAGGCAAGTGAATAAATATGTCTGAATCCTTAGTATCCATAAAAGAGTAGGCGAGGTCGGATGTGCCTATACTAATAGTGCATCCGAATATTCCTATTTTCCTACTATATAGTAGGAGAAAACAGTACGTGAAAGGAGTAGTATGTCCGAATCCTCAGTACTCATAAAAGAGTAGGCGAGAAGTCCCCGGATGGCTTACTGCTTCAGCCCAGATTCTGAAGAGCTCGTAGATCAATACTTTTCTATCCCAGGAGGCCACGGGAGAGGATAAGTCATTATCAAACAGGTTCCTTTTGTTAAAATCGCAAGTGTTGAACTACTGTAAACTGTTGAACTGTTGAAGGTCTAAAGACGTTAGACAGTATAGTATAGTTGTGATTTTGCTGTAATAACATGTTTTATTATGTACAGCTAACAGGGGAGCTCCAGTAAGCACACGTACGTCTCTAAATTGGATTTACATAAACCATATACATCTTAAAGACGCTTATTTTAAATGTCTATTAACATCTGACAGGAAAATCGCTGATAAGTATCGCAGATGAGCATATCACAACATGAAACATCTGAGTGAGTGATATATGTGTCCTATTGTGTAGGAGAATTTACTGTTGTCAAAAGTGCTTATATTACATGATAAACAAATCTACATAAAGTAACTAAACATACGTTATCTATTTTATTTGTCCATTGGTACTGTTGATAAATTGAGGAACATTTATGTTGCATAAAAAGTGAGTTAACACATCAGCATCAACCTCAACATGTACATGTAGCTCATAAATCACAGAGGTAACGTGAATTTTGTCTGGATGTTATAGGAACAGATGAGGACGTGTGTTTATCTGGTGGAGAGTGGCTCATGAAGGCTTTGAGTGAGTATACTACAGAAATGAATAAAAAAATCTATTTAAATCTTAAGTTGTAGTTTATTTTAATTATTGTAATTTCACACAGAATTATTACAGCACTTTTCTGATTCTTGATTTCTGTGCATTTGCTGCAGAGCTTTTGTGGTGGAGCAGAGGATGCAAGGCAGGGTGACGGCGGTAAAAATAAAAAAGTAAGATAATTTTGTTACTTGTTATACAGAAATCAAATGACATTGTGCTGTTAACATGTCTGTTTTTTATTATGTTTTGTGCATTTTTGTAGGATTCTGAAATTTCTGCAGACTGGTATATCATCATCACTGAGGATGAGGAGCCCAGAGCTGAATCCTGGAAATGGTGCCATGGATGAGACCCTCCATCACTCCACCGGCCCTTATTGCCTCAGATTGTGAAGCACAGCGTAGCAAGAAACAACCTCAGGCATAAAGGCATGGCTCACCTCTGGCCATGAAGAAAATAGAGCACCAGTTTTCAGCATGTTAAAGGCTACTATGCTTCTCTCACGGGAGTGTTTGCTGTTGAGGCGAATCTCTTTTTTTTAATCCTTTACTCAGTTATTCATGTTTCTTATTGTTGTCAGTAAATAGAATATAATTAATTTAATTAAATAATGCATTAATTCATTGCTTGACTGTGTTCACTGCAATTATCTAGTGTAGTCATGCATATGTCATATGACCAAAAAAATTACATTTAGCTTGTTTTACTAAAGTATTTAATTTTCAGTAAAAAAAAAAAAAGGAAAAAAAAGTAATATTAAGTATTGGTCAGCATTTATCATTATTATTGTGCATGAGTGTTGGGGTGGGCTAGCAATGCAATTCATTTTGGGGTAATCTTAATTTTTAAGGAGTGATGCTTACATTTCCCAGAATAAAATCAACAGTTTTCTCCAAAGGCAAGATTCGCATAGCTGCCCATCTCCTTTTTACAGACACTACAAACGATGAGGAAAACTATTCTACGTAGGGCTGTCGAGTTACTGATGTTAGTGCACCTATCACTCATATCATTTTGTTATTGCAGAACTTATAGTTACATTAAGAACAGGGAAAGATACCATGGTTGTATCTTTCAACAATCATAATGACAAAAAAAGAAAAGAAAAAAAAAAGAAAACATAAATAGCATGGGTTTGCGTACATCATAATATAACATTATATACACAGGGGAAAAAAGCACAATGACGAGGTGTTTGTTTGCTATTTGTAAGCCTGAGGGATAAACCGAGAGTTAAATTCAACAAGAAAAAGAGGAAACCAATGGAGATTTAAGCGACTTTTGCTTGTGGGCGCATATTTTTGCATATAAAATGAAGAAATTTAACAACATATTCAAGAGATAACGATTTGGGGGTTTCGTAATAAAAAATAATCAAGTGTAGCATCATTTCTGGCAGGTCAGGTTAGTCAGCTGATCCACGTCTACCTAGCAGGGGTCTCCAACCTTTTTTCATTTGAGAGCTACTTTTTAAAAATGAAAGTGGCCGAGAGCTACTCATGTAATACAACACAACACTTAAATATCTTAAATAATGTCTCATAACTCTCATATTAACAACTATCCAAACTGTTTTAGACCTAAAATAGTTTTTGTTGGCCTATATGTCACCCTTAAATGTCAGAGAAAAGAACAGAATCAGAGATAAAAAAATATATATATATATAGAAAATTGTACTTTGCATATTATACTGTAAAAACACATAATTATAGTTGCTTTTATAGTACATGATAACTAGAGATGAAATGGCATGAAAATTTCATTTCATGATTATAGTGACCAAAATGATCACGGTTATCCCAGAATCCTGTTCAAAAAGTACTAATACTACACAATAAAATCAATTCACCAAGTTTTATGTCGAAAACCAGCAAATAACAAATAAACTTAGCATCAAATGCACTTTTTGTTTACATAAACATTAAAATAATAATATTAAAAATGATGGCCAGATTTTAAAGGAGTGTTTTGCAACATGTTATCGACTAACATGTACAAGTTCAAATAAAGTTTTGACAAAAAAGTTTTTTATAAAAAGAATGAGTCAAAAAAGATAAATGACTGACATTTACAATGCACATTAGCTTATCTTTTATTATTAATAGTAAAATTCGGTCCGAATTTCCTGTTGCGTCTGTCGTTGCTATGCAACCGTGCACTGCGCTCTCCACAATGACAAAGTTTTAGTAGCTAATGGATTTCCACCGCCGAAAAAAAGATTTATTTACGGAGAAGAATAAAAACACCCGTAGTGTTTGGGTGTACTCCCATCCTTCATGTTGTCTCGCTGCGCCTGGAAAAATGAGCGCGTCGCTTCAATTATTTGAAATAACGAACATGAGCGCGCAAAAGACGCGATATGTGAACGGCCCTTGGCGAGCTACCTCCAATCAGGCCACGAGCTACGTGTTGGAGACCCCTGACCTATAGGAATACGACGCCTATCACTGTATTCATATATAAGCTCCTTCAGTATTATCAGTAGCTATTGTGTTTCTCAGGAGCTAATTACCCTCCTCCATCCCCAGCTCCTCCGTCAGTCAGGATTTGGCATTCTGATTCCCTTGAATCAGAAAAATTCTCGAATTATGTTGTACTTTAAAATCTTGAATTAATTTGAATGATATCTGCAATACATTCATGTTGGTTCTGTTCTGTTTACCCTAAGAGGTTATTGCTGCTCTTATCCATGCTAGGCTGCATGGATGTGCAGGGAGTTCTTGCCCAGAACAGAACCATACTGCCAATCCAAACTGTATGCTAATTGTCAATCGTATTCGACGATAGTGGTCCTGACAGAAATATATTTAAGGATAAAACTGTGGGTCACATTAGTGGGTTAAAAATATAAGAACTTAAATCAACCCATAATTTATTGGTTATACTACAATCACAAAATAAATGGGCATCTGTTTCTTCAAGACCACAAAATGAGCAAGTTTCGTCAATATCAAGATATTTACAGATAGATGAATTAAACTTGTCGTTCATATCTTTTAAGTTGTTGCGCTTGTGATATAAAGTACCTAATTGAAATTAAGTACATACTCAGTGAGTATGCGGTTTCGGACGCAGCGCCAGGCTGCCTGAGAGTACAGCTGCAGCTAATGAGACCGGTAGCAGGCTCTAATAGTGGGTGTGAGAAACTGTTGATTGTGTGTGTGGCTGAGGAAAGGACATATACCTCTGTGAAACAAAGAAAATTAAGTTGTTTTGAGCTGAAGAGATTTCAGTTGTAAACCTTTTTGTTTGATTATTAAACACACCTGCATACTGAAGAGACTTATTATTCACGTCGGCACTAATGATGTTCAACATCGCCAGTCGGAGATCACAAAAATTAACGTTAAAGAGTTGTGTGAACTCGCAAGTCCTATGTCAGGCACTGTAATTTGCTCTGGCCCCCTTCCTGTTCACCGGAGTGATGAGATACTTAGTAAACTGTCCTCACTCAAAGGCTGGCTGTCTAAGTGGTGTCCGCAGAATAATATAGGGTTCATAGACAATTGGAAATGTTTTTGGGGCAGACCTGACCTGTTAAAAAGAGATGGTATTCATCCCTCCTGGGATGGTGCTGCTCTTCTCTCTAGTAATATGGCACATAGTCTTAGAGCTCAAACATGACTTGGGGCTCAGGTCAGGAAGCAGACAGACTGGCTAAACCGACCATCTGCTAACTGTCTCACGTCACTGTGGTCAGATAAATCCCATCACGTAGAGCCTCTTTCACCTAGATATCATCATATAGAGACTGCGTCTGTTCCCCGAATCAGGAAATACCAAAAACTCCCAAACCCATTTAAGGGTAAAAATTTAATCGATGTTCAACAAATAAAAAATTTATATAATACAGATGAACAAATGATAAAGCTCATGTTGCTGAATATTCAATCCCTTACTTCAAAAGCACTTATTGTTAATGATATGATTACAGATTATAACCTAGACATGTTGTATTTGACAGAAACCTGTCTAAAACCAGACAATTACATTACTTTAAATGAGTCCACCCCCCAAGACTACTGTTATAAACATGAGCCTCTTCTGAAAGGTAAAGGGGGAGGTGTTGCTGTAATCCAGGGATTCCCAAAGTGTGGTACGCGCACCCCCAGGGGCTACCACCAGGGGGTGCGCGAGAGGAAAAATGTAATGGCGGTCTGTTTTTTTAAGTGGGATTTTTCCACACAATAAAAAAACATGAACAGTAAACATTTCCTTTGTAAATTCCTTTTCCTTTTATTTTAAATAAAAAAACTATAATATAATTGATAAAACAAATACATATGAAATGCACAATGACACACCTAAAGTCGCTCACACACATACAAGCAAACTCTACACACACGAGACGCGCGGAACTCTCCACGCACATACTCATATGAGACGAGCGTGAGTAAACATAAGAGCAGAAAGTTGCTCCGTCTTCGACTGGTAAATGAAGATATACCTTGTTGATCAGTCTGATAGTGTTTATATTGCAATAATGACCAACTGAATGTACACTGTCGTTCAAAAATGTGTTGGTTAGTCAGAATTTTTTTTCAGTAAGGATGCATTAAAGTGATCAAAAGTGACCTTAAAACATGTCACATGTGTAATGTTACAAAATATTTCGTTTTTAAATAAAACTAAATTACGCGGCTGAAAATAACCGTGCTTTCTGTTACTGTCTGTCACTCGTCCTCTTAAAAGTGGAAGCTTGTGCGTAGCTTTGTTGCATTATATTGAAACTTTGTTGATGTTGTTATTGTCATGCGTGTTCTGGTTCTCTTACGAGAGGTTCTCTCGTACTGCGTAAGTCTTACGCTAGGGGAAAATCTCTTTTCCGCGAGATACTGAAGCCAAAAAATTATCCTTAATTTTTGAAATAATGTAAAACGCGTTGCGGCAGCATGCAGACACAGGCGAGACGGCTCGCGCGCCTATTGGCTGCCCTGCGGCAACTGCAGCAGCCTATCGATAAGGCCTTCTCGTGACGTCAGCTCCAATGGGGGCGCTTAGCGCCCAATACGTCACGTCCCGCCGAAACGGGCGTGGCCTTGGGCTATAAACATAGCTTCGAGAGGCTAGCTAACAGATTTTTTATCTCTTCAGCTGAGCTCATGCATCGCTGGATCCTGAGAGAAAGAAGCCGCGCCGTCAGAAAAAGCCTTTTCAGCGGGACGAGCCATTGCATCTGAAGCCGCTGGCCGTGATGACATGGCGGTTGCCCTCACTGCGAGCTGATGTCCGTGGCGACTCTGAGGACTCGCCTGGCTTCTTTCGTCGAGACTGCACCTCCGCCCGCTGCGGTGCCGCGCCGTAAAGCGCCGTACTCAGCGGGTCCCGGAACCTCCTCCAACCCGCAAAAGCTCGCCGGTTCGCCCGCCAGCTTCGCCACCTGCTTCGCTCGAGTCTCTCATTGATGGACAGCGGCCGCCGTCTGCCGCCGCTTCCGTCATAGATGACGACGAAGAAGCCTCGTTTATGGAGGATTCCAGCTGCTGAATGGTCGCCCCTCTCCCTCTGTTCGAGCCGCGCAAACTGCGCCGCTCACATGGGATGTCAGATGCGGACGGTCACGCGGCAACTCTCTTTACGTCATAGGAGAGTTTCCCCGCGCTCAGTTCGCGCATGTCACTCACCGGTGAAAGGAGAAAAGACTGTTTTAGTCCCGCTGAGGCTGGACCAACCTCCATTTCTCACACTTTTCTCAGTTCCCTCCTAAGTTCAGGCGACAGGAAATGTCAATATTGCAGTGTACGAGCCTGTTGTAATACACGCACGCCTGCAAACGATCGCCGTCACAAAACATGATGATGCTCTCTGGATGGACGTTTCCTTCAAAGGGGCTAGCTTTCTTTACGTTACAAGACGTAAAGCCCCTCCGCGTGAGCCCCGGCCTGAGATTGAGGTAAAGCCCGAGGCAAAGCCTTCCTAGCCCGCCTAGGAAACGATGGTGTTCGAGTCCCGCTGCGGCCAGACTTCCACCAAAACTTCTCGCTCGTTCAGTTCCAGAAAATGCGACTGTTCCAGTGTATTTTGCAGAAAACAAGCCGGTTCCACAGCCCGTTTGCCTGCACACAAACGCCGTTTTCACGCCGGCCCAGATAAATCTCATAAAGGGTGTATGGCTGGTATTCCGGCCACGGCTGATGGTGTTATGAGTGTAGTGAAATGCCCACGCCCAGTGCTCATTCCTACACACAAGCACAGCCCGCCACATTTCAGGGCTCGCACACATGAAATCGGCTCATGTCGATTGTGCATTAAATGTAGGGAAATGTGCCCACGACCCAGTGCCCACAAACACTACACACTGCATGTCCCACGGTTTCTGTAAAAACGAAACCAACGCACATACAGTCGGCTCAAGCCGACGGCATCCTCAGTGTAGTAAATGTGCCCGCGCCCACATTCACTCACAGACATGACAAGCCCAGGGCTCTCACAAATAGAATCAGCTCATGTCGATTGTGCGTTAAATGTCCGGCCACGGCCGATGGTGTTATGAGTGTAGTAAAAATGCCCACGGCCCAGTGCTCATTTCTACACACAGGCACAGCCCGTCCCACAGGGCTCGCGCACATAAAATCGACTCATGTCGATTGCGCATTAAATGTAGTGAACGTGCCCACGTCCCAGTGCCCACAAACACTACACACTGCATGTCTATCGGTTTCTGTAAAACGAAACCAACACACATACAGTCAGCTCAGGCCGACGGTGTTTTCAGTGTAAATGTGCTGTCCCGCGCCCACATTCACTCACAGACATGACGAGCTCCACGGGTTCCCCCCCGCTCGCTCTCTCTCAGCTACCCGCCGTAAGAGAGTCGAGCACGGGCAGGCTGCCAGCTGTTATCAGCGCGCCCCCCGCCTCGAACGCTGCAAGCGCGGTGTCTATGTTACAGCATACCGAAGCTCTCCGGCCGCCACTATGTCACGGCCAGAGTCCAGTTCTCATTCAACCCCTAGCTATTCATGCAAATGTGTGGGCAAAGCTTCCCGGGGTATCAGAATGGGTGCTGAACATTATAGAAAGAGGCTATTCGCTACAGTTCGCTCGACGCCCCCGCCGTTGCGCGGTGCGAATCGAAACCACGGTAGAAATGGAAGTAGCACATCTACTTCGAGCCGAAATTGCGAAACTGTTGAGCAAAGGGGCCTTAGAGCCTTTATCTCAAGCTCAGAGCGAAGGGGGTCTATACAGCAGATATTTTCTGGTACCGAAAAAAGACGGGGGTCTTTTCTAGATCTAAGACAGCTGAACAAAGCGCTTTCAAAACGCCGGTTCAGAATGCTCTCGACCAGGAAAATCCTCTCGCAAATTCGCCAAGGGGACTGGTTTGTGTCAATAGATCTGAAGGACGCATATTTCCAAATACAAATAGCGTCACGTCACAGGCGATTTTTGAGATCCGCCTTCGAGGGCCAGGCATATCAATACACAGTCCTACCGTTTGGCCTGTCCCTAGCACCCCGTACATTCACGATGTGCATGGACGCAGCCCTCGCTCCCCTGAAACTTCAGGGAATGCGAGTTTTGAACTACTTGGACGATTGGCTGGTTCTAGCTCAGTCACACTCAGAGCTCATAGAACACAGGACCTTATTACTCGAGCATCTCGAGAATCTGGGTCTCAAAGTCAATTGGGCGAAAAAGTTCACTGTCTCCCAGTCAGAGAATATCTTTTCTGGGCACAGAACTGGACTCGCAGTCTATGACAGCTCAGCTATCGCCGCAGCGCAGACTGGATATTCAGCGCATGACGGAAACCTTCCGCCGCGGCGCTATAGTCCCGCTCAAAAAGTTTCAAAGGATGCTGGGTCTCATGGCCTCAGCATCAGCAGTTCTTCAGCTGGGTCTGCTTCGCATGCGCCCGCTGCAGTTCTGGCTAAAAGCGCAAGTACCGCGCCGAGCGTGGACTTCCGGTCTTTTTCGCCTCAAGGTCGATCAGAAATGCGTCTCAGTTCTGAAACCTTGAAGAGCGATCAACTGGTACCAGTCAGATGTAAGCCTGGGGACTTCCTCGAGTGTGAAGGTGGTGTCTACGGGTGTCTGCTCGAGGGCAGACCGTTCTTCGGCCAGTGGTCAGAACGAGAAAAGCTTCTGCACATAAACTGCTTGGAAATGATGGCAGTCGACAACGCGCTGAGGTGCTTTTGTCCCCAGATAACAGGACACCATGTCTTGGTCCGTTCGGACAACATGTCAGTGGTGGCCTACATAAATCGCCAGGGAGGTATCAGGTCCCGAAACCTTTACAGGCTGATGGAACGCCTCCTGGTCTGGGCTCAGTAAAGCGTATAGGGGACTTACAAGCGCTCTCAGTGAGCGCGACATGTGTGGAGTTTGGGCCTAATGACTCGAAAGTCATACTCAAACCGAGGCACGGGTACGCTCCTAAATCCCTCAACACACCGTTCAGGGCTCAGGTGATTTCCCTGTCTGCCCTGCCGGTCTCTAACGAGGAAAAGGACGCCAGCTTCCTTTGCCCGGTCAGGGCATTAAGGGCTTATGTGTCTCGCTCGTCTGTCTTCAGACAGACAGAGCAGCTCTTTGTCTCGTTCAACAGACGTTCTAAGGGACTTGCCGTGTCGAAACAGAGCCTATCCAGATGGATAGTCGATGCTATAGCGCTGGCTTACGCCTCTAAGGGCTTGCAGTGCCCGTTAGGTGTCAGAGCGCACTCCACAAGAGGCATGGCCTCGTCGTGGGCTTGGTCCAGTGGGATTGCCTTGCAAGATATCTGTATGGCGGCAGGCTGGGCCTCCCCGTCTACATTTATAAGGTTTTATAACCTAGAGGTTCCCGCTTTGCAGGCTAAGCTGCTTTCGGTCTAATAATTCGGCACTGTCTGCCCCGATGCTTTCGGCCCAGAATACTGAAACTGCTTGAGCAAACGCTCGCTGATCGATCGCGCAGCTCTATGGGCAGTGTGTAAGACCCACTATATTCATCAGACCAGGCCGAGTTTCGCCCTGGCTGTGTGAAACACTATCAATATAATTGCTCCTTATAGGATGCTATTTATTACAGGAATGATGCTATTCTAGCCACTCTTTCCTGGACTCTCTGTGAGTTCCTTATGATCATGTACTATATGAGCCCGGGCACTTGCCCTTGGGACTTTGGTGTTGGATCTTAGCATGCACAGCGTTTTACACTGTGTTCCCCTAGCGTAAGACTTACGCAGTATGAGAGAACCTCTCGTAAGAGAACGTACTCGGTTACTGACGTAACCTCGGTTCTCTCTAGAGAGGGAACGAGTACTGCGTATCTTGCCGTGCCTGCACATGCTCTGGTTCGCTCCGGCGATAAAAAAACAGTTAGCTAGCCTCTCGAAGCTATGTTTATAGCCCAAGGCCACACCCGTTTCGGCGGGACGTGACGTATTGGAGCTGACATCACGAGAAGGCCTTATCGATAGGCTGCTGCAGTTGCCGCAGGGCAGCCAATAGGCGCGCGAGCCGTCTCGCCTGTGTCTGCATGCTGCCGCAACGCGTTTTACATTATTTCAAAAATTAAGGATCATTTTTTGGCTTCAGTATCTCGCGGAAAAGAGATTTTCCCCTAGCGTAAGACTTACGCAGTACTCCCTCTCTAGAGAGAACTGAGGTTACGCTAGTAACCGAGTACGTTATTTGCGCATGATTAAACATGAGTCTTTATATGGCGATAAAACAAACTTTGTTGCGTTATTTTTTTGAAGTGGGGATTGGGCGTGCGCCAACCCGGTTGGGACATAGTAGGGGGTGCGCAGGAAAAAAAGTTTGGGAACCGCTGCTGTAATCTATAGTAATATCCTCAGAATTGCTGAGAAGTCTAGTTTCAAATATAATTCTTTTGAAGTGTTGGTAAATGATAAATCGCGCTTGACATTTGTGCTAGCTACTGTATACAGGCCACCAGGGCACCATACAGACTTTATCAAAGATTTTGCTGATTTTTTATTGGAGTTCGTACTGGCTGCAGATAAAGTCCTAATTGTTGGTGATTTTAATATACATAAAGATAACGAAAAAGACGCATTGGGATTGGCATTTAGAGACATTCTGAACTCTATTGGAGTTAGACAACACGTGTCAGGACCCACTCATTGTCATAATCATACTTTAGATATAATATTGTCACATGGGATAAATGTTAATGCCGTTGAAATTCTGCAGCAGAGCGATGACATCTCAGATTATTATCTAGTCTCGTTCATACTCCATTTAGCCAAGGTTGCAAAGGTTATCACTTCTGCCACTAAAGATTGCTTTATTAATAATATTCCTGATCAGTTTCTTCTCCTCAGCATCCCAGATAGCTTAGAAGAACTCGATATTGCGACAGAAACTTTTGACTCTCTCTTTTCCAGCACTTTAGACACAGTTACTCCTTTGCACTTAAGGAAGATTAAAGAAAATAGTCAAACGCTGTGGTACAATGAGCACACTTGGGCAGCCAGAAAAATGGAGTGCAACTGGAAGAAAACAAAACTAGACGTTTTTCGAATTTCGTGGAGAGAGAGCACAATTGCGTAAAGAAAAGCCTTAAAAACTGATAGATCTACTTATTTTTCGACTCTCTTAGAAGAAAACAAACACAACCCTAGGTATTTATTTGACACAGTGGCTAAATTAACAAGAAATAAAGCTTCTACTTCTGAAGTTTCTAAAGAGCATAGCAGTAATGACTTTATGAACTTCTTTACTTACAAGATTGATAATATTAGAGAGAAAATTATAACTATGCAACCGTCTACTACAGTATCGCATCAGGCAGTGCATTGTAGTCTCCCTGAGGAAAAATTCCATTCATTCGTTGCAATAGGAGAGGAAGAATTGTCTAAACTCGTTAAATAATCTAAATCAACAACATGTATGTTAGATCCTATACCGACTAAGCTACTGAAATAAATGCTTCCAGAGGTCATAGATCCTCTTCTTAATATCATTAATTCATCTTTGTCACTAGGATATGTACAGAAAACTTTTAAGCTAGCTATTATTAAACCTCTTATTAAAAAAAACGCAACTTGGTCCTAGATAATTAGTCAATTACAGGCCGATCTCAAATCTACCTTTTTTGTCAAAGATACTAGAAAAAGCAGTATCCTCACAACTATGTTCCTTTTTAGAAAGAAATGGTATCTGCAAGGATTTCCAGTCAGGATTTAGACCAGGGGTCGGCAAGTAACTTTGGCCGCGGGCCAATATTTTTTTTAGCCAGTAGATGGCGGGCCAGCTACACGGAGTAGGCCTATGGATACAAATTAAATAGGGGAGCGCGGGGCACAACGTAACGTGGGGCTAGTTGTAACACGCTTGTTGTAAATACTCCCGCACATGCTTGGATGACGAAACTTTGTGTAATTAATTACTAGTTGACATATCAACACTATATAGAAAAAAAAATTTCCGCCAAAATTATTTTTTCTTTGGAAGATATCCATAGACATTTATTAAACCATAGCGAAAGTAAATTTCGTACTTAAGTTAATTTTTCATCTCTATGTTTTGTGTTTATTTAAAATAAGACAAATCTGATATTATTTTAATCTCCAAGATGTTATTTAACAGTTGAGATAGTTCTTTAATGCCCCTATTAGAAATATGCTATTATATTCTATACTTTTATTAATTTTATTGAGAAAACGTGAGAAAAAGGTGAATTAAGACTGAGAGTCAATGTTCAGAAATTACTAATTATTTATTTGTTTTGAACTATGTTGTATAGCTATGTTTTCATGTGTTCGTAGTCAAAACTCAGAAATGAGTTTATATTTAATTATTAAAAATTGCTATTATTTTATATGAAAAAGTTTTTTAATTGTATTTTATTTAGAAAATATTTTAGTTTGTTTTGTATATATTTTTATTAGATCAGATAACATTTTAACCCTCAAACCGTATTCACATTACAGCCCTTAATTCCGTAATTGTGGACAAATGTGGGCACGGAGGTCTCAGGTGTGATCCAACAATTTTTTTTAAATAAATGTTATATCACTATCTTCGATAAAATAAAAACTATCAATTTATGGTGTTTTTTTTTTAATTTTTGGGGTATTTTTGAATTTATTTAAATTAATAATACCATATTTTCTATTTAAAATATGCTTATTTTTATGTTATATTTAATATTTCTTTAACTTCAGTAAAAAACATCATTTCATTAAATTCAGATAGCTAAAACTTAAAAAATTTGGTGACTTTGGTGACATCTGGTGTCTTATGTTGGTATAAAATTTACAAAAAAAGCAATAATATCAATTATTTCAATAGTAAATATGGCTTTAGTACTCAATGGCTGCATATAGGCTGAACTCTATAAAACTGTTATAATAAATGTAAGTTTTTGACTTTATCACAAGTTAAAACTGTAATTTAAAAAATATATATATATCTGTGTTAGGTGAGACAATACAAAAATGCAAAATATGCTTAGACAAATATGACCAAATATGACAAATAAGTAGTAGATCATTTATTGTTTATTTTAAACAAAAAACATCAAATTTAAAAATATAAAAAAAATGTATTGGTACAAAACTGAAAAGAATAAATTACTTTGGTGACATCTGGTGTCTTATGTTGGTATAAAATTAACAAAAAATAAATAAAAAATAAATAATATCAATAGCCACTAGATGGCTCTACTAAAGGGCTGCATGTAGGCTCTATAACTCTATAAAACACTGTTATTATGAATTTAACCACCAAGTTTTTGACTTTATCACAAGTTAAAATTGTAATAATATATATAATATATATCTTTGTTAGGTGAGACTGTACAAAGATACCAAAATATGCTTAGACAAATATGACCCATCAAATATGATGCTATAAGGAAAATACAAAGTAGTTGATCATTTATCATTTATTTTACACAAAAACATCAAATTTCAATAACTCAAAAAACGAATTGGTACCAAACAGGTAAGAATTAACAACAATAACTCAAAAAAGTAAGTGTTAAGTAAGAATAAACAGGTAAGAACAAACAATAATCATAGTTATAATGTGTTCATGCACTTGTGCGCATGTGTGTGTTTGTGTGTGCGTGTGCACAGGTGATTTTAGAAAATAAAATACAAATTCAGTCATTGGCTCATTCAATTCTTTGTTTTTATATGTGTGAGTGACTTTTTATAAATAAAAAAAAAAACTGCTCTGTTATTGGCTCATTGAATGCTTTCTTTGTGTGTGTGTCTGTGTGTTTGTGTGTGTGTGTGTGTGAGTGTGAGTGTTTGCCACAATGAGATTGTTGTACAGGATCACCCCTTCATTTGTGTGTATGTATGATATGCATTGTGTTGGATCTATTGATTTTTTTTTGACAAAAAAAAAAAAAAACGCTCTGAATTACAGTTTTTCCCATTCATTCCTATGGGTGCCCATTTTTGTCCACAAAGGCGAGATTAAGGAGTTTTTTTTTTCACCCACTTAACATTCTTGAATCGAGTCAAAAAAATTTTTGTGTGTTCAGGTGGCAAACTTAGGAAAAGTTGCCAAGTCTTGTACCGCTCAGATTAAGGAAAGTATTTTTAAAAAATGTATACAAATTATTTTGCCCACATTTGTCCAGATTACGGTTTGAGGGTTAAGCTGTCATATGTTATGTTACAATGTGCCCCTCACATGTTACAATGTACCCCACCAATGGGGCATGTTGTCACATTTCACTTCCATTCTTTCGGGGTGTATCAAGAAAAAAGTATATACTGTATTAATAAAACAAAAACACATAATTGTACTAGACATGTGGGAAATTAATGTGGGAAAAAATAAATACTCTGAACCATAAGTAGATTTACATAAACTGAGAAAGTCAAAAAGCGTTACTTTGTGCCCCGCTCTCCCCTACTCTATTTAACTACTAAATGGTAAATAGAACTAATTAAAAACAGATTACAGCCATTTTAATAAAGGTGTGAATAGACTTTTGAACTTTTTCCCTTTTTTTTATTATTATTTATTCGGGACACACACATGCACTTTATTGCGTGTAATACACACGGTGCACCCCACACGACTAATCCTACCCATGCGTATCATATGCACGTACCCTACCACTACTAAACCTACCCCAAACCTACCCATGCGTATCATATGCACGTTAAAACTCATTTTGGCGTATAAATTGCACGATAAACACAATGCGTGCAATAGATACGCATTTAGTGTGATCGGGTTCACATACACATGTAATAAAGGATCCACTGGAGGCAAGTTGAAAGTGAGAACCCAAGTGCAGTTTATTTTAACTAAAATAAAACATGAAACAAAAACATGGCGTGGCATGAAAACAAAAACCAAATCTTGAACATGAACTTCACACAACAGCAGACTACAGGAAACAATACTTGACAAAAACACATGGCAAACATGAGGGCTTAAATACACACAAGACTAATGACTAGACAAGGGACACCTGTGAACAATGATCAAACAATCAGACAATAAACTCATGACAAGACACATGGCAGGATCACATGACAAACAGGGAATCACATGACAGACATGGAAACAAGACAAGAACAAAACCAGACCAAAACCGTGACAGAATCCCCCCCTCTAAGGGCGTCTCCCGACGCCCAGCAAAACATAAGAGTCCAGGTGGGTGGTGGAGCGGAGGCGGTCTTGGGGGAGGGATGGTGGGCCAGGCCCGTGCAGGGGGACAGGACATGGGACGTGGCATGGCGTGGACGGGCCTGGGTCGTGGCATGGCGTGGGCGGACCTGGGCCGTGGCAAGGCGTGGGCGGACCTGGACCGTGGCAAGGCGTGGGCGGACCTGGACCGTGGCAAGGCGTGGGCGGACCTGGACCGTGGCAAGGCGTGGGCGGACCTGGACCGTGGCAAGGCGTGGGCGGACCTGGCAGTGCAGGAAGCCAGGGCGGATCCGGCAGTGCAGGAAGCCAGGGCGGATCCGGCTGTGCTGGAGGCCAGGGCGGATCCGGCTGTGCTGGAGGCCAGGGCGGATCCGACAGTGCAGGAAGCCAGGGCGGATCCGGCTGTGCTGGAGGCCAGGGCGGATCCGACAGTGCAGGAGGCCAAGGTGGACCAGACAGTTCAGGTGGCCATGGCGGCGCGGCCTCCATGGTCCTATCAAGGACCCTACTGCCCCCCCCCAAAATTTTCTTGGGGACAGCTATGGGGTTATGGGCTGGAACAGATAACGACTCCAGAACAGAAATGACGTGAAAAGTCTCAGCAGTCGTGACGTGAACAGGCTCTGGCTCGGCAGACGTGACGTGAACAGGCTCTGGCTCGGCAGACGTGATGTGAACAGGCTCTGGCTCGGCAGACGTGACGTGAACAGGCTCTGGCTCGGCAGACGTGACGTGAACAGGCTCTGGCTCGGCAGACGTGACGTGAACAGGCTCTGGCCCGGCAGACGTGACGTGAAGCGGCTCTGGCCCGGCAGACGTGACGTGAAGCTCAGTCTCTGGATCGGCAGACGTGACGTGAAGCTCAGTCTCTGGATCGGCAGACGTGACGTGAAGCTCAGTCTCTGGATCGGCAGACGTGACGTGAAGCTCAGTCTCTGGATCGGCAGGCATGACGTGAACTTCAAATGTGTGCACCGACCACACACACCATATGGCTGTGGCCATAATAGTTAGTGTAGCCATAACTGAGGGCTCAGGTTCAGGCGTGGCGGCGGCCATCTTGTCAGGAGACACAGGCTCGGCGGTGGCCATCTTGTCAGGAGACACAGGCTTGGTGGCGGCCATCTTGTCAGGAGACACAGGCTCGGCGGCGGCCATCTTGTCAGGAGACACAGGCTCGGTGGCGGCCATCTTGTCAGGAGACACCGGCTCGGCGGCCGATGTGGCGTGAACAGACTCGGACTTGGCAGACGTGACGTGAAGAGACCCAGACATGGCAGACATGACGTGAAGAGATTCAGGCTTGGCAGACATGACGTGAAGAGATTCAGGCTTGGCAGACATGGCGTGAACAGACTCGGACTTGGCAGACGTGACGTGAAGAGACCCAGACATGGCAGACATGACGTGAAGAGATTCAGGCTTGGCAGACATGACGTGAAGAGATTCAGGCTTGGCAGACATGACGTGAAGAGATTCAGGCTTGGCAGGCATGACATGAAGAAATTCAGGCTTGGCAGACATGACGTGAAGTGGCTCAGGCTTGGCAGGCATGACGTGAAGTGGCTCAGGCTTGGCAGGCATGACGTGAAGTGGCTCAGGCTTGGCAGATACTGTGGGTTTGTGGGGCTTCTCCTCAAAACCCACTGTAAATGAGGAACCACTCAATAATAGGGCATAGTCAATATATTGAGCCAAGGACCAGTGGATTTTTCCCCCAGGAAGCTGGGAGCGAATGGGCTCATTCAAATTCACTCTAAATATGTCCTTGAGGGCCACGTCATTAAAATCCAACTGGTGAGAGAGTTCACAAAATTCAGCCACATACGTTTCAATGGGAACATTTCCCTGGCGTAGGTTCAGGAGGGCAACCGCTGGGTTCATTGTTGTAGGTCAAGTATTCTGTAATAAAGGATCCACTGGAGGCAAGTTGAAAGTGAGAACCCAAGTGCAGTTTATTTTAACTAAAATAAAACATGAAACAAAAACATGGCGTGGCATGAAAACAAAAACCAAATCTTGAACATGAACTTCACACAACAGCAGACTACAGGAAACAATACTTGACAAAAACACATGGCAAACATGAGGGCTTAAATACACACAAGACTAATGACTAGACAAGGGACACCTGTGAACAATGATCAAACAATCAGACAATAAACTCATGACAAGACACATGGCAGGATCACATGACAAACAGGGAATCACATGACAGACATGGAAACAAGACAAGAACAAAACCAGACCAAAACCGTGACAACACACCTAAGGTTTAAGGAGGTCTGTGCGGGACTGTTTTTTTTTTTTTTCGTCCCGCTCCCACAAGGTTCTATTCAGCAACCGCTTAAAATACACTCTGTGTTCACCCACTTTATTTCCCGACCTGACGGGTCCGCAACATTTAGATCTCGTTTCCAGAATCTCACATTCAAATGTCTCTAACGGAAAGAGAGAGATTAAGTAGGCTAGCCTATAACAATTATAAATGCTATACAAAAATTGTGTTCGTGTCAATATAAATATTATTTTAACATTGTACTGTCAGCAGAGAAAAAAATGTCACAGAAAAAATTTATGAAATATAAATAACATAAATTAAATAGGACAAAGCCTATCACTCAAATTTCTAAGCAACATAAACGAAAACCATATTGCCCTACTGACAAATGAAGTAGGCTATTTTCTGCCAAACTATTTCAAACATCCTTGCAAAAAAAGAATGTTGTTGACTGACAATGGTTTCAGTACCAAACAGCTCCTCAGAGCTAGGTGTACAGGTGGTCAGAATGAAGTGCGGATACGCTGTCAAAAGATGTCGGGAGTGGGCTATTGTCAGTCAGACCGCCCGCTCCGTCCAAAGTAGCCTATAGGTAGGCTACACCAGAGTTCCGACCGCTACTGTCTTTATACTTTAAAATTTAATCCCGCGCCGCATGATTCCTTATGGGCGTTTCACACAGTATGCGGCGGTGAAATCGCCGCACGGCTACGGCTTTTCTCAAGTTTCATTTTAGTTCAGGAAATAAATAATGGAAAAACAAGTCGTTTTTCAATTTTTTATTTTTGGTTTTAATTTGAAAAAACGATTCAACGAATGATACACTATTTGTAAACCATTATTGTAAAATAAAAATAGGCTGATACATTTTTTTTTTTTTTTTACGGACTTCCAAAATAATCCGGCGGGCCAGAAAATATTGCCTATTGCCGACCCCTGATTTAGACCGTACCATAGTACTGAGACTGCTCTCATTAGAGTTACAAATGATTTGCTCTTATCATCCGATCGTGGTTGTATCTCTCTATTAGTGTTACTTGATCTTAGTGCTGCATTTGATACCATTGACCAAAACATTCTTTTAAATAGACTCGAAAATTATATTGGCATAATTGCATTAGCATGGTATAAATTATACTTATCTGACTGTTATCAGTTTGTAGCAATAAATGAAGAAATGTCTTATGGATCACAAGTTCAGTATGGAGTACCACAAGGCTCAGTACTAGGACCATTGCTGTTCACTCTGTACATGCTACCCTTGGGAGATATCATTAGGAAGCATGGGATTAGTTTTCACTGTTATGCTGATGATACTCAGCTCTATATCTCTTCGTGCTCCGACGAAACTTGCCAATTCAAGAAATTAAAGGAATGCAAAGCTGATATAAAAATTTGGATGACTAGTAATTTCCTATTACTTAATTCTGAAAAAATAGAGTTTCTAATAATTGGACCAAAAACCTCTGCACGTACTAACCTAGAATACTGTCTAACAATTGATGGCTGCTCTGTCAAGTCTTCGTCATCAGTTAGGAACCTGGGTGTGCTCTTTGATACCAATCTTTCATTTGAAAGCCACGTTTCTTGCATCTGTAAAACCGTATTCTTCCATCTTAAAAATATATCTAAATTATGACATATGCTTTCAATGAAAAATGCGGAACAGTTAGTTCATATTTTCATGACCTCAAGGCTAGATTATTGTAATGCTCTTATGGGTGGTTGCCCTGCACGCATAATAAACAAACTACAGCTGGTCCAAAACGCAGCAGCTAGAGTTCTTACTGGAACCAGGAAGTATGACCATATTAGCCCGGTTCTGTCAACACTGCATTGGCTCCCTATTAAACATCGTATACATTTTAAAATATTGCTGATTACTTACAAAGTACTAAATGGTTTAGCTCCCCAGTATTTGAGCGAGCTCTTAACGCATTATAGTCCTTCATGTCTATTGCGATCTCAAAACTCTGGCCAGTTGATAATACATAGAAAATCAAATTGACTGCTGGTGGTAGATCCTTTTCCTATTTAGCACCTAAACTCTGGAACAGTCTTTCTTAATCAGAGATAGTGTCAACTAGACTCTCATCGACATGACAGCCATCAGCACTGATCTTCAATAAACCCGTCTCCATCCTGGTGTGATGACTCAAACCAGATGGAACTGAATAATATTCTGATTGTTCTAATCCAATCTGACTTCTGACCTATAATGCTGCCTGAATCATAATCAAACACTACTCTCATGCTGTCACATATAGTGGAGAATGCGTGCAAGTGGATGACTGCTGATGTTCCAGAGTGATGTGGATGACCTCACAAGCCTGTTTTCTAAGCTAAGTACACAATCAATTGATTGTAAAATGGAGGAGTTACTGAAAACAATGATAGAGAGCAATATAGTGCAGCAGCAAATCCAAGCTGCCTTGCTAAAGGAGCAAAAGCGGGCTACTAACCTTAAAGTTAGAGAATTGGAAATAAAACAAGCCCAAGATGTTAGCAGGATACAGGCTAGTGACTTTGTTCATAAAATGGGAGAGAATGATGATGTCGAAGCTTACTTATATGCTTTTGAGACCACTGCTTTCAGAGAAAAATGGCCAAAAGATCAATGGGCCACGATTTTTATCTGGAGAGTCACAGAAAGCCTTCCTAGATCTAGACCCGACATTGGCCAATAGTTATGACTCCTTAAAGAAAGAAATATTAAGTCGTAGTGGTCTTACAGAATTTGGGAGGGCCCAAAGGTTCCATGCATGGTACTTCAAAATAGAACAGTCACCACATACACAGATGCACGAATTAATGCGCCTGGCTAAGAAATGGTTAGAGCCCGGTAGGCGCTCAGCAACAGAAGTTGTTGATTCCTTTGTGATGGACAGATTTGTAAGAGCCCTGTCCCCTGAAGCTAAACAATTTGTCTGTCAGAATAACCCAAGTTCACACAAATGATAGAAGAAGTTGAAAGATACCAAGCCAGTGCAGAAATACTGAACACATGGTTCCCAACCAGTGCGCAGCCTCAACAAAAGTTGTTCCTTAGAGCCCCTATTTCCAGATGGGCTAGTCCACAGGATAAAAGGTCCAGCCAGCAAGAATCCCCAGTCGAAAGCACATTGTATAAACTGAGAACTTGTTACAAGTGTGGGGAAAGTAAGATACATTTCATGGCAATGCAATCAGACAGATGAGCCTATGCCGACGGCTGAGTCTTCAAGTGGCTTGAAAATAACCCTTTTGCTGCCTTATTGGGAAACTCTGTGTTCCAAGCTATGACATGCCCTGTATCAGTCAATAGTCAAGATGTAGAGGCATTACAAGTCCTTGGTCAACCCAAAGCAAATCTCACTAGAAAACCCAGTTCTACCAGAAAGACTCAGGAGGCAAAATAATGTAACAAGTATGCATTTATTAACAGTCCAGCAAGCAAGTGTTATGATATAAAGTTCTTTGGTGTAAGCCCCGTCCGTAGCTCGCAATCCGAGGGTACGGAATCTGCATTTCCTGCCTGAAGACGAAGGCAGGGGCGCAGCCGACCCCTGGGAGGTATGGGAAGAGACCATCCTGGTGGTGGTGGGCAGGATGGAGGGGAAGGGACCATCCTGGTGGTGGTAGGGAGGATGGAGGTGAATGTAGGCGTCAGCATCTGTGAACTCAGACATGTGTAAGTACCGATCTTTTATACTACAAGTATTAGAACACGATTGGATAGATGAGAAGGTAATAAGTGACGTAACAATTGAGTCTTCCCGGCAGAACTTACGCTAAAGCTTTCATTTCCAGTTTCGTGTTTGCATGGTGACACCTGTACATACCCCACATCTGCAGTAACACTAGTCACGACTAGAGGGAAGTATGAAATTCAAGCTGGGGTGGTGGGATCCCTGCCGGTACAGGTATTAATTGGCGAGATTGTCCTGTGTTTCATATGTTGTGGCAATATGTACAAGCAAGGAGAAAAAGAGAACCACAAGGAACCACCCAAGGGTAAAATCAGACAAGTCAAAATGTCCAAAGTCTAACACACCATTGCCTTCCAGTGCAAACACGGATGGATGGAGGAGACAACCTGGAAGGGATAGAGTCGGCCTTAGAACAAGCAGATGAGCCACCCCTACAGCCCATCACTCAAATGAGGGTACATATACAGATGGAACCCAAGGAGCTGGGGTCAACCCAAGTTGTGATAGCGGTCCAGAGGTGCCAGTGCATCAGATGTTAACAGGCCAGTATGGAACAGCCCAAATGAATAAACCTACACTCATTAATGCTTTGAAAAATGTTAAAGTTGTGGAAGGGGTAGATACCAGTAATCTTCCAATAGTGTACCCATATTTTGCAATCAAGAATGGGTTGCTCTACCAAATAAAGAAGGGGAGGAGACTATAGAGCAGCTGCTTGTGCCTCAAACCCATAGGGCCACAGTACTGCAACTAGCCCACACTCATCTGCTTGGGGCACACTCTAATAGTGGGTGTGAGAAACATGGGGAAAGGACATATACTGTACCTCTGTGAAACAAAGAAGATTAAGTTGTCTTGAGCTGAAGAGATTTAAGTTGTAAACCTTTTTGTTTTATTATTAAACACACCTGCATACTGAAGAGACTGCTGAAGCGGTGTTTACTGGGAACTTGCACAAACTAAAGATCCTGAACCTCTCATGCTGTCACAATGTGTATTGCAATTAAAAGCTGTGAAATTAATAATGTGTCATTCCACTAGTCCAGGGGTCTCCAACTTGCATTAAAGTCTTATCCATAAACTCTCTCTCTCCCTTGCATTATTATCAACATACACAGCCAATTACACAAAAACACTTGTTACAACTAACAGTAAACGCATATACAGACCTTTTCAGTGGGTGCTTGATAAACTGGTAAACTTTATATCCGTCAAACAACTCTGAACTGTAATAAAGTGCGTCCTGTCCCTTTCATTACTGCCGTGACCAGTATCGCTCCGGAGACTGTAAGCTGGATCACGAACCCAACAGTTGGTACAGATCCATCCTCGAGTTACAACTTTTTAGCAAAGCCTGCCTTGTACAGACCCTCGTCCATAAAGCAGTCTGGTATAAAATGATTTGCGCAAACATAAACGCATTTAGGTAGATTGGGGGCGCATTCCCTTCAAAAACAAAAGTAATCCACTGCGTCTTCAGCGGCTCAGATTTGTACGTCTGTAAAGATCAGTAAATGACGACTGCTGTGTTCATTCTTACATCCAACAACAAAACACCTAAATCGCTTAGAAGACATTCTTGTCTACAGCTGCTCCAGCATCGAAACAATGGTGGACTGTGTACAGCTCACTCAGGGCGGGTCTATGCTAATACGGCAGTGTTAGTCAAAAGTCATGGGCGGGGCTTGTGCAAATCTACGTCACTTTGCCCAGAATCTTAGCCTGGGAAAACCCAGACAACTTCCGGCAAATTTAGATTTGCTCTGCAAGTAGTCTGGCAAAGAGCCCATTCAAGCCCATTTCTAATCCGTCGAAATCGCGGCACCAATCAGAAATGTTGGGGCGGGCTTTACACGATGACGATCGCTCTGATTGGTTTTAGGTCTATCCAATTGTGCCCAGAGGCATTTGAGCGACATCCGTTGGTGAAGCGCAGCAACATTTAAATGCATTATTATATTAAAATTGCAAACACATGAGGACAGTCTCCACGAAAGACCCACTGGCAGATGAACGTGCTACTATATTTCTCTCCGAAACGGTAGGAAATGAAATTAGATTTAATAGAGGATTTTAACTGTGACAAGATGATTGACAGGGCAGTTTAAGTGACAGGATGCACGCGACAGATCCGTCCGATAAAGATGACAAAGTAGTATGTCCCAAAGCTTGCCTACTTTTTTGCTACACATTCAAAAGTAAATACCTTTTCTTCACAAAAAGAGTACATACTTTTATGGCGTAGTGTAACTTAGGCGAATTGGGACGCAGCATATGGCTTTACACGATGATGATCGCGATCGCTCTGATTGGTTTTAGGTCTATCCAATTGTGCCCAGAGGCATTTGAGCGACGTCCGTTGGTGACGCCCCTTTGGAAATGAGTTATTAATGGAGCTTTGCCAGACCATAACTCAGTTACTACTGAGAATGGTCTGGTTTTAACCAGGCTACCAGAATCTGAAAACGGCTTGTTCTGAGACACTGCTTATGATTCATGGGGATTTAAAAAAAAAAAGCACTGGGTGGATTTTTATCATTATAGTGTGGTTGTGTACACACACTGCCAACACACATTTATGTTCAAACACCATGCAAAAGTGAATTTATAGGTGCCCTTTAAATAACAGTGTGATCATAATGCTTACCAAATAAAGAGGGAAAAACTGAAAGTGAAAAAAATGCTGCATTAATTGTGTTTCTTTTTAACATATTATACAGCCTTATTTGAACAACTTCATAATAACTTTATAAAGGACATATTATAAATTATTTATCTATTATAAATATTTATCCTATATACACACACTAAGTTCATCATGAAGGGCCACCAACAAATTTGTCTTATATATCACTTGCTGTTGTGTTTTCTGCCCCACTACTAGTTTCAGTAAAGCAACATTACTATAATCTATCAAACCTCTCTGTCTCCAATACTCCACACGAGAGTGGGTGGTTGTTTCCCACTCCTATCTGTTTGTCCTTTCCCTTGGGGCCACTTTGGCATTTGTGTCACTGGAGTCACTCTATCACTCTATAGCCCGACTCTGTGCATGGTAGCTTCTGTCCAGACTGCAGGGGAACAATATATACAGATGAGCAACTGAAGAGCGCTTTGTGCTTCACGATGTTCTTTTTCTAGAAACTAAGGTTAAATGCAAGCATATGAAAAACAAACACTGAAATACTTTGCACTTAATAACACAGAGGTCTTGCCTCCATTGTGAGTGCGGTTTGTTTGGGAAGAGCATAACGTGCATTATGCATTGCGGAATTGGATTGACTTTGCCTTTACAGTGAAAATGAATAGACGAAAGTCAACATGAGTGCTAGTCACAATAGCCATGACTCACTAAAATGAATAAGCCACTCAGCGTGTCTTTATTGCAAAGCTACAAAAGCTGGCAACATTGTGCAAACAAGGTGTGTGACCTTAGAGTTAAGCCACTCCAGGACTGTGTGTTCAGGAAAAAAAAAATGTGTAACTCTTTAGAACAGTGGTTTTATGAATATATGTAAAAATGTAGAATTAAATATAATAATTCAATATATAATGAAATAACGAAGAAAAAAATTAACTGTCTGTTACTGTATTCCCTATTAAAGCTCACTGGTTGGTTGTGTGAAGAATAAACCAAAAATTCATCTACTTTTGCTGCATACAGTTACTTTAGGCTACAACAGATTTAAACATGGATAACTGGTTATCAACATGGTTGCTAAAAAGGACAAATGCAGATGTTTCTTTATCTACCAGTAAGGATAAATCTTCAGCAAAGCATGAAATCAATTAGACTAAAAATAAAACTAAACAAAGAAAATACAGTATTGACTACCTATATCGCTAGTCTACACATGTGTGGGAGGGGAGAACAAGAAGCTATGTTCTGTGTTGCTGAGATGAAGCTTTACATTTCTTAGCTTATTTTAGCTTTACTTTACATTATTTAGCTTTACACATCATTTTGCTGGAATAAGTTTCACGTCAAGCCTGATCTTCGATTGCAACTTTCTTCTCTTCAGCCCGACAGTGCTTAGTAAATGTTAAACAACACCAACCTTTGCATTACTAGGTGAGTCACAAAGATTTTAGTTTATAAGGTCTAATTGTCTAATTGTTATGCGTCACAGTCTCTTCAGGCTTGGTCAGGCCCAGGCAAAAGAGCACCCTCACTATAATAGGATATTGGCGAAACAGATTTGGCAAACTGCACACTGGGGAGTGTCAAATTATTCTATTTACAACTTGCTTTTGCAGTGTTGAGCAATGTAATCACTGTGATAACTATCTCCATTTCAAAGTCCTTGTTAACCAAATTTTTGCAGTGGGCTGCGGAAACGAATGTGTTTGGTTGTGTGGGCTGCGAGTTGGAAAAGGTTGGGATCCACTGCTTTCATTCAACTGAGCACTATTACTTAATAATTTATTAATCAGAGTTTCTTGTTAGTTAATAGCAGTTACTAAAATGTTGATATTATGTTACTTATTTGTTCCTATGTAGTTATTCATTAATGACGGAACAGTATTCTGAAGTGTTACCTTTTTAAGTACACATTTACATGCTGTTTTAAAATCTACATCCAGATTTTAATGTGACCCTACAATGGCTGTTGTCTCTTGTACAATCTTGTATTAAACTCATGTCTAGAAAAGGTCACATTTCATGGACAGGAAATGTGCAAACGACTGTTGATTCAGACAATTGATCTTCCTGTGCCAACTGGAAAGAGGGTACGCTGTTTGTCCGATAACTGCGAGACTAGCCATTGGGCATTTAAAAGAGAACTTCACAACTGTTCAGGTGGAAAATTACATGTTGAAAGAACAAACATTTATGGGAAAGGCTATCGATCATCGTTTCAGTGCAATAAAGTTTTGTTTCTTCTCATAATTAGTGATCAATATTCATCAGCTCCTATTTTGTGGATTGAGATAATTTTTTTAATGATTGTTCTAAATAGCAAATGTTACCGTTTAATGCGTTTCATTTTCTTCTTTTGGTGCATAGCAGAGAGTGAAAGATAGAAAGAATGAAAGAAAGAAAGGATGGAGAAAATGCCCTGGAGCCAATCAGTTGGGTCCTCAAAGGTGTTACTGTGTGAATTGTGGACAGTCCAGCCTGCTAAATTGTGTCCCTTCTGCCATGAAAAACTGTTCAGAAACACTCACAGGGAACCCATTTATTGTAGCTGAGAATGGGATTACAGTACAACAAATATTAGAGCCCCAAGCCAAAAAGTATGAGATGTATAATTTCCTTCAGAAGTAATACATTTGGATTACATTTTTGGATTCAGCTTAACCAGAATCACATTATTGCTCATGAGAAAGCCAAAGTGTTTACAAATGTTCTCTTAAATTAAAATTAGACGTCATCCAAAAAGTAAAGAGTTGTCCCTGTCTCTAGCTTTGCCTGCACTCATGGTTTATTTTACTTATTCTTCCAGTCCGTCCGTCCGCCCAACTGTCTGTCTGTCTGTCTGTCTGTCTGTCTGTCTGTCTGTCTGTCTATCTATCTATCTATCTATCTATCTATCTATCTATCTATCTATCTAGATATCTTTATTGAAGAATGGTAGGGGTCCACCACAACATATTAATCATCTCTTAAATGGAACAACAACACACCATATACTATCCAGATGTCCAAAAGCTTGTGTTCCGATTCAGATTTTTCAGCACATAAGGGAAAGGAGGTCAAAAGTTGAACAGAAAGACAAGGGAAGAGAGTGCAAGATAGATGTCTTCATCCACAAAGAATGGGATTAGACAGATTGCAAAATGTCAGAGGAAGCTGAAATTTCCCTTTTGGTTCTGTTTTGATGTGGATTATATATCCTCTGACTATATCCTCTTTTTTCATTCCACAATATGGAATGCTAATGGAGAAAAATAGCTACGTGCAACATTAACACAAGACAGATTGAAATTTAAGCCTTTATTCATTGTTAAATGCTTACACAGAAAACATCAAATATGGATCTAAAAAAAATCTCTAAAACCTCACTGGTTCTCACATCCAATGTGGCCAAATGTCATGATGTTGCGAGAACCACGTACTGTATGTTTTGTGTTCATGGGTGTTTCTCGATCAGCTCTTTAGTTCAGTAGTCATGGCACTGATCAGGCAGTCGGCCGATTTAAGAGCTGTCTCAATCGTGTAATGAAGTGTTCGCTCCCTAAAAAGTCCCACAATGCAATGTGAAAATCTGGGAGTATCGTTGCTCACTATGTTCCCTTAACGGCAGTTCTGAAGCACAAAACATAAATCACATTATAATGATATGCGATAGATATTTCGTAAAAACAAATGGTTATTTAGTGATATATATTTCAGCAAAACATACAGTACATCTAGACAGGTACTGAACATAATCTGGCTAACTTTTATAATTTTATTTATGGCTGAAATGTTGCAGGTATACAAGTACTAATCAAAGTATTTATCGTAATATACTTTAAAGGTGCAGTGTCTAATATTTAGGAGGATCTGTTGACAAAAATGTAATATCTTATACATAACTATGTTTTGAGTGGTGTATAAAGACCTTACATAATGAACCATTATGTTTTTATTTCCTTAGAACGACCCATTTCTATCCCTCTTACATTGAAATAATCATTTTGCGCTGACACGTTTCTACAGTATAGCCCTAAACGGACAAACTACTACAGAGCGCGTTTCGTCACTATGTTGTTCTTCGTGCAAAGAAGCTAGCTAAAGTCAGCGAATAAAACACTGACACAATGATGAACAAATAACAATAATATTCGCAATAACATTTGCGAATGTCGGCCACCATAACTTCTGTTGATTGCAATTCGTAACCTCATCACTAGATGCCGCTAAAAATCACACACTGCACCAAATAACATTAAAAAATATGTATTTCTGTTGTTGTTTATAAATACCAGTAGTGACGTTGTATGCAGCGAGGACATTGTCATATCACAATCAGTGTCCCAATTTGTATAGTGAGTCAGGTTCCTGTAGTCCTTACCAATGCCCGAATTTTTTAACATGATATACTGATTCACAACTTAGTTCTAGGGATTTGATTTAGACACACCCCATCTCTCTATAGCTGATGTATGTGTGTGTTTTGATTTGAAATTATTTGTTTTAAGCTCAATTAGGCTTTTAGGCTTAATATTTTATCTGTTCATCATACAAAATGATTGTGTTGTTTCAGAAGAATATAGCAGTCATGTCGCACTGATTAATTTCACACTACCTTTATGTTCTTTATGTTCGTGAAAGTTTTGGGCAACACTGACTTCAATATGAAAAAGGACAACTGAAACATTTATTCAAATTATCTTATTTTTTGTTCTGCAGAAGCAAAAAAAAAAGAAGCCAATTGAAACTGAAACAACAGGGTGAATAAATTATGACAAAAATTCTATTTTTAACTATCATGGAACAGATCGACATCATGAATGTTTAGCCATTTTTGCTTGAATCAACCCGAACATACTGAATTTGAAAACAAGTTGTAGGTATTACAATTTCAAGGATATAATTTCAGGGGCTTGTAAAAGAGACCCGGTGCTCTCACGGTGAGATCGATACAGTGTTTCTGCACTTTTAGCATCATCTCGGGCTGATAATAACTGCAACTCATGCTTCCTGTCGCTTCAGCAGCTTCTACTGTCTTCATTTGCTTAACATTGTTAGACTCATTGTTGTCCATTCCCAGAAACATTACAGAAGCCACAACAGTAATGCATTCTATTCACAGTAATTCTATTCATGTGCTGTTATGTGTCTAATGGCTGTTTGTGTGTTACAAAATCAATGTCATAGAAGCAATTACTTGCAACTGCAAGTGTAACTTCACAGATTTTGTGTCGTGAATGAATTACGTGACACAAAATATAGTATTTTACTACACCTGAATATATTTCTTACACAGAAAGACAAACAGCAATTGCATTTTGTCAACTGAAAAGTTAAATGTAATGTTTATGTCAGCACTTCATTTACACACCAGCTCATTCCATTTTGTTCACATAAAGGGGAATGTACTTTATTATTTTTGGGATGACACACTGTTCATAGACAAAATGCACTCAGCATGCCACAACTGCATTTCATCTGCAAAATGCTCACTTTTTGAATTACACATTTCATCCACAGAGGGGGCTGTGTTTTGTCAAGATGTTTATTGTCCATTTAATTTAGTTATTCAGAATTTCATAAAATGTATTTTTTTCTGCAAAAGTCATTTTGTAAGATTCTGAATCCACCTTTTTTGTCAATGTGGAAGTAAGCTGTTTCCTGTGAATGTGACTTCCAATTAATTTGCAACTAGAAAAATAACAATGTACAATGTGATGGTGAGTGGCAAGAATCACTCACAATTTGGTTGCATCTTATATAAATTTTAGAGTATATAGAATCAATTAACTGCTTTCTAAGAACAAATTTATGATATTCTTAAAGGATTAGTTCACTTCAGAATTAAAATTTCCTGATAATTTACTCATCACCACATCATCCAAGATGTTATAACTAAATATAAATATTATAATAACTATATTAGCGCCAAATATATAACTATATTAACAACAAACGATAACGTTCAGTTTATTATAAGCATGCGCTGCAGTAATATCATCTGCCACTTTAAATGCTTGAGCTCTTTAAAGCAATATGGATTTTGTTTGCCTGTCAATGATTGTATCGTTCATTAAAAAAAACTTTTTGAAAGCGATTCCAGCAATATTGTTCCCCTGTGTAGTTATCATTATAGTTTTTGTGGACTTAATTTATCTTATAGAATTAGAACAATTATTAAAATTGTATCATTATAGTTGGTGTGAAAAGGCATTTAGAATTATATTGTGGTATTTTTTTAGCATTCTGACTGTTTCCGACAATCATCTGCTAGTCTTGTTTACACTGTTGATTAATCAGTCATGTCCTCACTATCATCATTAGAACCGTTCTCTTCTGGTGTCCTTCCATGGCCATGAAGATCTAGTCTTCCTGATAGCCCTCATACTTTGCCCATTGACATGCACCCAGAAGCCTCTGAGGGATCCCTGTGGCAAGAGGGCGGGTGGTGACAATGAGGCCGCAGTTTCTCTGACTCACACACTCAAAGTAATTGCTACTCTCACACGCCAGCGTCCTCATACCCACTCCAAATGATGGACTCTGCCACTGGATTATTTAATGAATCATGTTGCCCTGTTTTCGCGGAGATTGTTTTGGAGTGTTGAACGCTGGTTGCTCTGTAGGACTGAAGCTCATTGCTATTCATTATGCAGTTGTTGTTCTGTTGAAAAGCTGAGAGGAGATGCTTTAGAGGCCTGCAACCTTGACCACAGGTTAACCAAAGCCAAGAGGCAATTATCAGAAAGACAATAGCTCTTTTGCACTGTGTGAGAAGTGTGTGAATCATTTTATGAAGAAAACTTATTTAGTATTTTTCTAGTATTTTTCTAGTATTTTTTAGAGGTTAAAGGTTTGGAACAAAGTTATATAAATGTGTAATATAAATATAATAGACAGTATAACACTCTGTCAGTTTAAATCTAGATTAAAATCTTATCTCTTTACACATAACAATCTATCACATTTCAATAATTCAAATCTCTTAAAGGATTGTTAAGCTGTATAAATTAGGTCAACCGGAACCTGGGAACACTTCCCATAACATCCGATGTACTTGATACAACGTAAGAGGAATGGCATCAACATTCTTGAGGTTACCGTAGGCAGCCGAATCTGGTCCATATCCACACCAGATTGGACATGGAGATGACCACAACAGCGCAGAATGTCAGCGCCGGAGAACATGACGAGCCCTAGAGACAGATCCCCTGTGAAGACCTCTTCAAGTAGACAGCCATCAGCACAGATCCTCAGTGAAAACCACGAGAACCAGACAAGTCCTCTGCACACCTAATGGCCAGCTTCAACTCCACTCCCACCAAATGTTGCCGTAATATATCCCGATCATCAAGCAGAAGGAACTAGATGAAATATTCTGAATTATATCAATCCACAATCTGACTTGTGATGCAGCCTGGAATTAAACCACACCATGTTCATTTGTCTGGCCAGAAAAGACCTGGACTCCCTGACTTGCCTGGTTTCTCCCAAGGTTTTTTACTCCATTTCTGTCACAGATGGAGTTTGGGATCTTTGCCACTGTCGCCTTTTGGTTTGATTATTGGGGACACTTACTATTCGACAATATTATTGATTTGCCTGCTCTGACACTATTGGATGAGAACTGAACTGAGCTGGATGATGACATCACTGTTTTCTCCAGAGCAGCTTTATAGACGAATTGAAATCATTCCATAATTGATGAACTTTACATAGTCATGGAACCGAACTGAATCAACACTGAACTGATTTCAACTGAATAATGACTGTTTACTATTGTCTTTTTAGAGCTGCTTCACAGCAGAATTTAATTCTGTTTGCATCACTGAATGATTTATTTCCTGTTTATCACTGTAAAGCTGTTTTTAAACAATCTGTATTGTACAAAGCGCTAAATAAATAAAGGTGACTTGACTATATGGCTAATGATAGTAGAAAATTATTATTATAACTATAATGTCAGTTATCTTGTGCATTTGGTGTCAGGTTATGGAGATGATCCTAACTACACATACACATCATTTCAGGGTATAGGAAACAATACAATTGTAACGTTGCTGAGGGAGACAGGCGAAGACAAGGATCTAAACGCAGGGTATTTAATAAAGTAACAAGAAACAATGGAACACAGAACTCAAAGGAACAAAACCAGGGGAATCACAGAGACAACCATTACACATACAACAACTGACAAGGTAACAAGTGAAACACAAGGGCTATAAATACACAGAGACAAACAAGCTTAACTAAGTAACAAGGGGGCGTGGTTAATAAGAAACACCTGGGGAGACTAATAAACAAGAAAGACTACAAAGTACTACAAAACATAGCACAGAACAGGAAATAACAAAAGTGCACACAAGACAAGGGAAACACAGGACAGGAATCATGACAAAGGAGCGGATTCCAGACGCTCCTCAGGAAATAGTTCAGGAGGGTGGTGGAGTGGAGGCGGACCCGGGGGCGGGATGGAGGTCCAGGCCCGTGGAGCGGAAGAGGGCCTGGAGACTGCAGTAGTACGGGAGGGCAGGGCGGAACAGGCAGTGCAGGCGACCAGGGCGGAGCAGGCAGTGCAGGAGACCAGGACGGAGCAGGCAGTGCAGGAGACCAGGACGGAGCAGGCAGTGCAGGCGGCCAGGGCGGAGACGACCCTTCGGGCGGCCAGGGCGGAGACGACCCTTCGGGCGGCCAGGGCGGAGACGACGACCCCTCGGGCGGCCAGGGCGGAGACGACCCTTCGGGCGGCCAGGGCGGAGACGACCCTTCGGGCGGCCAGGGAGGAGCCGGCAGTTCAGGAGACCATGGCGGCGCGGCCTCCATGGTCCCATTGCGGGACCTACTGCCCCCCCCCAAAAATTTTCTTGGGGGCAGCTATGGGGTCATAGGCTGGAGCAGGCACCGGCTCAGGAACACACACCGGCACAGGAACAGACACGGCACAGGAACAGACACAGCACAGGAACAGACACCGGCACAGGAACAGACACCGGCACAGGAACAGACACCGGCACAGGAACAGACACCGGCTCGGCGGCGGCCATCTTGTCCGAAGACACTGGCTCGGCGGCGGCCATCTTGTCTGAAGACACTGGCTCGGCGGGCGTGACATGAACAGTCTCTGGATCGGCAGAAGTGACGTGAACAGTCTCTGGATCGGCAGACATGACGTGAAAAGTCTCTGGATCGGCAGACGTGACGTGAACAGTCTCCACCTCCCCTACAGTGAAGGGGGAACCACAAAACTGCAGGACAAAGTCAATGTACTGTACCAGGGTCCAGCTGGGGTCCTCCTCTGGTAAATTTAGGCTAATGTCCTGTTCTAGTCCACTCCAGAAACAGTCCTTTAGCATAGCATCGTTACCAGGAACGAGGTGACTATAAAAAAGGAACTCCTCCACATAATTTTCGATGCTGCGATCATCTTGATAAATCGAACAAATTTTGCTCAGTGGGTCCTGGATAATACCTGCTAGATCCATAGAGGTCAGTTGTTCTGTAACGTTGCTGAGGGAGACAGGCGAAGACAAGGATCTAAACGCAGGGTATTTAATAAAGTAACAAGAAACAATGGAACACAGAACTCAAAGGAACAAAACCAGGGGAATCACAGAGACAACCATTACACATACAACAACTGACAAGGTAACAAGTGAAACACAAGGGCTATAAATACACAGAGACAAACAAGCTTAACTAAGTAACAAGGGGGCGTGGTTAATAAGAAACACCTGGGGAGACTAATAAACAAGAAAGACTACAAAGGACTACAAAACATAGCACAGAACAGGAAATAACAAAAGTGCACACAAGACAAGGGAAACACAGGACAGGAATCATGACAACAATAGCCTTTAAAGCTGATCGTTTTAAATGGAACGTGTTGAAAAACTGCAATAAAAGTATACAACAATCAATAGTAAATTAATAAACCACATTGTGCAAAAGATTTTCTGAGAGTTTATTTCTTCCCAGACAGCATGTGTACAGCTGTGAGAATAAGACTGTGTAAATGTCAATCAATGATTTAAATACGATTTTCTTTTTCATTCCTACAGACAAATTAAAACATTAACAGTGAATGTTGGAAGTTATTCTGATGCTCAGCGCAGTTTGCCTGACATCTGGGCTGCAGAATGTTTGTTCTTTGCAGAAGATGGCTTCAGTGCGAACATTATTGGATCAGAAAATTAATTCAGTGTTGTACCCACCTGGAAGATTTAAAACATACCAACCATCTATCTCTGAACCAACTCTCAGTGAATTGCAAGATATATTTTAGACATGAGAATTTTTTCAGTTTCCTTGGTATTAGTACTAAAATCAACTTGTAATTTAAATCCACCCATAACTTAAAAAAGAATAGTCTGTTATGATGTTATACATTTGTTCTAATAATCCCTCAAGAGAAAACCATTATAACTGATCATTATAAATCATTGTTCATTTGCTTTGTAGAGTCTAGAGACTCTCAAACACAAGTG
This sequence comes from Leuciscus idus, assembly GCA_021554675.1. Lineage (NCBI taxonomy): Eukaryota > Metazoa > Chordata > Actinopteri > Cypriniformes > Leuciscidae > Leuciscus > Leuciscus idus. The sequence goes on along the minus strand of CM038635.1, from coordinate 39,173,782 downwards.
GATGTTTATATACACACCATTTTGAGGAGTAGGTAATCAAGTCCCCATCAAACCCACGATGAAAACACACAGAACTGCACTTTAAAAAGAGACACACAGCCTCATTGAGACTTGAAACGTAGCATCCTTTCCATTTTATGACTCACGATTACATGCGTCATTCACTGACAATAAATAGGTTAACCAAATATTTCTGAGCAAAGTATCAGACGTGGAGTTTGTAGCTAATAAAACTAAATGCTAATATTTTGAAATACTGAAAACAAAACGGTAACACTTTATAATACATAGAGTAATAAAGTACTTACAAATCATTTGCAAACTATTAGTTTATAGTTAATTAATAGTTTATAAACCTTAGTTGATACATTAATAGACTATATACAAATAGTGAGTTTTTTTTTTTTTTTTTTGCCTAATACATTGCTAAGTTGAAATATATATAAAGTGAGTATAAACTATTTGGACTGTGATATTATTATTACTCAACCAGTTAAAATAACGCTGTTAAACATCTGTCAGGCAGAAGTAATTCCTAAGCTCACAGAAGATATAAGCTTGAGCCTGATCATGTGAACCAGGCTATACTGCGTTTACCTGCATCCCCACGATGGAGTCAATCCTCTCGAAGACAGACTGAGTGGTTGCCTGAAGTCTTGTGGAGAATTGTGCCTTATTTTCTCATAGCCGGGTGTTCAGTGGGTGTTCTGCATTCAAAGAGCAAAGGATCGGCAGAGTCGGACAAATTTAATGAGCGCTTTCTCTTTTTCTTTCTTCTCTTTAATGTTATATTCAGTTTCTGTTCCATTATCTTACATATGCTACAGATGTAGTATTGCATTCCATGCTATGAAAGTGTATGAGAAACAGGGTCTGTTTACCAAAATGGAACAAATAAGCATCTTATAATCAAGGCATTATGAACAAATTGCCTGACATGCATTTATCATCTAAAACCATGATCAAAACTATTAACTAGTTTCTTATTAGCATGCATATTACTATGATATTGGCTGTTTATTAGTACTTATAAAGCACATATTAGTGCCTTATTCTGTATGACCATATTCTACATCCCTTAATCCTACTCAATTCCTAAACTTAACAACTACCTTACTAACTATTAATAAGCAGTAATTACGTGTTATTTGAGGCAAAATTCTTGGTTAATAGTTAGTTAATAGTGAGAATTTGACCCTAATCTAAAGTGTGACCAAATATTTTTGGTAACACTAGTTTAGGTTCCAGTTCTCACTATTAACCATTTGCTTATTGTGCATTTTATGATACTAGCTGTTTCAGTACTTATAAAGCACATATTAATACCTCATTCTGCATGTCCATATTATACATCCCTTAATCCTACAGAGCAACTACCCATTAATAATCAGTAATTAAGAGTTTAAAGAGGCAAAAGTCAGTTTTGGACACTAAACTAAAGTGTGACCATCAAATAATTGATTCATTATGATTTATTAATTTAACTATTATATTGATGTTATAAATATTAATTTCAAGGCATTTTTGTTTGCCTTTGTATGACAAAGATTGTTTGTACTGTGATGGGTCATCACTTGCATGTCCTATTTAAAATCTGGTTACTGAGGTAAAAATAGCTAAGAGTCACTGGAATAAGTGTCAAACACAGTGCAGTGCACAATAAAGACATCAGTATCCATAACATCAAAATGTGCATCCTATGGTCCATGGTCAAAGAGGGATGGACTCTAGGGAGGAGGAAACTCAGTTGTTCTGGAGGTGTATACATATGTGTAATTAGGATGGTGACCTCTGGAGATCCCTCGGTCCCCTTGAGTGACAATGTCACAATCTGTATCCTGTGAGAATACCTTGTTGCTCTCGGATCTGCGTCAAGCTTGCGCAAATACACAACCTCATTCATATACACAGACAGCGGGATTGCGCCTGTCACTACGTGGGTCAAACAGAGCCAGCCCACTCAGAGCGCTATTTAAGGGCCTCTCTTGCACAGTGCAGCGAAGTTGTGCAAGCACACTTGTTCTGCAGTCAGCGTGTGTTCTCCATCTCTCTCTCTCTCCTCCTCCTCTCTGCCAGAGTTTCACCTGAAGGTACGATCTCAGTTTTTTTCTTAGTTTTTAATGTAAAGTGTTGCATGCTTACACCGGCTGTTGCATTTATCGTGTGAAATCATTTCTTTTTTTTTAATACGTCATTGTGTGAAATATATTGTGAAATATTTCAAATGTGTGCTCATGTGGCATGTCCTAAAATTTTTACATTTAATTTGTAGATTTTAATGAAAACTAAGAAGATGTGAAGTGAGTGAATGAGATTCACTAGTGATGCAGTTTCTATCTTGTTATAATAATTGAGAAATTGGATCCATTTAAAATTCCTATTGCTGTTGCTTCTTGGCTTGAATCCAGTTAGGTTAATTTTTTCCTCAACCACAATTTTTCCAGTCTGAACCACTTCATCGTTTGACAATGATGGATGAAAAAAAAAATGTGGTTAAGTAAAATTGTGCATCCCAGAAAGCAAATAAGACGGACATCTTGGGGAAAAGGGTTTTATTTGAACCACATGTACTAAACAGAAAAACAAAGAGTTTAGATCTACCCCGATTACAAATTGCATTTAGTCCATCTATGAGATGTTTAATACAAATGTATTTACTTTTGTTTGGTCCATAAATGTGTTGGATTTAGTATTTTGGGGTTGAGGCAGGAATTTTATTTTAGCAATCATTATTAATTAGTTTAGTGGTGGATTTTAATGTTTGATTTTTTGATCATTTAAAAAGCATGCAGCTCACTCGCCTTAACATAAAAATGTATGTAATAGATTTAAAAAGCAATATCAAAGCTCTAACATGTGCGTGTGTGTTTCAGCTATGAACACTGGAATCTGTGTGTGCGTGCTGCTGGCTGCCCTCTCCACCAGCAGTTGCCTTTCTCTCCCGACACATTCAGAAGATGGACTTCAGTCTGATCTGGGTACCATAGCGAAACACACACGCCACACCCGTGCAGCGCCGTCCAGTGGACAACTGAGCTTTCTGTCGAAACAAGAGGATGATGAAGAACCCCGCAGCAGCTTGACTGAACTACTGGCCAGAATCATCTCCACCAAAGGTGGAATTCCTCTTTCAAATGGCTTTATTTTATATTTATAGAACTTTTTTTATCAATCGTGTTTCCTGCATATTATGTTATACTGTATAAACAATGATCGTGCGAACCCACAAGCATAAATTATAGTCATTCATATTGTCCTTGTCCTTCCATGCAGGTACATACCGCAGAAGTCCCTCTCCGAATAGCAGGTCCATGGGCTCCACTCACAGAATAAAGGACAGAGATTACCTGGGATGGATGGATTTTGGCAGACGGAGTGCAGAAGAGTACGAATACTCCTCATAAGACCCATTCAACCACTGACATGAATCAACCTGATTAGCCAGTCATCTGTACAGAGTCACTCAATGTCAATCAATCACAGTCTGAGCTCGGTCTGATGTAAATTTGTTTGTACAATGGAGATGATGCAATATATCAATACGCGTGTCCATCTATATCCATTTATTTTGCAGAAAAAAAACAGAGTGAGAATGTAGTCTCTACTGCTTTTATTCTCATAACTCATGTATATATGATTTTGTCCTCAGACATATCACAGATGTCTATGAATAAATCATTGCCTTAACTCACTCATCCGAACTCTCACGGCTCTTGTAATTCATTGTGTGGTGTAAACAATTAAAATGCAGATTTATTTCATTTAAATTTTTTTGAGGCAGAGAAATTGCATTAAAAATGCATTTTTGGAATATTAAACAACAGCAACATAAAAATACAGAAAAACAACACGAAAATTGTTGGGTAAAGAAAAACTAAATCAGCAGCTGAGGCCATTTGAAATGAAATGTTGAAATGTTTCTTGATCCAGTAAAGAATCAGTGTATCACTACATCCATATTAGCTTTTATTAGTATGTAGCTTTGAATCACCATCTCAGCTGAATCCACCACAGCTCAGTGAAGCCATTTGTGTGGTGTTGAGGGACCAAGCTAACGGATTACTGTTAATGATCTTATTATGAAAGCTTTCTCTTATTTGAAAGCTGAATGGCTATTGCATTACATCACTAGTGCCACGAGTAACCTTCAAATCCAATTCTCTTCCCATTGCTCGAGGGACAGATTAGAGTTCAGGCAATAATACCCGATTCTGCTGTAGAAGAGAACAGGGTGAGAAATGGAGAGAAAAACATGCAAGATGGGGATATAACGCTCCATGGTTTATTGCACAAAACACTTGAGTTAGCACATAATGGATGAATCGTAGGCTGATGATTGCGAGCAAATGAAGAGCTACACCAAACAAAAAGAGCCATTATGCCACAGGTGTGCCTTAGTGAAAGAGATTTCATTCTGTTAGACAATATAAAGTGAACCAATAAATGCTCGCTTACACACACAGTGCCAAACATGAAAAGGTTTGCAACCAGGGCAATTAAATGTGTTCTGGCAATGCAGATACATTGTCTGAGCCAACTAGCCAATTCTCTTATTTTCCTCTCGCTCATACATAGACATTTGCATCTTTGAAGTCTTTTCACTGACTGAACTAGTATCAGCTGAGTGATACTAAAGAGTTTGGCTTTGCCTTATTGATCACAGGTAAGGTAACCTGAAAATTATCTTGGTGAATAAAACAAGGCCTACAGAACAGTATATGCTTAGCAATTAGACTGGCACTGAAATGGCACTTACTGTATCTACTATGTCTTGTCCATCATCTTCAAATTTCCTTTATAATATAACAGCATATTAGATATAACTAAGGAAAGACCTTATGTAATTAACTTACAATTCACTTACTCTTTTGACCCAATGACTTAATTTAGTTTAATAAATTACCATGTATGATGTACTGTATTATGATGACTGAATGCAACAAATTGACAGATTATTCGGCAGAAATTATGACGTATGAGTTGTACACTGAGATTTAGTTCTTAGGGTTCTGGGGTTTGTTCAAATCCCTAATCCAAAGTATGAGTATATGTTTTTGAGTAATTGTTGTCAATTTCGTATGTTTCAGTGCCTATCCAAACACACAAATATGGAAAATCTGTGGCATTAATTTACTGCCTAATTTTGCACATTATTCATTGGCTAAATAAAATATATGTAAACATGTTGTGAAATAGCCAGATGATCCTTAATTACTTATTTTTGGTGTTCCTACCATGGAAATTTGGAAACCAGTTCTTTAGTTTCTCATGAAACAAATAACGACTGTTTTCAACATCCCTTCCAATGTTATCCATCGCTTGATCAGTTGGGGTAGTGAAAACCACTATTAATGTATTTGACTTTATCCTCAAATATCAACTCTATATCAATTTTCTTTTAGATTTCAAACAACTCCTAACACAGAATAACAGTTTTCCACCACTTTTATACTAAGTTGTGCTACAATTACATCATAATGTCTATGAACATTCCACAGAATCCTGCCACAAGGCATAGGAACCAACATTTCTCACAAACCTTTATGCACATTTACATAATTCAAAGCCTAGGCTACATAACTTGTCAACCAATATCAAACTATCTATTGCCCCCCACCTCCACATACTCTATATACAAGGGACAGAGACCTTCCATTGACTTCTTCTTCTGTCCCATAAACCTAACCCCCTAAAAAAGTTAACTTATTAACTTATTAACCATAAACTTAGAAAACTGTATGAGGAATACGTGCATTTTGCATAGGACTGGAAGGAGAGAGTTAGGCTGAATCCGAAATCAACCCCCTATACCCTCAAATAGGGCATTTTTGTGGGGACAGCAATTTGTAGTGGTGTCCGAAACCATAGTGGGACGTTATTGAGTGCACTCATTCAATCCCACATTGCATCACAATAACGAGTGTAGCCAACAACTGATGTACGCTCAACTGCTGTCCGAATCCGCTCACTTGTTTTCATTCACTCCTGCAAGTGAACTGTAATACTGGACAAACGTAGGGAATTGTGATTGAGGGTTTAGGGGCCATTTTGGATTCAGCCTTAATCTTGAGTGGTCTGCTATGTGGATGGGTGGTTGTTATCAGACCACTAAAGTATTCTAGAGAGCTGTGTAATATATGCTGTAGGATGCAGGTGGTATTTTAATTTAGTGGATAATCATCCATTTCCATCTCAACCAATTTACAATTGGAAACCTGAACAAAACGTGCAGTAGAACAGCCAAAAACTCATGCTTGTTTATTTCACTCACTCAGCAACGGTGAATATTTTTATAATGTAGGCGGTGCTTTCAGATTTTAAAGAGAAATTGCACTGAAAATTAAGTATGGTTTCTTTGCAGAAAAGGGCATTTTCCTTTCAGTGGGCAACAATTATATAAATAAAAATAAATTAAGTTGAAATGATGCAGACTGATGGCTTCAGCATAAACATATACCATCCTTGGAGCTCACAGTAGGTCTGTGATTTCAAAATTAATGTTTGTAAAAAAACAGTTCCTCCATGGAAAAAGAGAGATGTATGCGTTTGAATGTGCACCTTCACGGAGTGGATCAATATACAATTTTTAACAACTTAAAATTCCACTTATGTTCTAACTACAAAAATATCAATGTACTTTTATTTGCCTGTTAAAGTTTTTACCGTTGAAAATTGGTTAGGTTTGGTGTTTGGATTAAGAGGTCTGAATTTAAATAGTAAAAATGTAACTATACAAACATATCTACGAATATATAAAGGATGTATACATTTTACATTTCTACAGCTGTGCAATACAGCTCCATAATATCAAATTGTATCTTAAGTTTATGAAGAAAAATATTAGGCCACTCAGAACAATCTTGCAAGAACAGTCTTGAATTTGTGAGTTCACAATAACTTGCAGTGTTTCTATGGAAACCCTCTTCAGCTGGAGAATGTCATCTGAATATCATCACATTGTTAGTAAATAGCCGGTGCTCTTCAACACTAAGTGGCCTGTTGATCAGTCAGCTGTGGTCTGGTCACAAGCATCTACTCCATGCAAATTTGCAAGACAAGGGCCCTAAAGGGTTTCGGTCAGCACAAGATCAAACAATGACAAATTTAGAAACATGAACTGGCATATTTTGGACTTTGGACCTACACAATATGGATATGTTTGCAGGGACTAGTATTTATAACTGAATCAGCTATGCTACTGAATCCAGGTGATAGGGACAATTTAATTGATTTGGTGTTGCAAACACAAATGTAGAGTTGTTCTGCATGATCAATGTTGGTGAAACACTCCCTCTTGTGCTCAACAAGGCTAGTGCATCTCATGCTTTCTAAAGAATGTTTAGAATGGATATTTGTGGATATACTTGAACAAAGACCTGATAGCATCAAAATAAGACAACCGACACAAAATTATCGCAACTGGTTTTATTGATCCTGCAAAAGGGAGCTTCTAAAATTCATGAACAAAAACTCCACTTTTCACCAGTGTCAAGTTGTCATTGCTTTTCCATTTTCAAATTTTTTTCCCCTTCAAGTTTAGTTTTTTTTGTGGCTTTTTTATATATAAAAAGTTAGCATGTTTAAATTCTTTGCATATTTACCATTTACAATATACAAATAAAATATCATTTCTAATGAAATAAACACCATTGAAATCAATGATCAGTCATGGCAGATATCTGAAACACATTCAACAAAGGTCATGCTATGATTAAATGCGCACACACAAATACGCACACATTTTCACCTAACAAATTTGATTTGCCCGAACTAAAAGAAAAAGACCTTTTCTTTAGACCGACTCATGCACTTTCAACTGTATATGCATCCTCGACAATGCATCAAATATAATATATCTTTCAAAAATCTGCATTGTCAGGTAAAAACAACTGTTAAATCAATACATCACACATAGTTACAGTATTTATGCCAGTGCATACTGTGGCAGGTGAAGCCATTATGATTCAGTCTGTCAAAAAAAAAAAAAAAAATCAGGCACTATGAATGACTTCCTATTGCACCCTTGAAATCTTTAAAGCTCACAATACATACTTAACTTGCTTTACATACGACACATATTAGTCAGTAGGTTCCAAAACCACAGCAGATGTACAGTATTTTTTTTCTTCGGTTTAACATGACATCCTTTTGACCAATGAAATGTTTTGTGCAATTTTCCCATCAAGTCTTCGATACTGTAATTCCACACGCCATGTACATCCATACACATACACTTATAAATAATGTTGGTCTTCAACAAAAGGACATTAAAAGATGACAACATGAACATGATTGTGTTTCAAGTTTGAACCTGCTGCAATTTCTTTATGCAGCCCCTTCACAGCCCTGTGGTCTCGGTTTCTCTCTGAAGTATTTCAGTCAGTCAACTCTTGAGGATGTATAAAGCAGAGAGTTTGTGCTAATGTGCAAATCATCACCAATTCATGCCAACAGCGCCCTCTACCAAGAGTCGTATTACTGAACTGTGTTATTACACTGTAATTACTATAATATTATGCATTAATAAGCCATTTTAGACAATGAACATTACGCTGTAGTTATTTAATTGCCTGGAATAGATGGAAAAGGCTTCTGTGAAGGTATTTGTACTTGGTAAAAGCAGATTTTCGGCACACTATAGGGGCTTGATAAAAAGCTGTATGTCAAGGCCTTTAAAAAGTGCCAAATCAGACCAAATAAGAAATAAGAAATTACAATACTTCATTGTTCACCAATGTCTGGGTTACCATTAGCATTAAGGTGCTATCAGTGCTCTTGCTAGCATCACAAAACTAACAAATCTTGAAATGTCACAAGGGAAGACCAGATTCAGAAAAAAATAAAAAAATAATAATAGAGTAGTTTTTAAATTCAAACTGGAAATCATTTTGGGGCATGATTTTTCTGCTCTGTTTGTATGCTACATTTTCTCACAGCCAGCAAATTGCAAATTGTCACACGACGACAAAAGCTTGGAATATGCCAAGCTATGTGATGATGCTGAATGAATTGTACTGTATATGTTGGTCAGACGGAGAGAAGTAGACAAAAAAGAGTTTGTTATATCAACTGTTATAACAAAATAATCTATACAAATATCATCTTAATAACAGGCACTCGAGTTGTCGCAAGGATGATATACTGTATCAATGCAAATTTAAACAAATAAAAGGCAAAAGGGGACGACAGAGAGGCAACATTCACTTTTCATTGAGGCTAGTTTGTCTTGGCGGTCCATGGGCCAATAGCAGGTCCTCACTGGGAGGCCCTGCGCCCTTCATAGCCATACTAGCCCCAACCATAGCTGGGTAACTGCGGTTTCTTCTCATCCCTGAGTTCAGCACTGGTAGTCCCCCGATAGGGGATGTCACAACAGCGTGGGCTCCGAATGGCGGTCCTGGGGCCAATGTTCTGGGAGCCAGGCTAAACTTCTTAACCTTGTCCACAAGTCTCAGGTTCTGCACACTGACTTCAGTCTGACACTGCGTATCTGTTTGAGCCCTTTCGTCTGCCTCCCGCACTTCCTTTAGAATCGAGCTGGCTGGCCGTGAAGCCAGGAAGGTTTCGTAGGGGGGGTCTGAGGGGCTGTAGTCTACAGGGAGCACAGGTCTGGTGGGTTTGGACTTGCTGGGGGAGTTTGGAGGGGTGGAAGGGAGCGTGTCTGGACAGGTGTGTAAGGGGTGGGCAGTGTGTGATGAGTAGGGATCTGATGGAGGGGCTCGATCCGCCCGGTCCCAACTGAGAGGGTTATAGACAGCAGCAGATATACCTCTCTCCTGCAGGAGGCGCACAAGGCCCAAAGAAGTACTGGTGGTCTTGGTTGAGTCGCGGAGGTTGGTGAAACTCTCCGCCAGGCTGAGGCGACGAGGCGTGCAGGGGGTGGACACAGGGGTTGAGCGCAGACTGCTGCTGGACATCACACAGGTAGTCAGTGATGGACCAGACACAAGACTGAGAAAGAAACACTCGGTTAGTTTGCATTATCTGGCTATATAAGCCACAAGCCAAACCATGCAATGGTAGCTCTGTGAACACGATTAATCAAACTGAAATATTCAAACCAATTCAGGAACATTTTACTCACAAGAAAAAAACATAACTGAGACATATACGTTTTGGATTGTGAGAGTTTAGATTTTCTTTTGTATAGAATACAGTATAATGTGGCCCCAAAACTAAAAGCCACAACACTAAATTAATTAAGGCTGCATGATTTAGGCAGGATTTCATTAAAGCAGAATTTCCTACGAATCGAGCCGAGCAGCTCATGTGTAAGAACACCATGTCGTGCTTCACTTTGAAACATGCAGTGCATACATTTACTTAATTAAATTGTGGTCTTTGCGGTTTGATTTTTGCACGAAGCCATATTACGATTTTAGTTTTATTTTAAATAATTATGCAGCCCCAATATGAATTTCAGTGCATAAAAGGACTTTACAATATATTAAACCAATTGGCATCTTCAAATAAATGATGCCTTGTTTCAGAACTACCTTTAATTACTTTTATTGGTAACCACAGGTGTATTTTTTTTTGGCAAATACTCTTATCCAAAGCAACTTGCATTACTTCCAAAGTATACATTTTTATCAGTTCTTGCATTCCCTGAAAATCGAACCCATGAATTTGGCATTAAAGGGATAGTTCACCCAAAAATGAAAATTCTGTCATCATTTACTCACCCTCAAGTTGTTTCAAACCTGTATGAATTTCTTTTTTCTGCTGAACACAAAAGAAGATATTTTGAAAAATGTCGGTAACCAAACAGTTGATGGACCCCATTGGTTCCATAGTATTTTTTTTTTCCTACTATGGAAGTCACTGGGGTCCATCAACTGTTTGGTTCCCGACAATTTTCAAAATATCTTCTTTTTTGTTTAGCAGAAAAAAGAAATTCATACAGGTTTGAAACAACTTGAGAGTGAGTAAATGATGACAGAATTTTCATTTTTGGGTGAACTATCCCTTTAATAGCACCTTGTTCTACTCTTTGAGCTACAGGAACGCCATTGATTTATTTTAATATCTAATGCAATGGCATTCAGACATTATAATTGTGAAGGCTAATTCTTTTGATTATAGATTAACATCAAGTTAACATTTTGTCCTCTCATGCACTCTGTACTTTACCATTGATTTACAGTACACACACACACATAGATACAACCATAGATTTATACACAGTCTGTATTATCGGTCACGTCATACTGCATTTAGTCTCCCACAAAAAAGGTTCAGGTGTTAGTTGAGAAACATCCTATAGGTCAGTTTAGGACATTAGATTGGTTTGTGTTTGGTTAGAGAACAGCATACTCCCATGACATAAGTTTTAATTAGGTTTTAATTAGGACTAGGCAGGTCATGCTATTCATCCTCACCCCCAGGGGGTGCTGCTCAGTGAGTGTGCTCTAAGCCCGTCACCAGAACAACATGAAAGAGAGCCGCCTCATCATCCTCGTCATATGACCTGCAGTAGAAGCCAATCACACAGCTGTACAGTATGGCTGCTATAGAGACAAGCTATTTGTCAGGTGCCTTTTCTCTGGCACCCTCAATACAGACTGCAGGTTACACTGTTGAAGATTTTGTATGCTGGATTTATACTGAATCTTTTATGGAAAACCTGAATGATTTCAACAAATTTAAACTTAATTGAAACAAGTCCCAAATTTTATTAAAAGAGTTGCAATTAGGGGTGGGTATTGACACAAATTTCACAATTAGATTTGATTTGATTCGAATTCGATTCACAAGTGATTGATTTGATTCGATTATTATCCCCAACTGGTTTGATCCCACATCGATTCATTTGTGTATGTATATCAGGTACAGTACATGACAATTTTTGTCATGTAAAAAAAACAAAAACAAAACAAAACAAAAAAACACTAAAGCTGTAAACTATACAGGGAATCCTGTCAGTTGGTACATTACTATAATATTAAAGGTTAAAATTAACAACAAAATGTAAAAGGTTTTAAAGATCAAAGTGTACGACAAATAAAGTTTTTGTCTCCTAAAAGAAAAAATCGAATCTGAACTGCCGAAACATCAGCAAATCCAGTCTCACTTCCTGTTACATTCCTACATAGGTTTGTAACAAATTTGCATAATGGCAGCCTATGGTCTTCATTGGATGCTCGTGAACAACATCTACTTTGACACTCAAACACTGTAGTTTTAAATGAGACCTGGAAGAGTTTGGTTTGTGTTGTCGACATGTCGAGAAGACGCTATTTTCAGTGCTGCGAATCCACTTTGAATGCAATTCCAAAGGATGAGGACTCGGGCTGGAATTGATACAGTAAAACCTACGTTTGCGCCGCAGTTCAGAGAATCGGATCTGTCGGATTTACAACACGCAAATTCATCCACTTCTTCCGAAATACATAAAAGTAAGTGGCCGGTGAAGTGGAAGAAGAACAGAGTAAACGTTATAGTTACCTACACAATGTGTATCTGATATGAATAAAACAGTGTAAATTTATAATTAAATGTATTGTTATTATTACCGCTTCCATATACATCAGTGTATATTTTACAAACTATAAATGTATTGTTTTGCAAGTACGTTTGTGTATTTAAATGTCTGAAACCTAAATTAAACCTTATGTAGTTGAAAACACAGAATAGTTGAATAGAGCGTCCGTCTCCGGCTAAGCGCCAGCCTATCACATGATGCACTGACCGTTCTAATCACACCGGTGTGATCATACGCTCCAGGGACCAACCTAGACTGATCTCACCAGTGTGATTGTACACAATGACTAGTCGATTTTTAACTTCACATAAATGTTGACTTAAAAAAATCTGAAATCGTTCAACCCCTACTGTGTATAAAAGTGCTAAGGAATCTCTGGAGCTGAAATTCAATTATGGTAATAGACGCTTCGACACGCGCTGCAAGCGGTCGACCAATTACAACAGGCTGGGCCATCTGACCAATCAGAGCAGAGTAGGCTCACGGAAAGGAGGGGTTTAGAGAGACTGGATCCTCAAACAAACCGTTTTCAGACTCTTTGAGGAACTGAGGTGATGTGGAATGTATATTATGAGAAAATTGGATGCATGTACAAAATCAGGAACCTTTAAAATAGCATAATAGGGGCACTTTAAGGGTACTGCCCAGTGACACGCTGTTGTAACCCAAAAGGTAAAAATTTTGCACATATTTATGGCAGTGTATTTGTTAAAAGTGTCTGATATTATCTATGAACCAATAGTTGCTAGGAGGGTATTATGAAAAGACCACACTATATTTACCTGGCTGTGACTCTGGTGAGTTCATCTGAAGGGTGCAAAATCCTGCAGGTGGTGAAGGTGTACGTGGAGCTGGTGTTTGACATACATTTACCAGGAAAATGCACTGGGAAGAGCAAGAGAGGAGAGACAAACATCAGTACACAACACCACAAACAAACACAGAGATGGAATTAAAACTGCTTCAGGATCTGAGGAGACCTAACGCAATCTAATGTGGTATACTGCAAAAATGTGACAGCAGAATTTGATTTGTTAAATTTCCTTACAAATCATCAGTTTGTGGTGGTATGATTCATCCTGATGCAGTTTTAAATAGATTCACACAGCAGGAGAGAAAAGTGGGAAAGAAGAACAATCAAATGGTGAAGTCCATTATTATCAGCTGGCATTATGTTTCAATAATTCTCTGCAGAAAGAAACATTAATTGTCATTAAAGGGAAAGTTCACCCTAAATAAAAAAACAAAAACAAAACTAAATCACAAAACAAAACAAAACAAACAAAACGAAACCAATATGCACAGCATGTATGTATGTGAGCACAGTGTATAATTATCCAGATAAACTGGGACGTATGTGTGTGTGCGTCTGACAAGCTTGACTCTGAAAGCATGTGGAGTGTGTTTGTGTAGCTACACTGTACATGTGGTGTCAATGTGACCTCTGTCCAGTGTCCAGAGTCTGTTCACTCACATGACTGCGACTCACACCTCCCCGTTTTTAATAGAACTCTGTAACATTATCCTTTAAAAGACACTCAAAACTCTAGCTGGATGTTACATGCTGGGGCTCCTGTTGGGACTGTGTGATGTGTGCTAAAGGCATGTGTATGTGTTCTGCAGTTAAGTATTAAACATCACACTCTGTGCCCTCGGGCTGGACGCCTGCCTAAATCTCACATACAGGTTTACTAGGGGACAAGTGGACTTGCATTTGTGTGTGTGTGTGTGTGTGTGTGGAGAGAGTGAATAAATAAATGTTGTTTGCCCACCACCAGGCATTCAACTTTGACACAGCGTTCTGGTAATGCAGGTTAGAAAAGAGATTTAGCTGAGAAGAGTTTTTAAGATACTGGAAATTTAACGAGTGCTGAAAATGAGAATCAAGTCTAGAAGCACACACTTATCACTTATTATTAGACTCATATTCATAAGTATCTTAGAGTAGACCTATTATTTAATTAATAATAATAAAATAATAAAATATTTATATTTTAACATGGCAGTATATGTTATACTATCTTTTATTAATAATAATAATTAGGGCTGTCAAATCGATTACAAAAAGTTTGCATATATATATATATATATAAAATATATGTATATATTACACATACACATATTTACAAACTTCTATGTTAGATGCGATTAATCACGATAAGTCAATTTGACAGCACTAATACTACTGATAATAATAATTATAATAGTGTCTAGACAGGATGAGAATCTAATGAGAATCACTCTTTGAACAATGAGCATTTCAAACTCAAATATTGACATTACTATTACTATTAATACTATTATTATTATTACATTACAGTAATAATAATGGGGGTAGGGATATTTTTATAGTAATCAAATGTCACAATAATAAAAAAAGGTTCTAAAATGTTTTCACTTTTGAATTAGGGGTAAATATGACCCACACAGAAAGGTAACCCCTGGCATGCAGGTGATAAAGAAATTTGGTACTGCTGGTGGTACTTTATTATTTATCATAGATACTTTAATATTTAAAGTATTTCAACTAATACTTGAAGTATTCCAGAGTTTCCATAGACTGATTTCTCATTTTTCAGCGCAAGGATCCAGAGAGATGACAGGCAGAACGATAGTAAAATGTTTTAAAAAATTGACTATACTCAAAAGAACATGGCAGCTGTCTTCATGGGTGAGGTAGTGGTTGGTGTGCAGTGGGTGTGTGGAGAGAACCAGCTCATCCTATAGACCCTCACAGGCACAATACAACTGGGGCTTATGGGTACTCCACTGGGGCTTCGGTCTGTTTTATAGAGATCTTTTTGATCCCACCCCCCTAAGCCTGTCCGGAGGGTTAGTGAGGTTATGAGGGTCCCTCACCAGATGAGACCTCTTCCTCTCCAGCCTCCATTCGGTCTTGCCCCACTCCAGGGGTCCCTCCATTTTCTCTGAGCTGCTCTTCTTGGTTGTCAGGATTGTTGGCACGAGGTCGTCGCAAAGCAGGCGAGCAAGGCATAGAGCCCAGGCAAGAGGTAGAGACGGCGGATTGGGAATGCTGTCCTGACTCATCTTCCTCCAGGTCGGTGAATTGGTACACCTCCTCCAGGTCCAGCTCCAGCGTTCGGAAGCCCTTGGTCACGACGCCGGGCCGTGTGTCCAGGATGCCGCCCAGGTGTGGCTGCGCGAGCTGCTGCCATGCGTGCAGAGTGGCCGAACCTGAGGAACGGAGGAAACAAGAGCACAGATCAGAGACAAATTACAACAAATGCCACATAACACACAAAATATATACTGAGATCATGAACGCAAGGTGGCATTCATGAAGTGTGACATGAGATACATAAGAGCGATTGGACAATAATTTCAGATCGGTCTGATTGATTTAAAATTAGCATCCATTGTAGTCCAAGAGACAAGAGGCAGCATGAGATTGCTTGCCTCAGGAATGCATATCAAAATAAGAAAGTAATATTGGATGATCATTGAGCATGTGTCATATATAAATAAGCTGATTAAATGGCAAGTCCAAGAAAGTTTTAAGCAAACCTCTGTGATACCAAGTGTGAAACCCAATTGGTTTCAATGCTGAGAACTGATCCGTTCATTTTTATGTAGAATTTGTCTGTGTTCCAATACATTTTAAAATGGATATATTGTAGAGGCAACCAGATGTGGAGATATACTGTATATTTAACAGCAGTCGTGATCACAGTTATATATTCTTTCATAAATTTTAATTGTTGAGAAATTTTAATTACTTTCTGATTATAGTTACTCTTATTAAGTTACACTACATATGCTATTTCTTTACTCAATGTAATATGTGTCCTGTAAAACAGCTCTTTAGGTTTACACAGAGCTACATTTCATGACATGCTAACTATGGACAGCCTAAAGCAAGAAAAGAAAGAGAAAAAGAAGGAGGGGGAAATTAAAGTTGTGTTTATTGGAAAGGTATAAACACATTAAAAGACAAAAAGGTAAGAAAAGGAATTCAAACATCCAAACTGAAAACTGACAAGAGACAGTAGGGGTAAACAATGGTGAACACAATGGGGAAAACAGGGGCTCAAGTCAAATAATATTCCTCAGGAGCTAATCTGTCAGTTTGCTTGTTAGTACCTTTGAAACATGTTTAAATATGTTAAGCAAATCAGAGGAATCACTCAAGAAAATGCTTTAGAGTTTTCTGTAATTCCTAAGCTTTACTTTTGGGCAGGCAATGTCAGACGGCTTAGCTCTATTATCTATAACCAGCAGGGGGCGCTAGAGATGTCATTATAAGATCACCACAGTAGCTGTAATCATGCTGTGATTAAGTTTAAATAACATGACAAACTACAATCAGCTGTAGATCTGTTATATACAACTAAATGAATTCAATCACCTCTTTGTTGGCATAAAACTGAAAAGATCCACAGAAAACGAGAAGGGAAAGATATACAATCAACTTTGTTTTTGGCTTTCTTTGTAAACGAGCAACACCAATTTAAAATGTGTCTTTTAAAATATGTACCATAAAGTGCATTGTGGGTAGTTTTTCAGTTTGCTGACTCAGTATTCACTCTCTCTATATAATGGTAAGTGGGATCGGATGTGTCTAAGGCCTTGACACGCTGGCTCAGGAGTGACAACTGCATTTACAAACGGGAGCAAATCTATTTTTTACAGTCTATGAAGCAAATCCTCTAATCGATCCATGTGTGTACTGAACACGACTCCCTCCCGAAATTGCAATGATTGACACCGGGGTAACCATAGCAACGCATTCGGCATCAACGTTATTTTTGACCAAAGTAATATTATAGCGACCAAAGACTCGTTATGTTCTACAAGTGTTGACATGTCCACTTATTATAAGCGTTTTTGGGCTTGGCTCATAAAGCTATCAAATTTATGGATTTATTAAACTGGGAAGGTGCAAAATGAATGGTTCATTATATTTTCAATTTGAAGGATTTTGATTTATTTTGGCTTACAATGTGCTTGTTCTTGTTTGCTGTTATTTCTAACAAGATCTGATTTTCCTGTTTTTTTGTTGTTGTTTTTTGCTCCATACATGCATAAGAGAGTCTTACGTGCGTTTAAATACATCATTAACAACTAGTTGTTCAGTTCAGCATAATGCATAGCATTTTTGAAAGTGGGTCATTCCTACAGTGGATTTTGGACTGAGCAGGTTTGTTGAAATTTTTTTTAATATTCAATTATTTTTCATTATTGTCAGAGGGAGAAAATGTGTCTATCATAAAAAAAAAAACGCACTGGGGTCAATATTAGGCTAGTATAACCTAATAACCCAGATCAAATATTTACGTTTCACATTCTATGGAACTTGTTCAGCCCGTTACATTACATATTTACAACACAATGTGTAACAGGGTGGACGTTTTAAGCTAATAAAGGCCATTACTGGCCAAGAAAGAGCATGCAAGCAGAAGATATTTATAATATAATATAATATAATATAATATAATATAATATAATATAATATAATATAATATAATATAATATAAATCTATAAAATCTATTAAAAAAAAGTGTTTCATGTCCAGTATAAATTGACACAGAGTGGACATGCTATGTTTTATGCTATTAGATAAGTCAGCTAAGAATTAGGAAAAAAGTGAAAAGTTTATGAACGATTCGTACTTTTTCTTGGAGTTGCTTTCCCTCCAAGTAATGATGTCACTTCTAGCAAGTCATGTAATTTAGGGCATACGCTTCAGATTTTAAAGGGTAAATCGCAACAATATAATAGGGTGGACTGGAGTTTGAGGGACATAAACTCAGTTAATGGTTTAACACAGCTTAAAGATATGCATCACAATAAATTGTATTGTATGTCAAAGAGTATAAGTGCACATACTAATTCTAAAAATTCTTTAAAAAGTTGAGAAAACATGTTTGGGGAGATGGGAATTTGCAGTATATAAAATTATTTGAATTATTCTTTGGTACTAATCATTATGAAGTTGTGTTAATTGGGGTACATCTATGCATGAAAAACCATGTGGTGTTCAAGTTAATTAATATTTTGTGTAAAATATGCCGTATTGTTTCATGGGAACATAAAATCCACCAAACTGTAGGAATGACCCAAATTGTAACAACTTGTAGAATGTGCTTGCCACTCCCATAAGTGACTGAACTGAACAGTACAGAACAGGATAAAGCACTAAAAGGTGAACTGACAACCAAATTGAACTGTAGTGTGTGCGTGGCCTATATCTCAAACCAGCAGCGAGGCTGTGTGTGTCTGAAAAAGAAGGAGTGTTGTGTAGACAGATCCTCAGCACTGTGGTGCATTAATGCCCACAGAGCATCAAACAGTGAGAGGGTGAAAGGCCTGGATTTGGCTCGGTCACCTTCCAGAGGCTTGACGATCTGGAGTTTCTCGGGCAGGTAGGATCGGGCGCTGTAGATGGAGTAAACCGAGTGCAGGGTGCCCAGAGACATGATGCTTTCTGGCGGAGTAAGAGGACCGCCGTCTTCACTGCCACTACCAACATCTCTGTCCTCGTACAATTCGCTTTTCTCTACTGCCAGGGCGTTGAGTTTACGCTCTCGCTCCTCCTCAAAGAAACGCCGCTCGCTAAGGTAGTTGTCCCGTCGAAGGGAAAGGCGACGCAGTGCCGCCTCCAGGTCCTGAGAGCCGGGTGTGCCAGGCGTGCCAGGCTTTCTGTTGGAGTCATTAGAGCTGGAACAAATATTACAGGAAAAATAACCTTAATACAATGTGGTCCAATGTCAACTAATCTCATAAAAAATAAAGGTTGTTTTTTTTTGTTTTTTTTTTCTCCGTGGTTTTAGCCATAGAAGAATCATTTTGGTATCCCCTAATGAACCTTTTTTCCCACACTTAAAAACCTTTTGTGCAATGAAAATATTCGATGAATGTTAAAGGTTCTTCATGGAACCATAGAAGCCAATAAGGAACCTTTATTTTGTAATGAAAAACATCCACACACACATAATTTAAAAAAAAAAAAAAAAAAAAAAAAGTTATTTATTTTAAGATTTACTAAAAATTACATTGAACAGTGTTATTCAATTATTCGTTTTTTCAAAGATGAATCAATAACCAACATATTAGTTAGAGTTACTAGAGACACCCATAGACTAACCTAAACCTTAAATTAAAAGTAACTTATGACAACAACAAAATACAGTAAAAACAGTAAAAATTTCTCCAGTCTTTAGTGTAACATGATCCTTCAGAAATCAATCTAATCTGCTGATCTGGTGCTCAGTTATTATCAATTATTAAATCTGAACTATTCCAAACTTTTTACAGGTATTGTATATACTCAACAAAAGGTCAAAAGTTTGGGGTCAGTAAGTTTTTTTTAGTTTTAGGAAGTTAATATTTTTATTTATCAAGGACGCAGTAAATTGATAAAAAGGACTTCTAAGATTTTATTTCACATGCATTAAATGCTGTTCTTACATTTGTAATATTTCTCAATATTTCTGCTTTTACTATATTTTCGATCAAATAAATGCAGCACTGATGAGCATAAGACACTTCTTTTTAATCTTACTGACAGATTTTGCTAGATTTCGCTCACATATGGGGACAAATTTGTCCCCAAACTATAGTTAAGTAAACATGCACAACACATTTCTATCATATGCTTCAAAAACGTATGGTGGAAAATCGTGTTTGATGCTCTTACCCATCTTGAGGTGAGTGGGTTTCCAGAAGCATACTGTTAGTGCGGTTGTCCATTTCAACCCCGTCCCCTCCGTACATGCTCGATCGGGGCGTGCTCAGACAACTAGAACGCCTGGAGTTTATACAGGACGTCATATTGGACCCTGGGATGTTCATAGGGGACGGGCCCATGGAGCGTTGCCGAACCGTCTGGTTGATGTTACGCACCGTCTCGAAGACACGTTTTGGGTGCAACCTGAAAAAAAAGTGAAGACAATCACTTTTTCCCATTTAAGCAGATTAGACGGATTACAATGTCACCCTTGGAGGATTTGAAACTACAAACTAAGCTGATGAAAATGTTACAGGAAAACATTTTAAACATCCAGTACTATGATTTGTATTTTAAATATACAAATATATATTTTATATTAATCTAAATTTGACTCTGCATGCAAATTCATAACTTAATATGAGACATACAGGCAGGACACAGGAAATGACACAAACATACCTTTGTTCCTCTACGTCTGGATCAGACATCTCAATCTCTTTCCTCATGGTGCCTTCAATTTCAGCAGCTAAAGAGTCCTGTTACACAAAGAACAAACACACCATTAGCCAGGGGAATAAAAGTGATAGTGTATGTATTTATCATTATTTGTGTATTTATTTTTTAGAATGTTCACATATTTGTAGTCAGACAAAGACTCACAAACGCATACTAGTGTCCTGCTTACTGTGTAGGACACTGTATACTGACAACTATTTCATGAAAACTATTTTCATTCGGGGATGTAACATGACCTCATCTCCATGTGTAATTGTCTTATAATCTTGGAAATAAAAATGATTATTTGTATTTTTATGTGTATATATATATATATATATATATATATATATATATATATATATATATATATATATATATCTCTTACTGTCCTACACAGTAAGCAGGACACTAGTATGCGTTTGTGAGTCTTTGTCTGACTACAATTAGGTGAATATATATATATATATATATATATATATATATATATATATATATATATATATATATGGCTGTCAGTAGGTTAAATTATTTAATAAATGGTTTATGCATAATTTCATGATAAGTGTGCAACACGTTTAAAACATTTATTTTGTCATCATTTGTTATATCCAGCAAAGTGAACCAGGTGATTCTCACAAAACTATTTTCTGCAAGCTTTTCAAGGTAAATTTAGGTGGACACTTGGACCTCCACCAAATAACCAAATTATATAAGGATTACATATAATTTACAAATTTGCGCACACCAAAGCACCCATAAAAAAACCTTACTGGTAAAAACGTTTTAGAATTCACACTGTATAGTATGTGGACAGTGCAACAGCAAAGAGCCTCTTTACAGTTTAGACAAGTCAAGCTGCAATCCCGAACCAGCTGCAAACCTAAACCAACTGCCTTGATATGACTGGATATACTTACTACAGTACACTGATCCATTAAGAATTACTAAACAAAGCAACATACACATGACAAATCAAAACATTATCCTGAATGTGTGTGGAAACAAAGTTAATGTAATGAAATGTGTCTGCATAAATGCAATGTTCGATCAGTGCGTCGAGAGCGCACATACACGGTTTGTTTACGCATCAATATAATGGACTCACGCGTGCTTACTGTACAAGTCCTGTACGTCAACGCAATCATCTTTACCTTAATTACAATCCTCATCCATCAAAACTTTACTAGCGAGACGCTGGTTTGCTTTATCCAGCGGAGAAACGAAGTTTGCCTATCATCTGGCCATGCAGCGGTGGGATGTTTTGACGTTCCGTTCAGTCTGTATTTCACACAGTGTGATGTGTGAGGACTCGCGCTTCAGAAACAATCACAGAATATGACAGAGCTCGGGTTAAAGGGTTAGAATAGAAATTTCCACCAATCAGGGTTACAGGTGCTTGAGCCACTGTAGATGCTCAGTGTGATAAACTCCTGACTTCTAAGATCATCTAACTGCGTGACGTAAATTACGTTAATGATGCAATTTCACATGCTTCAGTAATTTATTTGCGTTAAATTATTTTAACGCGTTAAGGATTTTGAATGAATTGCCTCCGTTAACGTTGACACATAAATATATGTGGGCAGCAGTAGATTAGGCTGCTGTCACTTTAAGGCAAGGCAAGGCAAGGCAAGTTTATTTATATAGCACATTTCATACACAATGGCAATTCAAAGTGATTTACATAGAAGAAATTAAAATAATAAAAAGAAATAAGAATAATTAAAACAGTTTAGAAAAATAAAATAAAATACAATACAGTACAGTACAGTACAAACAGTCGGACGAACAGCGGCACAGTGCTCATTCAGTAAATGCATAGCTAAACAGAAGTGTTTTGAGTCTGGATTTGAATGTGACTACTGTAGGAGCACATCTGATCTCTTCTGGAAGCTGGTTCCAGCTGCGGCTGGCATAATAGCTAAAAGCGGACTCGCCATGCTTAGAGTGAACCCTTGGTATTTCTAGCTGATATGATCCTAATGATCTGAGTGATCTGTTGGGTTTACATTCAGTGAGCATATCTGCAATGTATTGAGGTCCTAGGCCATTGAATGATTTATATACCAGTAATAATACTTTAAAATCAATCCTAAATCTAACTGGGAGCCAGTGTAAAGACCTAAGGACTGGTGTGATATGTTCATATTTCCTGGTTCTGCTCAGAATCATAGCGGCAGCGTTCTGTATGAGCTGCAACTGTCTTATGGTCTTTTTGGGAAGGCCAGTGAGGAGTCCATTACAATAATCCACCCTGCTGGTGATGAAAGCATGCACAAGTTTCTCTAAGTCTTGTCTGGAAACAAAGCATCTAATTCTTGCAATATTTTTTAGATGATAGTATGCTGATTTAGTTATTGCTTTGACATGACTACTGAAACTAAGGTCTGACTCTAGTGTCACACCAAGATTCCTGACTTGATTTTTAGTTGTTTGACCCCTAGAGTGAAGGTATGCGTTCACCTTGAGAACTTCATCTTTGTTTCCAAACGTAATGACTTCAGTTTTGTCTTTGTTTAACTGAAGAAAGTTTTGGCACATCCAACTGTTGACTTCATCAATGCATCGGCACAGGGAGTCAATGGGGCTGTAATCGTTAGGCGATAGGGCTAAGTACAGCTGTGTGTCGTCTGCATAGCTGTGGTAAGCAATTTGGTTCTTTCTCATTATTTGGCTCATTGGGAGCATATACAGGTTGAACAGGAGTGGCGCAGGAATTGAGCCTTGAGGGACTCCGCATGTCATGGATGTCCACTCAGACTTATGGTCTCCTATACTCACATAATAACCTCTCCCATCTAAGTATGACCTGAACCATTTTAGGACTATCCCAGAAAGCCCCACCCAGTTTTCCAGCCTGTCAAGAAGTATGTTGTGATCGACAGTGTCAAATGCAGCACTGAGGTCGAGTAGTACCAGCACTGATAATTTGCCTGAATCAGTATTTAAGCGAACATCGTTTATTATCTTTATGAGCGCTGTCTCTGTGCTGTGATGCGGTCGGAAACCAGATTGAAAATTGTCAAAGTATCCATTCGAGCTTAAGAATTTGTTCAGCTGATTAAAGACAACTTTTTCAATGATCTTGCCTATGAAAGGAAGATTTGAGATCGGTCTATAGTTGCTTAATATGGTCTTATCCAGATTGCTCTTTTTCAGGAGGGGCTTGACAACTGCAGTTTTCAGGGAGTTTGGAAAACTCCCAGAGAGAAGTGAGGCATTTACCAATTCTAGAAGATCTAGAAGATCTTCTTCTTCTTATTATTATTATTATTATTATGTTGATGTTTTAAGGTGCTGTATGGTTTCTTCCAAAATTTTGCCATCAATTTCTTTGAAATCAGACAAAGTTACTACTTTCTCAGGTGGTCTGATCTGTCTGACCCAGCGCAACTCAAGGATGTGCTGATCACCTTTCTGATATTATTGATTTTCTCAGAGAAGAAAGAAGCAAACTCACTGCACTTGCTGTTTGAGAGCATTTCACTGGGAATCTGGCTTGGGGGGTTTGTCAGTCTCTCTACAGTAGCAAAAAGAGTGCGTGTGTTGTTTGAATTGCAGTTTATAATATTTGAGAAGAAAGTCTGTCTAGCTTTGCCTAGTTCCATATTGAAAGCATGAAGGCTGTCTTTGTAGATGTTATAATGGACTACAAGTTTTGTCTTCCGCCACATGCGCTCTGCTTTTCTGCATTGTCTTTTCATATTTTGCACTGCTGTTGAGTTTCTCCAAGGTGCTTTTTGTCTGCCACTCTTCTTCCTGACTTTCACAGGAGCAATATCATCAATTGCACTTTTAACTTTTGAGTTAAAAGAATCAAGGAGAAAATCAACAGAGTCAGCAGATATGCTTGGTGTTAAGGATATAGCCTTCATAAATAGTACACTAGTGTTCTCATTTAAGCATCTCTTCTTGACAGACACAGATCTAGCTTCAATGGCAGGAGAGATCAATATATCAAAGAAAATACAGAAATGATCAGACAGTGCCACATCCTTAATAACAATCGATGAAATGTTTAGACCCTTACTGATCAGTAAATCTAGAGTGTGTCCACGATTGTGTGTGGGTCCATGTACATGCTGAGTCAGATCAAAAGTATTTAAAACAGTTTTGATTTCTTTTGCCATATTGGTTTCTGCATTATCTATGTGAATGTTAAAATCTCCAGCAATGGCAAAACAGTCAAACTCTGAGGTAATTGTTGATAACAGTTCTGTAAAGTCCTCAGCAAAGGCTGGAGAGTATTTTGGAGGCCTGTAAATAATGATGAGTAAAATGCATGGAGCACCGTTTAACACAATACCCAGATATTCAAAAGACGTGTAATTCCCAAATTATATTTGCTTACATTGATAGATATCTTTAAAAAGAGCAGCTAGACCCCCACCTCTCTTTACAGCTCTGCAGACACTCATGAAAGTAAAGTTAGGAGGGGATGTTTCATTTAGGACTGTTGCACTGCAGCTGTCTTCTAGCCAGGTTTCATTTAGAAGCATAAAATCCAGGTTGTTTGTGGTTATTAAAGGTGCATTGCGCAAGTCTCTGAGTTTTTGCAGAACTATGCCCCCTCTGGCGGCAAGCGAAACTGCAGCCAGAAGTGTGCACGCTCACGGACAAAAGTTTTCTTTTTTTTATCTCACGTGGAGTTTGCGTTGGTGTTTGAAATGAACTACAAGCCGGTCTCTTAGAATCCATCTTCTACGGAGAATGGCGGCGAATACACAAACCTGCCAGACAGCCAGGTGAGCGTGCCGTGAACGCGCATGACGTCACGCCCAGTCTAAAATTCCGGCCCGAATCCCTCTTATTTATTTTACTTTACAGGATTATAGAGACAATCTCAGTGATCAGAGAAGGGCTCATTCAGCCCATTAGGCAATTGTTTAAGCATGTATGGGTTAGAAAACGGGTATTTTTAACATGAAAAGTTGCTTAATGCACCTTTAAGTCATTGACTAGAAGTGATTTATTTTTAAGTGAGCGGATGTTTAAAATTGCTAACTTAACAGTCTTACTTTTTTTCCCTACACCAATCTTAGTTAGACGTGCAATAGGCACCAGATTAGTTGAGTTTGCTGTACGGCTATTGAAGGCCTTAAGACTTTCTATCTTGTAATAGAACAGCAATAGAGAAAGATACAGGCACACTGGGTTCCCGCTTGTTCTGTAAACATTTGAGAAAGTTACTGTTATCATAGCGGGGACCCGACACATATCACTGAGAGCTGGTATCAGTTGTTTTTGGTTCACCTCGAGCAGATGGAGGAGGGTGTGGGCCCTGTCCTGGCTTCCCTGGCTGTTTTCCAGGAAGTCGTCCTTGGGTGCTGAATCTTGGAGCAGTTCTGATATGTCTGTCTGTGGTGAGCTTTGTGGGCAGGGCTCAGCTGAGATTGTGTCTGTGAGCAGAGGTTGTTGTGGCTCAGTGGTGTTATCATTGTCCTTGTGTGATATGTCAACATCATGTCCATTTTGCTGCTGAAGTGAAGTCCTGTGGTCATTCATACTGTGTCCAGGTGTGTGTGTGCCGTTCAGATTGAGTGGATTGGCACACACTGCAGAAGGATGATTGAGGGAGAAGTAGATATTGTTAGCACTCTTGAGCCAAGTTTGTTTGGATGGCGGCCATCCTGATGAAACAGTTGTCTCTGACTCCAGAAGAGATTGAAGTTGTCAATAAAGTTCACTCCTTTTATATTGCAGGTTTTTTGCAGCCATGTATTAAGCCCAAGCAACCGTGAAAACCTGTTTGTTCCTCTTGCTGGGAGTGGTCCACTGATGAATGTCTGAACTTTCAGTCTTTTAAGTGTTTCAAAAAGTTCATTGAAATCCTTCTTAAGGAGTTCTGACTGCTCTTTATGAATATCATTCTTCCCCACATGAATGATGAGTCGATTTGCAGTCTTATGTTTCAGAATGTTCTGAAGTTCCCTGTTTATATCAGAAGTTGTTGCTTGTGGAAGGCAGCATGTAGTTGTATCCCTGCTGCTAATGTTTCTGATTATGGAGTCCCCCACTATCAGAGTCCTGGGTTCGGCTGTGCTGAGCTGAGTGCCGCTGTCTGCTCGACCTTGAGCGCCAGTTAGCATCAGTGTTAGCTACAGGCTGATTCAGTCTGTGTTCGATCACGTTTGGGGATTCCTCATTTACATTCATTAGTACTTCAAATCTGTTCTCAAGATGTATAGGTGTTGGTAGGAGACCAGTGTTTGCAATCCTTGTCAGAGCTGTATCTGGGGTAGAGGATGCTACTGCGGCAATATGTGATGCTCGTGACAATCTGATGTCTCGAGTGCCTTTGGGTCTCGCTCCCTGTTTGTGCCATCGATTTGTAAGTCGATCGGCTTGTTTCTCTACCTGTCGAGGAGCACTAGTTTCATGGGACTCACCGGCTATATGCTGAGGGTGTCCATGATGAAGCTCTGTTGTGTGTTCCGTCTGGTTTGGTGGTCCCAGTTTGTTTCAAGAACTGCAATCCTTTGTAAAAGTCTGTGGCAGTTAGTGCAGCAAGTAGATTCCAGAAGAGGCATTTTCTCTCTTATCTTTGTAGGCAGTTGTGTTTTCCTTTCCCCGGAATGTAAGCTGGTCGGGTAGAAAAATTCTGCGTTTTTGTAGTAATCCAAACTTTGTCGGTTGAGCACTGATTTGCTGAAGTTAAAATTAGGTGATAAAAGGAGCTAAAATATAAAAATATAGAAGATAAAATATAAAAGCGATAGAGCAGAGCGCGGAGCAGTAAGCAAGAGCGTCCGAAAGGTAGCTGAGCAGGAAGTGAGACTTTAAGACCTGACGCGAGGATTCATTATACTGTTACACATGCGTCTTTCTCAACTGTATACATTCACTTAAAACATATCTGACTGTGTTTACGTGAATACTCGCCAAGACCGGCATTTTGACATTTTATTTTGTGTGTGTTTAATAATAATAATAATAATAATTATTATTATTATTCGTTACATTTATATAGCGTAGCTATTTGGTATATTTGCTGGCTGTTTGACTGTTTAAGCGAAATAAGCAGCGAAATAAGCAGCGAAATAAGCAGCAAAATAAGCAGCGAAATAAGCAGCGAAAAAGAACTCAAGGCAACTTTAAACGAGCACAAAATCAGCAGGAAAATTATACACAATACGTGGAATCCCAAGCCGAAATTCAAGCTCTGTAACACCAACAAAGTGTAACACAAACGAGTGAGTGAGGGGAGGTGGGTTTGTGCATGATCAACTCGCTGTCAGAGAGATGGGAGAGCGAGAAAGCACAGCTGGTATCGTGTATCTATTCTGCGGGAAACGAGTATTGGAAGCGTTTCAGGTATTTCAGTATCGATATGTTTCGAAAAATCGATATACGAAAGAATACAAATTTTAATAAAATAACAATGTTCTTTTTTCTTGTTTTCTGTTTCTCACCATGGGGAACAGGCCGAGTGAGTGGAATCGTCGCGGTGTACTGAGAGGCAGCGTTTTATTTCTGAAGTTCTTCAGTTCCTCCTGAGCTTCATGAAGCATCTCCATACACTCAGCATACTTATCCTCCAACTCCCTCAGCTAGAGAAAGAAACCGATAAAGACTGAGATAAAGAGACTTATAGCAGGTAAAAATAGCAGTAAAAATAATTTAATCAGTCATATATCATGGATTCAATTCAAATCAAATAATTCACATCTATTTTTTAAATTATTATTAATTGTTAAATGGTACTGTTTAAGTTGAATTACAGTTTGCGAATATGCTGGTAGAGATGTGGTACATTGGTACACATTGTGTGTGTGCATGTTACCTCTGCTGTTAGTGCTCTTTGGGCGTCTTTAGCAGCTCCCAGGTGCTGTGTGAGCTCTTCATTTTCTACTGCATACTGAAAAATAACCAACATTTCACATGAATAAGTGTGCTGCTTATAACTGACAGTACAAGCTAAATGAAATGAGATCCAATTAGAATACTTTTATAGAAAACAAGATTGCATTTCATGAACACATTTCATATTATGTATAAACACAGAACACAACAGCTTTAATTCAGCTTATTTTTAAAATAATTGTGTTTAACATTAAAATTTCTGGTGAAAAACTACATTACCCATGATGCTGTTGGTGCAGAAAATTACACCAATCAGAAAAAAAAAAAAAAAAAAAAAAAATCTCTAAAATAGCTCTTTAGCTCCGCCCACTCCAATGAAGCACTGTGAATGATGTAATCGAGTTGGTCTGATTATATATGAAGAGTTCAGAAGCAAAAACCTCTGAGTCCGTCTGAAACGTTTTCTTTTAAATGAGAATTTTACCAGGCTACTAGGTTTAGTAATTTCACTTTAATGGCAATGAAAAGGTTATTAGTCAGTTATTAAAATGCCTTTAATCAAATTAATTATGCAAGGGGATTTACTAAGGTTTGCTCTAGTCCAGGGCTATTCAATTGGCGGCCCGCGGGCCAAATGCGGCCCGCCAATCATCTCCATGCGGCCCGACGGCACCAACCTCCCTCCTCCTCTTTTCCTGGCGATGCGGCTAATTCATACTCGCTCCAATTGACCTGAGAAACGCTTTACGTGCGAATATTTCGGCAGTTATTATATGTGTCCCGAATTTATGTCGACTGAACCAGCGATACCAATTCGTGAATGAATCATTCTTTTGGTTTGATTCTAAACGCGCTTGCATAACGGTCTAAAATTCGGTTTCATTCAGACCGCTCCGTCACTGAATCATCTGAAGCGGGTTCTCGTTCAGTACAGTAACAACAAAAAGCGATGTTTTCAGTTGTTTCTAGTTGTTTCAACACGGCCCAGCACGGAGTTGCGTTTACTCCCGGTCCCGGACACTATATTAAACAGCGTTGCGACAACCAGTGGGAAGCGTTTCAGTTCGACAGAAATCTCTCTGTTACAAACCACAAATCACTAATTGATTTAATTAGTATTAAATCGGATGAAACAGTCTCAACATTCCCAACAAGACTGATGAGGAAAGCAGGAACGAAATGGCATGTGGCATGAATGAAATTAGAAGACTTTAAATCCCCTAATCACCCTTACAGACATTTACCATGAATGTACTGTAGTAATTTACCATGGGTTGAGCAGAAATGTGCAATATTTATATTGAATACTATGTAGTAACAAATAAATATTGTAAATATATATACTATAATATTATATAATAGTAAATATAGTGATTTATATTGCATTAGATTTATTAGGTGGGTAGAGGAATATATAATTAATGTTTGTTATGAAATTATGTCAGTTTCTTTGTAAAGGTGCGTGCGTATAGTTTTTAACTTGTGTTTAGGCTTTTTTTATACATTGGGAGTGAGTAGCCTGTGGTTATCAAGTCTCACTGTCAGAATATTTTCATTTAAGCATAACTATTATAAATAAAAGAATTATTATTTCTCACCAACAGCTATAAGTTTGTATAAATAATTGATTTGTTCCAAGGAAAATAGTTGTACACAGCTGTAAATTATCAAGTTTTTATTTATTATGGTTTTATATATTTGCATACTGTTGGGTATCACATTTCCAAGTAAATACCATACTTTTTTAGGGTTACTTTAACTTATTTATTGAAACTGTTATGTTTCAATAAATAAGCTAAACCCCCAAACCAACCCACCGGCCCACCTCAACTTTTCGATTTGATAATGCGGCCCTCGAATGAAACTAATTGAATAGCCCTGCTCTAGTCAATTTACTGGTATTTGCGCCATTATTTAAACCATGGTCATATGGAAATATCCGGCTGCGTCTTTGTTCTTTAATTTGCGGGTCGTCAGTAGATCATGAGCAGAACTTTCTGTGCTGTTTTGGAATTGTGCTCTCACGCTAATTTGCCCTGTCCTGTTTGCCCTGTTTACCCTAAAAGTCTTGTACCTTTTTATTTTTCTTATTTTTAAAAACTTTTTTTGCTTCAATTCAAAGTTTGTAGTGTCGTGATTCACCTCCTAGACTATTTTTAGATCCCTATGGGAAAAATGAATGAAAAAAATACTTCGGGAACGAGCGCCGCTGAAAAAGGGGGAGGGCACTGTTGCACTCTATAGAACTTTACCATGCTGTATAGTTGACCACTGTGTTCCTAATCTAGAAATGTGAAAAGGGTGCCTGCAGGATGCAGCAACTGACCAATCAGAAGCAAGTATTCCAGGAAACCATGTATTAATCATGTATACTGGCTATAGTGAGGAGAACTCACAGATTTGGCCTTTTTCTGCAGGTCCACGATCTGAGAGAGGAGGTGTGTGATTTCCTCTTGCTGGCGAGAGGCATCCTCTGTTTTCTTAGCCAGCTCTTCCGCAATGCTGGAGAGCTGTATGTTAGCATCTCCTAAGGGTGAAGAGATACACTTCATGTGTAAGACGCCACATTCAAATACACCTTTGGTAAACACAAAACGTCCCTAATCCCCATTAAAGGCAAGTTATACAGTAGACTAACCCAATGGTATCTGCAGTCCATGACTTTAATAACCGCACTGTTATACTACAAGAGTGGAACAATAAGGTAATGTATAGCATACATGAATTTAACTAGTACAGGATGGGTTGTAATATCAGTTTACACTGGTAGGGAATGTGATCTTTGATGGTGTAACAGATGGATCTACTCACTGAGCTCTTTAACACAATCATTTACAAGCTGTTGTTCTTTTTCTTCATACGAGATGGTCTCTGTCTCCAAGTGATTTGCCTATAAACAAACACGCAATAAAGAACGATCTGAATAAACAATGGAGGTATCATTTTACATGGCTGCTCTTTTGTTTTAAGGTACTTGTCAGAGGAACAGGTCTTAAGTGCCCATATTGTAGAGCAAAACAATCTAGGAAGAATATAATCTACAGCAACAGGCAAAGCTATGGAGTTGCCATCTAACTCTGTTACACAAGCTTTTTGTTTTCATGTCACGGTCCAGTTTAATGGGGATCACATACACTGAGAAATGTTATACAGTGATGTCTTCAGATTTGGGTTCACTTTCTAAAATGTTTGGGTGTGAATAGGTCTTGTGTGGGTGTGGATGTAGATTTCATAGTCAGCGAGGCATGGAATTCCACCTGTCTACTGGGGTCAGATGCCCGACACACGTCACTGCAGATATACAGTTACAGTGAGGGGGGGAATACAGTGAGAAAGAGCTACAAGGTGGGTGATAAAAGGTGATACGACCAAAAATTTATTTCAAGATAGCGACATACTGCGTATTATGATATAGTACTGCATATATACTATATATGATCATTTTTTTGAATATACACTACCCGGCCCCCAAAAAAGTTGATGTTTGGATTTATTGCAGTGATTATTATGTTTCTAGCATGTAATTCGTATGGCAACGGTTCTTCTAACCCTAATTGATGGCGTGTGTAGGAAGACACATCATGGCCATATTCCAGGATGACAGTGTCAAGATTCATTAGGCTCAAAGTGTGAAAGAATGGTTGGAAGGGAGCACAAAGTGTCATTTTCACACATTTTGACATCATTTTTGTGTGTATTTGACTGTAGAAGTCACAAAAGAGAACTCAGTTTGGGATTGCATGCTCTTCGGGTGAGTGTCAGTCATTTCTTTATTATTCTAACGTGTCAGTAACTTTAAACAATCTTCAGCTGAGTGGATATATTTACATACCGTGATATACACGAAATGGCAAAATCTCTTTATTTTTATATCTCATTTTACAATGTCACCACTATATACTTTATATCGTCATACCGCCCAGCCCTAAAAGCTGCTAAAGCTAAATAAAAAGTCTGAAGAGCTGGTGAATTTCATATGAATTTACTTTATAATTCTATAATCTAAAGCTGTTTTTTAACATAATTATTATACAATTATTATGACCACATATTAACTGAAAGACTAGACAACATGAAATATTTTCCTTTTAAATATATATATATATTAAAGATGTACTTTTCCTTTCTCACATATCTAAGTGGATGTTAGTATAGAGTTTATTATAAAGGTATTGCAGTTCTTATTTTACTAAAGCACACAGATAACACTCAAATGTCTTTATCTGAGAATGAAGTTGGGCACATACAGTATTGTGTTTGTCTTGGAAATGTGATATGCATGGAACCCTGAAAAGTTTGATTGGAGGCTGTTTTGAATAAAATAATGCAAAACACTGATATGAGCGGTGGAAGAATGTGAATACTGAGGTCACTCTCTCACCTCTGATCGCAGGCTGATGTTCTCTTCCTCCAGGTCCTTGAGTTTCTTCTGCAGTGAATCCAGAGGGAGGTAATCTGGGAGCGTGAAAGACGAGTCATTTCTGCGAATACTGCAAAGAAAAACCACAGACTGATGTGCCTTCTTCAGTACACAGAAATATCCTCACTGACAAAAATATACTTAGCTAGATTTGTACATTTGTCAGGCAAAAATAAAAAATAATAGTATCCATATAATTTGAGGTATCAATCATACCCATGGCACAAGTATCAAGTTAATAGGTTGTCTAATATATGGACTTACGGTGTGGTAGAAGCAGACTCTCCATCACTCTCCTCAGCAGCATTTGTGTAGAACTGCAGGAGTTCATCCTTCATTGAGAGATCATGACGCAGCTGAGACACCTGCATGCACACATACAAACTCGCTGTATGCTCGCAACAACAACTGTGGACTCAAATCAAGTCTGTCATTTTGTTCTGCAGTATAAGATGTTTTAGATCAAATACATTTTATACAGCACTATTAAAAAAAGATGGTCTTTAAAAGGTTCTTTGCACATAGTAACAGTTCTCTTTCGAAAAATATTATCTTGAAGAACCATTTTATGTTGACATGATTTGTGTTACACTGTGTCCTAACCAGACGCGATGCGATAAGATTCCAGCGACAAGCAATTTGTCCGTCCAGACCAGATGCGACATGACTACAAGACACTACAAAATCAATCAATCACAGCCAGTAAGAAAAGAGAGTAAATTTTTGCTTCCTTTAAAGGGTTAGTTCACCCAAAAATGAAAATTCTGTCAGTAATTACTCACCCTCAAGTTGTTCCAACCCCGTAAGACTTTCGTTCATCTTCAGAACACAAATTAAGATATTTTGGATTAAATCTGAGAGCTGTCTCACTCCTTAATAGGCTGCAAGGTAATTGCATCTGCCGGCCCAGAAAAGTTAGTAAAGACATCGTTAAAATAGTCCAAGTGACTACAGTGGCTCAACCATAAGTTTAAGCGATGAGAATACTTTTTGTGTGCAAAAAAAGCTAAAATAACGACTTTATTCAACTTTTTATTTTCTTCTGTGGGCCTGAGTGAATTCACGTAGTGTAACAGCGCAGCGCTTCTGTGTTGTACGTCACCACGTAGGCTCACGCATCACACACATGACCAGCGTCGGCCAATAGTGAGCCTACATGGTGACATACAACACAGAAGCGCTGCGCTGTTACACTACTTGAATTCTATTTTAACGATGTCTTTACTAACTTTTCTGGGCTGGCAAGTTTCGATCCCATAGAAGCCTATGGAGGAGAGATCCAGCTCTCAGATTTCATCAAAAATATCTTAATTTGTGTTCTGAAGATGAACGAAAGTCTTGCAGTGTTGGAACAACATGAGGGTGAGTAATTACTGACAGAATTTTCATTTTTGGGTGAACTAACCCTTTCATTTATTTTCAAGATCTGAGGTGAATTAGGATTGTAGGGCAGTCATGGCCTAATGGTTAGAGAGTCGAGAGTTGCAGGAATAGAAACAGTTTCTAAAATAGAGTCCGCTGTCACTCTCCACGTATCGTCGTAGCGGCTAGTTAGGAAACAACTCTGATTAACATGAAAAAGATACCTTTTATCATATGACATTGTGTCTGGTTAGGACAGTTCTTTTTTAGGACAATGTTTTTAGGTGAAATCTATTTTAGACTGCACTATTAAAGAAGATGGTAATTTAAATATTTAAATATATATATATTAGTGGTGGGCCGTTATCGGCGTTAACGTGCTGCGTTAACGCGAGACTCTTATCGCGCGATAAAAAAAATATCGCCGTTAATCTATTCTCCAAGTTGGGTTGGGAGATGGCTCTATACTACACAAGCTATGATGACGCAATCTACCCGCTGGTGAAAAAGATCGGTGCAACATCCATTATTTGGACTTGGTTCGGGTTTAAGCCGTCAGACGAGCAGCAGCAAACTATATACAGAGTGTGTGGGGTAACAGTTCGGTAAGTTAACACACGACTAATCCGTTCTACCACCTCAAATTCAAAACGAAACATGATATCACTGAATACCAGCGCGCGCGTATTATTCCCATTCCAATATATCTTAGTGGTGTAGCACATAATCTCGATTTTAAGAATCGTTGTTGTGTTTCTTTTTAACTGAAAAGACATCAGTTAGACAATATTCTAATTTTAAATTTGGGGTTTCATAAGCTCCAAGCCATAATAAACATTAGACCTACTTAAGTCTCTGCAGCTAGTGTACTTAAATTTTATTTATCTGCAAAATTATGTTGTATACTTACAGTTTTGCACAATATATGTTCTCAAAACTACATACACCCTTTAAAAAAAAATACATTTAGCAGTTGTTTAGCATGGGTCTGTGTAATCTGTTCTGAAATGGTTTTATTATAATATACTGTATATCGTTATCGCAAGAGGCTGCAATGTATATCACAATATAGATTTTAGGCCATATCGCCCATCCCTAATTGATAGCCTATAGTAGTTGATAATAACATAGGCCTACCTAATGTTGCCTACGGACGGTAACAGTACAGTAGTAACCTTTTACAGTCTATGAGTAGAACAGCTTTCTCAAGCAGTTTGTGATGCATTTTGGAAACAGGAGATGAGCCCCTGGTCTAATGCGCCACCTGGCTTGAGAAACCCGTTCTCAAAGACTTACTTTTATAGTCATTATTTGGGTAGCACACATATTCTGAATGCCTTCGGCAGAATTCAAATGAGCCATTTTAATCTAGATTAATTTCAAAATTAATCTAGATTAAAAAAATTAATCTATGCCCACCTCTAATATATATATATATAAAATATATATATATATTTACATTAAAGACATTAAACCATTATTTATAACACCATTAACGTTTTATATAGCATTTTCAAAGCATGATTCTTTATGGAACCTTTTAAAATTTTTTCTATTTAACACCACAAAGGGTTCTGCTATTAGCTGAAAACCCCTAATCTGGTACTGATGGAACAATTTTTCTTGTGTAATTTCTGCACCACAAGTGGCACTAAATTTAGTCTTCCATAGTTCAGATAGGATGAAGCATTTTAACAACGAGACAATACACACAAATTGTTTTAAATTCATGGTTATGTTCATTTAAAACAGGTGCAGTCATCTTTAAACAGCAAAAACAAACAAAGAAAAAAAAAGGTTGACATTAGCCAGCAGGCTTGTTTCACCTTTCCATTTTCTCATCTTACCTCTTCTCGTATGTGATCCACCTGCTCCTCCAGAAAGGTATTCCTCTCACTGAGGGTTTTGTTCTTTTTCAGCAGAGACTGTCCAATACGTGCCGCCAACTCCAAGTCACGCTCTTTCTGAAATGACATATAGAGTGATGGCATAAGTTTCTGTTTAATTCACATTCACTTTACACTATTAAACGCTTTCCTAATGTGCAGTCACATTAGCAAAATGTATGCAACATTTTGCAGGCAAAATACGTCCATTGTCAATAGTGTAGCGATGTATGGATTAAAATATAGTTCCTTAATATCCCAGATATTACATCTAGCTCACAATAATTATAATGTCACAAAAAACATATGAAAATGTCACCCAGTGCAGGAACACAAGATTTGCATCATACTTATGTAATCATTGACTATTTTGGTACATTGTAAGACCTACATCACATGTGAGACATGCTTTTAAAAAAAACTCTCCACCCTATTTTTTTAAAAATATGTTTACTCCCACTTCACACAGCTTACCTCCTCCAGGAGACGTGTAACAGCATCTATGTCATTATATGTCTTAGTCATCTGGCCCACTCGATCAGCACATAGAACTGTGGAAACAGAGAAATGAAAAATGACAAACTCAAAGTAAACATTTCTAAGTTAAAGCTACATTGTATTTAAAACACAAAAGTATCATTATGTAACATACGAGGTGCCTACATGCTTTTTACATACATGCTCCCTTGTGAAAAAGTATACTTGAGCATACTTAGAAAAAAATGGGGGCTCGTCCGGGATCATAATAGAGCCCTGTATTTATTTTGATATTTGTGTGTGTGTGTGTGTGTGTGTGTGTGTGTGTAAGTTAGACAACACATCAAAATAAGTGTACTTCTTTGAAGTTCAATAAAATATTAATACATAATTTAAAATGTACTTAATAAAAATATTGATTTGACATTTTTGCTGAACAGTTTTTTAAAAGTGTACTTAAATGTGTTAAGAAACAGTCATGGAATATACTTAAAGTACACTTAAGTGGCCTTTTATTTCATTCATGTTTTCTGCAAGTACACTACAAAGTGCACATTCAATACAATTAAGTACACTTCTTTTACACAGTGGATGACACACGATTCTGATTCTCTTTGCATTGATTCCAAAATCAGTGATATAAAAAAGTGATATAAAATGATAAAATAATGGTTTATAATTTGATGTACCTCAATATGCTCTGAGACTAACATTAAACAGATGTTTTTGTTCTTTTACAGTTCATATAGTTTACATGGTCTAACTAATTTTCTTCCAGAATCAAATTTTTGCTGCAATAGATCTCTTCTCCAGGAAAACATCTCCAATCCCAGATAAAACACAACTATTATCACCATCATATTTTCTCACTATCAACAGGTCAGCATATTTCAGCTTATAAATAAGCTCAGTGGATTTATTGTAGTCACATCCAGCAGATCCTCTCTGCCTGTCTGTTTGAAGCAAAGCATAATTACCACAATATAATATTCTTACACCCTATTAAATCTTATCATGCAATATACAGTGTATCAGGTCCAATGACGAAATAACCAATTTTACAGATAACACTGAGCAATATAAATCGTTTTAAAACAAATATATGCGTAATGGAACCATAGTTTTTTTTCATTATATCAACATTTTAAAGCTGCAGTGTCTCATTTCTGTTCCACTATAACAAAAATAAATAAATAAATAATAATAATAATAATAATAATTATAAAAAAAATATAAAAAAATGTATCCACAAACAGTGTGTCTAAACTCTAAACTCACGCAAATGGATGGGGAAAAAAGGCCACAGAGTTTACACTTTTAGGGGAATGGCTGAATTTATAGTATATTAATCATTTATAATATTTAAGCTGTAATAGAAGAAGGTTTTTAACAATGAAACACTTTCATTAGCACGATAAACACTACATTTCCATAATTGCTGTACTGCTGGTGGGAAGGCCATCTATGGCACTAGACAGCATGATAATGCTTCCAACGGTTCAGAAGCGACACAACTACAGAAGCTCTTCGAGTTAAGTGTGATGTTAAAGAATCAAATGCAAAGCAGACATTTCCATCTGCGTCACAAACAGCAGAGAGAGAGCACAGACTCTACCAGCAGCTGTATCCAACACACAGATATTGACCTGCCAGCAACACCTAGCTATAAAACCACAGAAACATTCAAATATATCAGCTCTGTACTGTTTTTCTTCTCCTGAAACAATCAACTCTATATAACAGAGAACATTCAGTGTCATTATTTGATCATGGTTAACAATATTTATTTAGGACCTACACAAGCTTTCAGTACTGTAGGTTAAACTTAGAACTGTGAGTCACACGACAACAATGGCTAATAGGATACGGCCCAATGGTAAACCTAACAAACCCACCCAATCTTGTTGCTGGAGTGATATTATTCTCAGATTAACTTGAGAACCACTGTTGTCCTGGTCACAAATAATACAGAACAAAGTCCTAAACAGATCGGCATTTAATAAATGTTCAACCACCAAAATCAATAATAAAAAAACCTAACGTTAAAAATCATTCATCTATCTTCCTTAACAGAAGCTTTAACTGCATTAAATACCAGATAAGAAGGAACAACATAATGTATAAAAATGTTTTTTTCTGATTTTAGATACCTTTTGATCTA
The DNA here is from genome assembly GCA_021554675.1 of Leuciscus idus. Classification (NCBI taxonomy): domain Eukaryota; kingdom Metazoa; phylum Chordata; class Actinopteri; order Cypriniformes; family Leuciscidae; genus Leuciscus; species Leuciscus idus. The sequence continues at coordinate 39,135,000 of CM038635.1, read as the reverse complement.
AAGTTTTTAAGCTTAAATGTTTGAAAGTAGTTTAATAAAACATAAATGTTAGCAATAAAATATACACTACACACAAAATTTGTTAGTAAGATTTTTTTTTTAGTCAGAAGTAAAAATACAGTGCTGCTGTAATAAATTACATTTTAAAGTAACTCTTAAAGTTTTAAAATGTAATTTATTCCTGTGATGGCAAAACTGAATTTTCAGCTGCTGATTTTTACTGCTAATTTGGTGCTCATTAAACGTGTATTTTTAATATTAATGTTCAAAACAGTTGTGCGGCATAATACATAAAAAAATTGTTAGACAATTTAAACGCCAATGAATTTCTTTACAAAAATTATATTTATTTTCATCAATACTTTTTAAATGTTGGCTATTTTGAAGAAAGCGATGTAATAAAAAATAACCATAGTCTAAATTATGCAAAATTAGTCATAATTAAGAATGAGCAGGGGTGTTCAATCTTTTGACTGACAATGTATATGGGCTATGGCATGTTGTTATTACTAAAAAGTTATACATCTCAACACCTCACTGAACAAAATATATAGCCTAAATAATATAATTACATAATAATAGATCCCATATATCTCACGCAACATTTGAAGGAGATCACATTATGTACCTTTCACGGATCAATGGTCATCACAAGGAATGAATCTGCTTAGCAAGGTTTATTTACACTCATCTAAGATCAAGTTAGACTATTCACAGTGCTGGTCTAAGCTCCCAGGACAGTGTGTTTCAAACTAATTTTTCCATTCACCAGCATGTAGAGATTTACTTCAATTACCCCGGTACCATGACGCTCAACACCAGACAGAACAACAAACTCAAACCAACCGTACACAATGACCTGCCATCAGATCAACTCCCAATGCACAGAGACAATTATTCCCATAGTATAAACTGGACACAAAGAACACAGCCAGGCATTAAAATCTCCTGAACATCTTGTTTAGTGTGTTAATAAAGGTGACTTTCTTTGTCCTGAAATAACCTCCAATAAAAGTCAGTTTGCACTCGTGAACATACAGAAATATAATTTTATTTTTAATTGCAACTGTATATATAATGCATTATAAATGTATTGTTAGTTAGAGAGTTATAAATGCATTTGCTTTTCCTGTGTGTGTGTGTGTGTGTGTGTGTGTGTGTGTGTGTGTGTGTGTATATATATATATATATATATATGTATATGTATGTATGTATGTATGTATGTATGTATGTATGCATGCATGCATACAATAATTCAATTATTGTAATTATTATTAGGCTGTCTGTGCACACCAGCCTCCGGTTGATCTGGGGTGACTGTAAAATGTAACACTGCCTATAATTACATGTATAGATACATATAAATAAAATAGAAAAAAATGACTGACAAAATAGCAATAAAATAGCAGAATAACTTAGGAATTCCTGAAATTTTTAAATGTCAAGTCTTTCATAAATAAATGTATTATTTATAAATAGTACATTTATTTACACTTACTACAATTCAGATTGTGCTATTGATATTTATTACTATTGTCAATTACTAATAATCATAATAATTATCGTTACCATTATTATTATTTTCAACACCAAAGGCAATTTTCATGACATAAACAGATCAGTTTATGTAGTACAGTAGTACAGTGACAAACAATAAACAAACCCTTACACAAGTGTGAGGAAAAAAATAATAATATTGACATTTCAAAATCTGAATAAAATGTTGTCTAATGATATTAAAAGCAGGGCAGTCTTAAAGCAAAAAAGTGAAAATGTCAATCATTACAATAGTTATATAATGGCATACAGTACGTGCAGTGCATGCTGGCATGCATGTTGTACCACTATGAGGACAGTCTGTGCAGTGTTGACATGATCAGCCTTATGAAAAGCTCTGAGACAGTGCACTTTTATAATAAACCCAAGCAGCATGTAACCTTAATTAGTCATAATAAAAGCTTAATCACATTTTAATACTTCTTCCTGAGACTTTATGATTAATACAATGAAGCTACAGTACATGATTCAAACTGAGTAACTCACTGATTTCCTTACAGCACTGACACTAACAAAGATGTTCTAACACAAATGACAGGCTGTGTGTTTACGCTCATGTCAAATAACATGAAATAGGCAACAAATAGTGATTATATCTGGGCAGAGAAAAGAAGAAACCCAATAAGAAGGGGAATCTGATGTGTACATTTTAAAAGTCCTAACTAAGTATGTCATCACCAACCAAGGATGGAAAAACCTGTTTAGATTGTCTTATTCTGAGATCCAAACATTCTTGAAAGCCATTGAGTTACTCTGACAGTCCGTCTCTTTAATAGCACACTGACGTTTAACATTTACAAGGATCAAACTGTCAAAGGGCACAGGTACTGTACCTTGCTCCAGAGTATACGGCTCTGCATCTTCACCACCATCATCATCCTCATCATCATCAGCAGCCCTGTTTGAGTTTAAGTAAGATGAGGTAGATATTTCCAGTATCTCTGAAGAGGAGTCAAACTCAAAGTACTCCTCATTAGAGCAATCAAAAGGCAATGCCATGCTGTCACTGGGCTAGTTACGCCCAGACTGGCCCAGTCGTCTCAGGTACACAGCCATGAGTGAGACTGGGATGTTGGGCTGGACATATGACCTCAAAGATCAGATACACGGTCTCTGACTGACACACACCTGATACAGGAGACTCAATGCTCGGCGCTACCATTCAGATAAGAAACAGCAGGTGAGGTGTCACTAAAGTAGGAAGAAAAGAACGACTACATTTTTGCAGATCAGCATGCATTCATGTATAGGATTGAAAGGCTTATGAATGAAAACAATTAACAGATTGCATAAGGTTTTATGTCAAGATTATTCAAACTTGAAAGGAAATGCGACTCCCGCCCTCCTTCTGCATAGGACTGAATGGTACTTTCCACTGACGCACCATCGCAACCTATCAAGGCGTGACTGAGTTGTGTTTGACTACACCTGTTGTGTGGGCGGGGCCTGTTCATATTCCCTGATGAAAAGATTTCACATCGCCATAGAGAAGGCAAACAGGACATTTGACACAACAGGAAACAAAGTAAAAACACCAGGGACAAAATGACACACCTGTTACTATATATATATATATATATATATATATATATATATATTAGAGGTGGGCATAGATTAATTTTTTTAATCTAGATTAATTTCAAAATTAATCTAGATTAATCTAGATTAAAATGGCTCATTTGAATTCTGCCGAAGGCATTCAGAATATGTGTACTACCCAAATAATGACTATAAAAGTAAGTCTTTGAGAACGGGTTTCTCAAGCCAGGTGGCGCATTAGACCAGGGGCTCATCTCCTGTTTCCAAAATGCATCACAAACTGCTTGAGAAAGCTGTTCTACTCATAGACTGTAAAAGGTTACTACTGTACTGTTACCGTCCGTAGGCAACATTAGGTAGGCCTATGTTATTATCAACTACTATAGGCTATCAATTAGGGATGGGCGATATGGCCTAAAATCTATATTGTGATATACATTGCAGCCTCTTGCGATAACGATATACAGTATATTATAATAAAACCATTTCAGAACAGATTACACAGACCCATGCTAAACAACTGCTAAATGTATTTTTTTTAAAGGGTGTATGTAGTTTTGAGAACATATATTGTGCAAAACTGTAAGTATACAACATAATTTTGCAGATAAATAAAATTTAAGTACACTAGCTGCAGAGACTTAAGTAGGTCTAATGTTTATTATGGCTTGGAGCTTATGAAACCCCAAATTTAAAATTAGAATATTGTCTAACTGATGTCTTTTCAGTTAAAAAGAAACACAACAACGATTCTTAATATCGAGATTATGTGCTACACCACTAAGATATATTGGAATGGGAATAATACGCGCGCGCTGGTATTCAGTGATATCATGTTTCGTTTTGAATTTGAGGTGGTAGACCGACGGATTAGTCGTGTGTTAACTTACCGAACTGTTACCCCACACACTCTGTATATAGTTTGCTGCTGCTCGTCTGACGGCTTAAACCCGAACCAAGTCCAAATAATGGATGTTGCACCGATCTTTTTCACCAGCTTTCACTTTCAGCCGTGTTTACTTAAGATGACGACGAACAGTGGCGGTTCTACATTGAATTACACCCTGGGCGAGACCCCTTTCGAGCGCCCCCCTTCCCCCCCCCAAATATAATTTTTGTTACCCCATTGGCAGATAATGTTTTGCTTGTTTTAAGCAAAAACTCCATTTTTATTTATTTCCCCAGAAAACAAGACTTAATATCTTATGTAATTTTACTACTTTAGTAAAATAACGTTATGCATCTTTATTTAAGAAATGTTTGATATTTGGACTGGAAACAATACAAAAATACTAAGTAAGAAAAGCATTTTTGCAGTGTAACGTTAATAACTGAACTTGCAACAGTTTTGTTGCAAAGAACAATATTATGGTGAAATTAGATCTCGTGTTTGAGTTAAAAACGAATTATTGTTAAGCATAGCAAGAATCATAGAAAAAAGGCTAACAAATAAGAGTTTTACCCACCAATTAATATTGCCCCTTCATTCATGACATGGATACCGTAATCATATAGAGTAAACATAGTTGCACTGCATACCTTTATCTTTCGCTCGTTTCTAAATTGGGCACCTGATGGCTTTGACCTTTCTTGTCCATCTCTTATTTGGCACTCGACATCGACAATCAACAGATCCCCTGATCCCCCCATAACTGTCACTCACGCTCACGAGACACGACCAGAAGTCAAGACTAAACCAATTCACCTTGGTGGTGGTGACCAAGTAATCGTTTTGTATTACCTATTTTTATTAGCCATTCAGACCATTCAGAAAAACAAAAATGTGCAGGAAATATAGAGGCCCGTATTTATAATATTATGAATGAAATGTGCGTTATCTGGAAGAAAGTCGAGGTGTGACTGATAACTTCGATAACTATATGGATCCCCCCCCTTGTCCGTTCCATTTGGGAGAGACCCAGAGGTGAACTGTCATCCGCGCCCGCGCCTCCGCGCCCCCTCCCCTTTCCCCTTCTCAAACAAACAGCTTCTGTGCACGGCATCTTCTCAGCAAGCAGGGGCGCAAATTTGGCAATTCCCCACACAGTGAAATGATAGATAATAGAAAACCGCTTCGCGGCGCAGATTTGTATTTTTTTTTCTGCTCGTGTAGGCGGTGCCGCCCCCCCAAAAATGCCGCCCCGGGCGATTGCCCGGTTCGCCCGTGCCTAAAACCGCTACTGACGACGAATATGCGTTGCAGCCGGGTTTACCTCGCGGCCGCGGGTAGATTGCGTCATCATAGCTTGTGTAGTATAGAGCCATCTCCCAACCCAACTTGGAGAATAGATTAACGGCGATATTTTTTTTATCGCACGATAAGAGTCTCGCGTTAACGCAGCACGTTAACGCCGATAACGGCCCACCACTAATATATATATATATATATATATATATATATATATATATATATATACACACATATATATACACACACACACACACACACACACACACACCAATTTCTTTCTTTTGAATTTGGTATAAATTGTGACCATGTTTTGTTAGATTTACTCAATTACCAATCCTACAACTATTTAAATGTAAATCTCACTCATGAGTATTCATAAGTATTTTATGTAAACTGTGATTCTGCCACACTTACATTGACTTTCTTTGTATAGACACTAAAATGTGCAATACTGATGTATAGGCATCTTCTAAAACTCAAACCATTTACATACAGTATGAACAACTTAACAGACGCACAAGTGTTTATGAATCCTTATTCATTACATGAATCTTTAATATACAATACTTATGTATAAACACAGACCAAGCTGATTATTCTTAGTTAATTTGCCTCATAAAACTAAGCTAAATAACATTTCTTAGGAACGTGCTAAATCATTTTAGTTCATGATAGCGTTATATGGTGATAGACTTTAAACTCTAACAACTGGAGTGTGAAGACATGAGATGTTTGATAACAGCTGCACTTCTACACTTGTGCAACTCCACCTAGTCTAGCAATGCCACATGAATCACACAATAATAATTCAGTATGCCTTGGTGTGTTGTGTTATCACTCATTTTTCTTGTTACATTGACAGAATGCAAATTGCTTATAATTGCAATACAATCTCTGCTAGAAATTCCTGCAAATGTGGGCCTTCTGACGGACTTCATTCCAATGGAAACACAATAGCGTGACAGGAATTGTGTGATGGTACAATGGCTGTGGCCGTGAAGGAGGCGGGTTTCTCTTTAGAGTGAACTTAAGCCTTTGTGCTTTAACTCCTCTGAAGGGGAAAATGGAAAAGCAAGAAAAGAGCCAGAAAATGGTGAAGGGGTGGGAAAACTTTAGAGGGGAGGTGAAAGAGAGAATGGGACTGGGTGGGAAATGCAAAGGAGGTCAGACGGGAATGAAAAAGAATGTGTGCGTGTGTGTGTGTGTGACAGTGTGTGTGTATGTGTGAATTCTGCTCCCCCCGCTAAAGTAATCAATATGCTGTGCGAGAGTGATAGAGAACCAAACCACAACACATAATGTGGGTCAACAAAAAGTAAAGTCCTGAGTATACTGTATCACCAGCTGTACATTTGAAACACAAACATATCATATCATCACATACACTGAGAATTACATACAAACAAAGCTTATATTCTACATATTCTTTCAAGCCACAAATATTTCCACAAAACAAACTGCAAGATCCGGGCACTTGTGATCCACACTCAACAACCGCTGCAGTTTTTATATTAGTAAAAACAGCAGAGCATTCTGAAGCACTTATCATGATAAACGCTTAAACTGGCTTAATGTACATAAGAGACAGTGATATTAAAAGATCAAATTCAGTATACACATTATTGATGATTCATATTATAAATACAAGCAGATGAACACAGAAAATGATCGCAACATGCTAAATTGCACATTAAGTGTTATCTTATAATGGTTTTCAATGGGAAAATGCTTAACGTGAAACTTTTGTGCATTTCGTTAATTTGCTTGCCTGTATATGGTATGTTTTATTAAATTCATCTTTCTTGTAGCTTAAACAGCATGGCGTAGTAACGGCACAGTCATGGGTTTGATTCCCAGGGAAAGAAAGAACTGTTAAAAAAATAAGGTGAATACTGAATTTGGGGTAGCACTTTATTTTACAGTCCTGTTCCCCATGTACATACTATGTACTTATTATAGTAGTTACAATAACTGGGTAATAAATAGGTACTAACCCTGAACCTACCCCTAACCCAACCTTAACCCATGTAGTTACCTTATATTAACCAGTACTTTCTTAGTATTAAAGGGATAGTTCACCCAAAAATGAAAATTTGCTGTTAATTTACTCACCCTCAGGTCATCCAAGATGTAGGTGTCTTTTTTTCTTCAGTTTGCCGGAAAAGAAGATTTTTAGCTGAAACCTTGGAGCTTGGTGATTTGTATAATGCAAGTCAATGGCTACCGTCACTTGGAGAGTAAAAAAAAACTAACTTTGATGAACAATAAAACATGCAAGTCTCTGTTGTAAACAAAGCGTCAGCTCACGTATGAGTTTGCTCCTGCACATATGTCCAGACTGCCATGAACGCACTTAACACCGCTTGCCAAGGCTGTGGATTACAGGTAATAATGTTGTAAATAATATTCAGTTTCTTGCACAGACTGATTGTTTTGCTTCATAAGACCTCAATGAATCGTCAGGAGCCATGGGTATTAATTCTGTCAACCCACAGGCCTGTATATGTTGTTTTGACTCTCAAAGTGACAGTAGCCATTCACTTGCATTATAATAAATCACCAAGGACCAGGGTTTCAGCTAAAAATCCTCTTTACTGGTCAACTGAAGAAAAAAAGACTCCTACATCTTGGATGGCCTGAGGGCTTAACTATCCTTTTATATCACATTAAACGTTTTAGAAGTTCAAAACCCGCTTGGAGTGCTCTTTTGGTCTTTTAATATCACTGTCTTAGTGCCTACAACAGTCAGTGTGTTTGAAAACACGTACACATCCATCTAGCACTTCTGGACTGTTTATCACTGTCTTTACACTAGATTAAAGGGATCCATCTCTGTGGTTGGTTGATGGCAATGTGTTAAAATCAAGACTGAAAGCTATCCATAAAATCCATCACAGACCAGAAAACCAAATAAACTGCATATATGCACAACTTGACACCAGAACTTGCATAATACGCTGCATGGAGACACAACATAACAGTAAATGTCTGGGATCAAAACAGAGCAGTTTTATGCACAGGATTACGTAACCATTCCAATTCTAAGGAGAAGTATTATATAGGAAGGAAGGATAAGGCGGCCATCAGTCAACAGAGACCAATAAAACAAGCAGAAAATCTAGATCAGAGTGCAGTGCTGTGATATAACCAGCTGCTTGTGAAACAGACTTCATAATGTCAACGCATCATCGATGGCTGATCTCAGATTAGCGAGAGACAGTGTTGATTAAAAAGAGCAGAGCATGACTAAATGTCTGTGTGAACAGAATCATTTCCCTGCTTGGAAATAAGATGCACAGTGATATTAAAAAGGGTTTTGAAAGAACAACAGACAAATGAGATACAGTATGATGTCTATGAATATTCAGATATAACTGACTAGGGTGTGAATGTGGTTTAAACCTGAATACAGACAGTCATAAACTTATGCGTTTCTGCTTTCAGACTGAGACAAGTGAATAAATGTTATTGGCCAGTTCTGCTGAAAAGAAACACTTTTCAATAAACTTTGTGGGTAAAACTTGGACGGACGGACAGACGGACGAACGGATGGATGGACAAGTGGATGGATGGATGGACAAGTGGCTAAACAAATGGACGGACGGACGGACAAACTGATGGATGGATGGACAAGAGGATGGATGGATGGTCACGTGGCTAAACAAATGGATGGATGGATGGACAAATGGCTAAAATGGATGGATGGATGGAAAATGGCTAAACAAATGGATGGAACTGGGTTGATGAATGGAACTGGATGGATGGATGGAACTGGGTGGATGGATGGATGGATGGAACTGGATGGGTGGCTGGAACTGGGTGGATGGATGGAACTGGATGGATGGATGGATGGATGGATGGATGGAACTGGGTGGATGGATGGAACTGGATGGATGGCTGGAACTGGGTGGATGGATGGAACTGGATGGATGGAACTGGGTGGATGGATGGAACTGGATGGATGGAACTGGGTGGATGGATGGATGGAACTGGGTGGATGGATGGAACTGATGGATGGATGGGTGGATGGATATACAGATAGCTAACTGAATTGATAGATAACGGATGGATTGATTTGATGTCTTGCTGTTTTTATTTATCCATCTTTATGGATGGATGAATGGATGGATGTATCATATGCATCTATGGATGGAAGAAACTGGATGGATGAGTGGGTGGATGGATGGATTGATGTGTGGGTAGATAGGTAGATAAGATGCTATTCTGGATCTTTCTCAGAAAAATATTGCTGATAACATTCATCAGGTGGAACACATTTGTGAATTTCATGTCAGCTTGAGTGGTGCTGTCTTTCAAGCAAAAGACATTATGTTCATTTTTCAAATAAACTTTTCACTCAAATTGAAACAACAACAAAAATCGGACTTGAACCCCACTGTATATATTTTTTAGTCATTGCATATGCACTTATCTTTTCAGCATTATATAAAGATTGTGACTTATTCATGCAAGTCATTTTAAAGCTTTACCCTGGTGCTGAGTCTGATGCAACACAGGAGCTGAGAGGCCAGCTATACTTAGTCACCCTCAATGTTTCCTCCACCATTCTTACAGTACGTCTCAGGCCAAATCGGATTTCCATATTCTTTCACAGTCTCGTCCATGGCAGACCATGTTACCAACCAACTTTTCTGAAAGTGTTTAATTCACATGGGTGATTCTCCCCTCTCTCCCCCTCAGTGGCAGCGGACAGGATTTTTCCTTCTTACCGTCAGCGCACTCTTCATAATACCAGTCCAGCTCGTAGTAATCCGCCTCCACAAACCTCTGCATGCTCAGTCTCCTTCAGTCGCGAGCTGGAGCCTCTCATGTCCGGAGTCTGAGGTCACACACACATACATGTACCCACGGCCGCCCATTCTCCCAACAGCTCGGTAGCCAGATCCACCACTAACTAATCACAATGCGTTCTACACACACACACACACACAAGGTCAGAGAACAAGAGATGATGGAGAGAAAAATGCAGTGCCCCTAAAAGCCAGCAGTGTTGCGCAAGAAACTGCACTGCTATAGTCAAGGTTGTATCACACTCCGGAGGGCGGGGCTTACCCAAAGCCAGCCAATCAGAGCACACTTCATCAGAGCTGCTCTCATCATCTCTAAGCATTCGTCACAGCCCAACCCCGTCTCCTCATCTCTCTTGTTTCCAAGGCACCTCCCTTTGGAGAGGTTGCCATGGCAACTGGCTCTGACTCCAGGCTGTGTTGGTGTCTGCACGTGCTCTGTTGCTTAACTTTCCCTTTGTTTTTTCCTCCTGCACTCTTCCATTGCTCTTTTCTGCCACACATATAGCAGCAGTAGTGCTGCATGCATGGGATATTTCATTTTGCTGCTCAGCTCAAGTGTAAGTGGCTGGTACAGTGATGGCAGGCTTCTGCTGTCTGCTTGCCAAAAGAAGCAGCTGACTCTCTGCCACTCACTGTGCCAAGAACCGATACAAATAGGCTGGTGAAAAAAAAAAAACCCTGAAAAAAAAAGCCTTGGTTATTTATTCTTTACAAAGGTTTATTCTTTGCTAAACTAAACACTATTGATTTAATTTGATACCATTGGTTGTTTGACTCTTCTGAACACCACAAACTATTCCTGAACGGTACGAATCATCCAATCACAAGCTTGCGTTCAGCTGTGATGTCATTTTCCTGTGCCGTGGACCTGCTATTGATGACTTTCCAGTTGCCACCTCATCGGCTGATACCAGCAGCAGGCTCATACCGATGACATCATGCTGGTTGGATAATGGATTTATGGAGTTGTGTGATATGAGGAATGATTGGATGAGGATGACAAAGGTGAAAATCATGTCTATAATTACCATGGGTGACCTCTGATTTAATTTTATAAATCGATTTATTTTTTTCAGGACTATGAAAATTGTTCATAGTTGTTCAAAATTGCAAAAAAAAATTGCAGCAATTTAGTCGTTTTTAACGATGCAGCAATAAAAAAAATTAAAAAAATCAGCAATTTAGCAAAAAAAAAAATCAGCAATTTAAGAATAAATCCAAATCAGTATCTTACAAATGTATTTTACATTTGAAATAAAACAAATAAAAATAAAATAATTTGCATTAACGAGACATTTTTTCATATTATGTAAAGATACAGATAAATGGGAGGTACGTGCCAAATCATCATGGAAATAATGTCAAAATGCAAAATAGGAGCTAAAAATATGCTTTATTCAATCTGTATACAAATATAATTTTTTTATTTAGTGAGATTATATATATATATATGATGAATCGTATGACCTGTCTATACCTGTCACTTTATTTGTCAAATTAAATGGTGGGATAATGTAGCACAGCTTTACGTGAGTCTTTTTGCTTAAAACAAAGTTCCAAACAAACCCACAATCAACTATTGTGTTAGCCTGATGTTGTCATACTCAGATTCAAGTCAGAATATGAGTCTGATACTGCTCCATTGGGCTGTGATTAAGGGGCGTGTTTCAACCGAACCAGGAAAGAAAATGCCTCTGCACTCAATTGGATAGACCTACAACCAATCAGAGCAACGGAGTAAGTGACGTATGTTCTTCATTCATCTTTCCGATCGACAAATGCCTTGATCGCGGTTCTCTGTTCCTCTTTTAAATTAATGCGCTGTCGATATCTTCTATAACAGACGCGATGGCGGAATCTACACATGATGTTTCATAAACAAAGTTCGAGAGGAGCACGTTCAAATAATCAATCCAATCAACTTGTCATCAAACAATTACCATGTCTACCCTATCAGCATGAGAGGAAACATATATTCACTCTGTCAACTCACCTAACATTCCTTGACAGTTTTCAGCATCCCTCCACTCACTCTCGGCTTGTTCTTCCACAGCCTGGAATACGGGGGGAATACTTTGGGTTCGGGCCGAATACCGATCCCGGAGCCTCTCCTCGGACAGCACACCAAATATGCATTTATTCTATCTGACTTATTTGTAAGTGTGAACTCGTGAAATCTCAATTCTCCAGCGGCAGTCATCTTTGTTGTAAACGAATTCAACCCAAGCGCTCTTTGGTGACATGGATGATTATGTTACTGTTGATCATCTGTCCATCATCATATAAAGCCCGCCCTGACAATCTGATTGGTCCGAACAGCTCTGGTTCGAGCATAATTGCTCCACAACGGATCAAGTCCAGACCGAACTTCCCGACCTAAAAATGTTGTGGGCGGGGCTAAGTTCAGCTGGCATCCAAGCAACTATTGTGCATCTCTAAGCAACAAACAGTAGTGGCGTCCGTTTCTGAATGAGTTGGTTTTTAACAAAAAATTACTTTTGCATATATTACATAACATGCACGGAGAAAAAATTGGTTAAAATCATGTTAGCCACAGTCCCTCTCCAACTCAGAGTTGGGCCTCAGTTTGAGCTATTTTTAGCTAATATGTAAAAGAGCTGTATGACAGCTCATAAGATCCAGGGCATCAAATCCAGGGCATCAGCTCCTAATGAACCAGTGTGAATAACAGACACTGTAAATCTGTGATCTACAATGTCTGATTGTACACTGTACACTGAAGGACAATAATCAAACCCAGTATTTTTTTATGTCTGAAGGCATTTCTCCACTCTACTTAAAGCACTGGGCATTTTGGAACACATTTACATAGGCCTATCCATGTAAAACAATTTTCCAGGGAAGCTAAAAACTCTACATTGTTGGCTGCAATTATTTTACCATTTCAACACAGTGGTTAAAAAGATTGAGAATGTAAGGTCGACTGCAAATCTTCCTGTTAAACACTGAATATTTTTTTTTTTTGCATGTGGTCAAATGGTAATGACCCAAGTGTTCAATCTCAAACTCAAGGACAGATCATGGCAAAGGAACTGATCTCATAGAGCTATCAGACCTATAAACACTGGTGCTGTGTGAGTGACAGCCGACTCAGCCAATGACCAGCAGTGTAGGGCAGTTGCCAAGCAATGAGACCCAGTGTTGTGGCAACCAAAAACAGCTGTCACATGGCAACAATTGCACATGTATTAGCCAAGTTATATCTCAAGTATCTCAAGTTTCACGTAATGAAGCATTTAAAATCTTTCAGCCATACTATCATGAAGATTTGAATGGTTCTATACTTTATTCTAGACTTGTTGAAATAAATTAGGCAACAATAAAAAAATTGTTTCAACTTCAACTTCAAATAGTAAGTATTCATACTACCTTAAAAGTTTAGTAAACTTAAAATGTGAAGTTGTACTAAGTGACAACTTGGATATTTCAGTTGACTAAACTTTGTCAGCACAAAGACTAACTTTTTTGTTTTTGTTTTAAGTTGAAACAACAATTTTACAGTGAAATGCTCACTGGTAACCCTTATGTAAAAGCATTGTTAAAGCATGTATGAATGGTGGAAAGCATGCATGTATGTGTGTCAGTGCATGTGTGAGATATTTGTAGTTACTATTTTGAGTAAAACAGTGTCAATGAAAAAAGACAACTTCATCATGGGTGACAGAGAAAGAGACAGGAAAAACAGTGGATGTAAGAGAGAAAAATAGAGGAACCGGATGAGAGAGTGATTCTGTGCTTACGGAAATATTTGAGGGTCTCCTCGATCTGTTCTGTGGTCAGGTCGAGGTTGACGTCGGGTGAGATGAGAGGAGTGTGGAGCCAGTCGTCGTGGTCATAGCCGTATATCGTGTCAGCTCTCAGCTTATAATGAGGCAACTGCTCCTCAAGCAAACTGATGATTTCCACCTCAGGAAGATCAGTGCTGTTACACACATCTGACAAGGAGAGAGAGAGAGAAAGATGAGAACAATCAGGTGCCAGGGAATGGAGACATTTGCTCAATGAATCTGACTAGAAGAAGAAAAAAAAAACCTATGCTAAAAATAACCATGTTTTACATGGTACAACAATGTTTTCTGGTACTATGGTAGTCTTTGAAGTCAGTGCATTTGCGACAACATGTGACAGTTTATTTTCATTTTTTTCCCCCACATAATTGAAATAAAATTAGGTTTTAAATTATATAACAACAAATAAATTGTTCAAAATGAAGTCAAAAATACAAACACTTTTTGGTAGTTAAATATGGGTGGTGGTTACTCTTCTAAGATATCTGTGTGAACAATAACACTTTACAATAAGGTTAATTTGTTAAAATTAGTTAATGCATTAACAATACATTTGTTACAGTATTTATTAATCTTTGTTAATGTTATTTAATAAAAATACTGTTGTTCATTGTTTGTTCACAGTGCATTAACTAATGTTAGCAAATATAACATTTGATTTTAATAACGTATAAGTAAATGTTGAAATTAATATTAACTAAGATTAATAAATGCTGTAGAAGTGTTGTTCATTCTTAGTTCATGTTAACTAATGTAGTTAACTAATGTTAGCTTATGAAACCGTATTGTAAAGTGTTACTGTGTGAACTTCATACAGTCACTTAGATATACAGAAAAGACTTCACTAAATAAAAAATACATTCACTAAAAACAAGCTTGGGGTGGACCGGGTTCAATTTATTGCAAAAATAGCCCAGAAACACCCATACACAGTGCATAAAGTATTCAAATACATTTTGGACTCGAAATATATAAAAAGTATTGTGTGATAAGAGTGTAATAACACAACAACAATTTACTAGATATGACATCAAAGACACATGCTTGGGGTCAAACTAAATGCGTATACATGAAAATACATTAAGTGTGAGTCTAGGCTGACCTCTAGTGGTCTGATGAAGAACTATACAACTAAGTTTACATTTTCCTGACAAAACCTTTTGAGTTTCTCATGAACACGCATATAAATTGAAATACTTTTAAAACGACAAGCCAGATCAATAGATAAAACAATGATAAAACCCACAGATGGTGAAAAAATACTGAGGTTCAACTTTTTGTTTAAGCACAGCAAATCTCATTTGAATTCATAAGCACACAAACATTACGTCATTACATTACTGCTAATTATCAAGCGGCCACAGTCTCAACAGAATATTTTATTCTGCCCATCCTCCCTTCAGACAACATGCTGTTGTTCAACACTGCAGCCTCTCCTCCGTCAGACAACCAGCCCTTATTCCAATCCACCAATATCATTATAACTCTCTTCTGTGTAGGAACGACTAAATTGCTGCAAGCAGAAATGTAGGACTGAAATATATGTGGCAAATAAGAGACTCAACCTCCATGTGTGATGGAGGCCGCATGCTTGTGTTTAACCAAGCACAGGGGTTTAATCTCTAGAATGGGACAGGCCTTGTGGCTACATTACTGAGAGCACACAGAAACAATGCAAACCCGTTACACCGGTAATGCCAAAGAGATAAACCACTGTCGGTCAGCCGAGAGAGAGAGCGAGCGAGCGAGCGAGCGAGCGAGCGAGAGATAGAGATAGAGATAGAGATAGAGAGAGACAGAGAGAGACAGAGAGAGACAGAGAGAGAGAGAGAGAAAGAGAGAAAGAGAGAAAGAGAGAAAGAGAGAGAGAGAGAGAGAGAGAGAGAGAGAGAGAGAGAGAGAGAGAGAGAGAGAGAGAGAGAGAGAGAGAGAGAGAGAGAGAGAGAGAGAGAGAGAGAGAGAGAGAGAGAGAGAGACACTGGCATGTAGCACAGTGCTGACTCCTTGACCCAAGATAAAAGCAGTGTTCACCTTTAGACAAGGTCACCAAGTTTGTGCCACAAATATAATGCAACCTGACAATGAACTTTACATGATTTTAAAGCTGCTGTTTGTAATTTTCCATTAAAATACTACTTTAAAGTGAAGAAACATTTGGTACACAGCAGTAGAAAGCGTTTGTCAGTCTTTTATTTAAGTGCTTATTACAGGTATGCTCACACATAGTTCCAAAACAGGTTAACTGGAAAAATGTGCCAACCTACATTTATGCAAAACTAAAAACACAAACAAAAATTGTGCTTTTTATTGTTTTTGAAAGTCGCATAACATGTTCACCAAGGCTGCATTTATTTGTAACATTAAAAACAGTAATATGGTGAATTATTATTACAATGTAATGGCTTGTCATTTTATTACACTGTAAAAAATTTCTAACCCTCCCAAATCAAAAATTTAAAGTGACCGATAACATCTAAATTTTTCAATTGGCCCAAGTGAAATTCTTGTTGCAATAGTCTGTTAACATTGGCTCAATGAGAAATAATACGTCAGACTAATTGAAAAATTTAGATGTTATCGGTCACTTGAAATTTTTGACTTGGGGATGTATTTTTTTTTACAGTGAATGTTGAAAACAATGTTGTTTTGCTGCTTAATATATATATTTTTTAAAAGCCATGATACAATATTTCAAGGATTCTCTGATGCATAGAATGTTCAAAAGAACAGCATTTTTTATTTTTTTATTTTGTAACATTATAAATGTCTGTATTTTTACGTCAATTTAATGCATCCTTGCTGAACAATGGTGTTAATTTGTATTTTTTTCTCCTTTTGTGCTGTGATACATACAACAACCAATGCAATAAAACGCTCCCAGATTCATGTTCATCTGTTTCAGAGAAAATTCGAAATGCTTTTAGCACCACTCACTGAACATTTCACTTGGAAAATGTCAAAATGTGCAAGAAGCGATGTAATATTTTGCAGAAATCCAACAGACAGACTGGGTAGCATTGTTCAGAACTGAACTTACTCATGCACATTTTCAGGACTAACACCAGCATTTTCGGCGAACCCCTATGAGAATGGAACTATTCTGGAAAGGTTTCACTGTTCTGGATGTCATCATCATCGATTTGTACTTTAGTCACTGACCCTTTGGATACCCACAGCAAATAAAAAAGGGGATTGACTTTGGTTAATTCATGCAGCAAAGATGTTGTTTGAACAGGACAGTTTGAGATTCAGATTATAAAACATGGTCAACAATCCCACTGACTGTGTAAATGTAGCCAACTGTTCAAGAAACAGTAATTATTTAAGCATTATCTCAGCATAATAAAAAAAATAGGGGGAAAAACCAAACATAATAGGGTTTAACCTCCCTCCTGTTCTGTAGCGCTGTGCTGAGATAGAACTGTATGGTTCAGACAGTCTCTGGAAAGCATGGGGCCCATGAGAGGAAAACTTACTCTGTATTGCACAGAACACATATCTGCCATATAAACAGACTGAGAATGGAAATAACATCTGTACAAGTGCAATGAAAACATGGATTTTTTTTCCAGATTGATGAAAAGAAAATCTGTGCACAGGATGAAGGTTTCGTTCTGTTAAAATCAGACTAAAGAGTAGTCTTTTTGGTTATAAGCCAACTGTCAAAAAAACAAAACAAAACCAAAACCTGTCAAGACTTTGCTGAAATGAGAAAAAATAAACAGCAGCACACACTCTAGCATTACCGTACATGGATCACAACATTAAACTAATAAACAGACATAAATTCTAAGATTTATGACAACAATCAACAGCCTATAATGGTTTACTGGAGACAGATGTGTGTTGAAATATAGTGTCCTTTTGCCATGGAAAGCGAAGCATGTTTGAGTGTGTGTGCTGGATGTTGATGACCAGTGATTATTTCAGGCTTGTATTTTTACAGCAACAGCACTAGTGAAAGCATGCTGTCCTTCCAGTCTCCTTCACCATTGAAGAACATTACCTACAGGCATTTACGGTAAGGTCCAATTTGTAAATTATCGATTTTATCATTAATTTTATAAGGATAGAATATGTTATCAAAACACTTTCAGCGACAAGTTGAAATTATATATATAGTTGTACCAAATACTATGAAATTCTCGCACACATCAGCACATTTGGTTTGTAAAGCTGCAAGCTGTTTCAAAAAGGCATGAACTCTACAAGTTTGTGTAAAACCTTTTAATAATATTATTCAACATGATTCGAAACATATCCAGATCTTGTGCTTCAATGGAAACATGAACGTTTGACCTTTTGCACAAAGTACGCAACATTGTCAACATTGCTTATTTCAGAAATACTGCCCAGAACATACAATGTCCTTATCTATATTTTACATCATTTTTATGGTTGTTAAATTCCAGGGTTTAATGTAGATTTAGATTTTAAATCACAGATTTTCAATGTGAAGCCAGACTTTTAAATCCCACTTTATGTGTATTACAGACAGATAGATAGACAGATAGACAGATAGATAGATAGATAGATAGATATACGGATAGACGGACAGATAGACAGATGGATAGACAGACAGATAGATAGATAGAGACATATAGATAGATTGATAGTTAGAAAGATAGACAGATAAATAGATAGATATACAGATAGATAAAATAAAAAGAATTAAAAACTACACTAAAATCCCTAAAAGTAACACAAAGAATCTGACAGAAAATTTCCAATCCAAGATAAAATTTCTGTTTGAAGGCATAGTACAAACTGCCAACTTACAAAGTCACAGTTCAACGAACCCTAAAGACCAACAACTTGGCCTTAACCCTGAATCACAGAAGGACATCTACACAAAATCTGTCTACAGTGAGACACCAGAGACAAATGTGGCAGAGCAAAAGTCCAGTGAGAGGAGAAGCAGTAACGTTACTCACTCATGGTGTTGCAGCCACGGGCACTCCGTTCACTCGCCCAAACTTACATTTTCCACTCCTTCAAGATCGGACACGGCGTCGAGAGAACGAGTGATTATGAGAGGAAGAGAGGGAGAGTGGAAAGACGAGGGAGGAGGCAGTGAGCAAACGCGGACACGGCCCAGCCATGTCTGGCATGCTGATGACACCAGTCACATGGCCCTCACTAAACATAGACTGAAGCGCTCTCGGGCCAGTTGACTTCAGCGCTCATTGTTCCTGTCCTCCTGACCAGGGATCAGTTTTCTCTTTTCGTGAAAAAACACGTGTGACTTACAGTTCTTTGCGCTGAACGGGCTGCAGATCAGGGGTTTTTGGGGGCGTGTGTTAGGCAGGAAGTTAGACAGCCTCAGGGGAACTGCCTCAGAGATAAATCTAGTAGTTTAACAGCTGTTCAGTGTGTTAGTAAGTATAAGGGGTAAAGAAAGAGAAGAAACCTCAACAAAACATACATGTATGAATACACACAACAGTTAACAGAACAATAAATACATTGGGGTCCACAATGGAAGCCTAGGATTCAAAATGAAATTTAAAACTAAAATCTAAAATAAATTGAATATATAATACCTTGATAATAATAATAATAATAAACAATTTAAACAGAAAAATAAATAAATAAATAGCATACATACAATAGTACATTATGCAGACTCGCAGAATATATAAATAATATTTAAACAAATATTTAAACATGGAAATTATTATAATTTTTAAATTCATAATTTTTACTCATTGTCATGCTGATAATATAAATGCAAATATTATTATTAATTATAAAAAAAGCAAAACAGCTTTAAAAAAAATATATATTATATGAAATAAACACACACACACGCACGTTTACTTAGCTATCTAAATGGGGACATTCCACATACGTAATGGTTTTTATACTTTTAAAACCTTACTATTTTTCATACCAGATTTACAAATGAGGATGTCCCCAATGTGAGGTTTTTGGAGATTTTGTTCACTTCTGGGTACAAATTTGTCCTCAAAATATACTTAAGTAGGTAGGTACACACAGACACAGACACACAAAGTTGGGTTTTCATGTTGAATGGGGACATTCCATAGACATAATGGTTTTTATACTGTACAAACTGTCAATTGTATCCCCTTACACTAACCCAACCCATCACAGAAAACTTTCTGCATTTTAGTATTTTCAAAAAACATCACTTAGTATGATTAAGAAGCTGTTTTCCTCATGGGGACCAAAAAATGTCCACCAGGACGGACACACACACACACACACACACACACAAAATGATGATCTGTGACAAAGTCTTACAGCAATAACTTACTGTAACTAGAATGTCTCTCTCTCTGTACAAGCACAAGTCAAACAGAGAATGTCAAGGTGGTTTAATGTCACAGACTGCTACTTTAGTTTGACATGAGCTGGAGTTCAGAACAGGGTGAAACTTTTGGCCACATGCTGCAGACTACTCTATAAAACACACACACACACACACACACACACACACACACACACACACACACACACACACACACACACACACACACACACACACACACACACACACACACACACACACACACACACACACACACACACACACACACACACACACACACACACACACACACACACACACACACCATATTTTATAGTAAAAGTACAGAATTTAGTAGACACTCTTATCCAGTGTGACTTCAAAAGTGCTTTAGTTTCACACGTGACACTGATATGGTTAACAGATGGTAAACACACAATACAGAGAGTTATCTGATACAAAACACTACTCATTAAGCGAAAGGAATTACGTTACTACCTTATTACCTGCACACCTAAAGCTCTAACTCCAAAGAAAGGACAGCATTTACAAACTAATATAGATGAACAAAGTCAAAACAGGATTTTAATACAGCATATCAATTATATTGACTATTATAGACTGTATTAAAAATCCTGTTATTACTAAGTCTATTAAAAGTGGTGATTCCGCACCTGGTTATTAAAGCCTAATGCGTTCTCTATTTATTTAAGAACACAAAAGGTTTTCATGACTCGGCAGTAAGAACATGAGAGGACATGTGGGAAACGCAAACGTGCATCGCAACACATCCAGACGACTGCCATAAGGAGATGAATGGGAATCTTTGGGAAAGAGCCAATCAGATGTAAAGGCATCTTACTGTAAGTCTCTAATAAAGATTTGCCAGTAAAATGGCCAGTTACTGTCAGAGTCGTGGCACAAAAGTATTTGCTCTCAACAGATGAGCTGTCAACTTTCTCATTCCCACTCTTTCCTCTCTATATCTGTAAATTAAGGCTGAAAAGCAGAATAATATAAAATAAAATAGAAAAAAATAAAACAATACAATAAAAAATTATATAATATAATAATATAATATAATATAATATAATAATACAAATAAATAAATAAAAAGACAGACAACCAATATGATATATTGAGCTTACTTATAATATTTGACCAGCCTGGCCAAACCACACATTAGTGGTACATTACCACGGCAACGGCAGTCAAACAGTATTTCTGTTTTGGGAATTCTGACATAATCTTTGCTGTGACTCAGGACAGGCAGTGTGACCTTGGCAACTGTGCCAAAACAATACTAAAACCCTTAAACACACGTGTACACAACCGTGACCCTGAATGAGTGTGAGTGTTGACTTGACCCAGACCAGACCAGTTTCTGAAGACAATAGAATTCAGAGCCCAGAGCCCAGCTTTCCTGTAGCTCAGTGGTAAGAGCATTGCGTTAATACCGCAAGGTTGTGGGTTCGATCCCAGGGGATTGCACATACCTATGTATAAATGTATAGGATAATGCAATGTAAGTCGCTTTGGATAAAAGCGTCTGCCAAATGCATAAATGTAAATGTAAATGTAATGTAATTTAACAAGTAAACAAGCTAAAATGAAAATAAGAATGTGGCCAGAGGAAGAATAAGTGGTGTCTGACATGTAACGTGTTCAATTGCAACACTAATGATGGTGTTACTAGAGCAAAGTACAGACAGCTTGACAGGTTCATTTGATTTCGCAACATCTTTTTGTACATCATGTGTGACAAACTTCACGCATGATTTTTAAACACTGCATGTTGATTTTTGCTACCATGAAAAGGGTACAAAACAGACGCGAAAACTCTAACAAACGTTTTCTTTTACTTTACCAACCAAATAATTATATAGTATTTTATTGTGTAGGCTATTGTTTCAACTGGTAATCAACCATTTGAATTTCCATTAAGTTACTCAGTTTTTTGTAATATCCATTTAAATAGCAAAAGCCATATTATATATATATATATATATATATATATATATATATATATATATAAATATATATATATATATATATATATATATATATACACACACACATACATACATACATACATACATATATATATATATATACATATATATATATACACACGCACACACACACATACATATGTGTGTGTGTGTGTGTGTGTGTGTGTGTGTGATATATATATATATATATATATATATATATATATATATATATACACACAATTTTTTCTTTTCTTTTCTTTCTAATTCATGTTGATTGGGACACTTTTTGCCTGAGATGAAAAAAGTGTCCCCACTAAACCTAAATTCACCAACACACATAAATAATGATTTATTATATAAACATATGATTGATACATTATGAAAAATATATGATGTAATCCAAATTTCAAAAGATGGTTAAAAATACAAAAACTGAAAGTTGAAGCTAACACATCACTCTCAAATCCTTCACTTTATCCATTTATGTTCAGTCCTGTTAGGCATCCTGTTAAATAATCAAGCTTTAATTAATAACGTTTAAATGTCTGAGCTTCCCAGAGCATATTTCTGCAAATCTGACACATTCACATTACAACACAAGCATATTGTTTACAGGCATTTGATGCAAATGCAATTTTATGTCAAAGACCGTAGCAAATGGACTGAATTAAAAAAAGACAAAACATGTAACAGAACTATTTAAACTCATTTAATGCATATGGGTCAAAGGTCAAAGATGAAAGCCAGCTCAGAGATAAGATACGCGTCTGCTCTTCAGACAAGTTTGACTGCGGCATCTCAAACCCTCATTAAACAGAACAAGTAAACATAGGTTATACTGCTCGGCTCAAAGCCGTTTGACCTGCTGTAAAAAACAAAACAAAAAAAACACTTGAAAGTGGGACACAACGGCCGTCACATTAACCCTGGACATCCACTAGATGGCAGTGTGCCGTGATATTGTGTCCAGAGTAAAGAAAAGTAGGTTAAATGACCTAAAGCTTTCCATATGCTAATGAGCTGCCTGTGGCTTTACAACACTCTAACCAACGTATCTTATCACAAATGAAAGCCAAACACTGAAAACACAATGCCATGAGCGGGGTGGAGCGATGATCTCACTCATTCACCGTCTGTCCTGTCCTTCAGTGGAGGAAGGGCTGGTCACAAAACCCAACCACATTTCCTTTAAGCAATGTATCATCAAGCTGACTGAAGACATTATTACCTATGGAGTACAGAGAGCCCTAACCTGGGATCAGGGTTATTGCCGTTAACTAAAATTAAAACCATGATAATGTATTATTTTTCATTACTTGAAATAAAATTAGCATTAACTAAAATAAAATGTTTTTTTTTTTTTAAAGAATTATATTTCATCTAGTTGCCAAGGAAACATTTCTCACTTTTGTTTAGTTTAAAGGCACAAAATGTAAGATTTTTTGGTTTAAAATATCCCAAAACCACTCAAAACAATGTTATATATTTTGTTGACTTGTGTACTTGCATTATCCCAAATTTTTCCAACAATGTTTAAATCCAGAGAAATCCATAATTTTAACCAGTGTAACGGCCCGTGTCAGTGCGCCAATGATGTCATATCCACGTTACCCTCGATTTCCGGTTTTACTTCCGTAGAAACCATAGAAAACAATTTAATATATTATGTGTCTTATTAGACAGGTATGCAACTGTTTGGATACCTTTATCAACAGAAAACTAGTCATTGTTATATAGCTCAACATGGTTAGTCTTATTGTTTGAATATCTTGTTTTCTTGATTTACCGTGAGTAACAAGTGGCTAACATAGCAAAATCAGATAGAGCTTTATTAGTAGAAACAATAATACACAATTTTCTCCACCATACACTATATTTTAAAATAAACTGCATACCATTTAGCAACACAAGTCATCCAGCTTTTATTAATATGATATTCACCGAGTAACGTTATTACAACTTTCAACACACTCAAACATATTTTAGTATGATTGTTTTGACCAAGTAAAACAGCGCTGCGTTACCCTTCAATTTTAATTCACCAGATAAAGTGGCCTGTATGAGTAGTTATTCATCACTTGCAGCTGTTTTATTCAAATGAAAAAAATAATGTGAATTTAAGTGATCAAACGTAACTGTAACAAAGTTCAAGTTCAGGGAAGAAGGACGTTAAGGACAAAGAAGGCAGGCGTTAAACGTTTAAACGTAAAATAAACAACAAAACAAAAGGAGCGTCAGCGGTCGACTGCGGCATATAAGCATGATAAAAACGTAAAATGTCCCAGGCTTCATACCACAATAACCACAAACATTTCTTTTTCCTGTGCGATTGCTTTCCATCGGCTGTGGAGGTGAAGATGACAACTCCCATGATTCCATGCTCATTCACAGCGCCATCCAGCTATGCCTTTATGTTTTGAAAAAGCGACCTCTAGTGGCGAAACTTACATACAGTGCCTTTAAGTTACTAAAATAACAAACTAAAACTTAAAGGTGCTATCTGTAAGAATGACAGCTAGTGGTCCAAATACGTACTGCAGTCCAAATTCTAAATATCGGAGATTGTCGTTTCCCCCGCCCCCTCCTCCTCAGACTCGATGCTCACGCGGGTTGCCAGTTTGAGGACACGCAACAGAAACGAGCGCAATTGACAACGAAAGCCGAGGACACTTACAGACTGAGTTAATGAGATGATTTATCCGCGTTTTAATATGCTCTTGTTCGAGGCTTTTTAGGTTGTGTGGAATCTGCAATCTCTGACCCAGTTTGTTTGCTCGTTTCCAAGGCTGCGATATGCTGTGTTTCCTTGCCAACTGGAAACCAAGAAGATATTGAAAGCTTCTTCTGATGATGTTTGAAGGAGATCTCATATTTAGGTATCTGTGACGCTTACGGAGTGATCAGAGTTATGATTTTCCCCTGGTACATTTACCAGGGGAAAATCATAACTCTGATCACTCCGTAAGCGTCATTTATCATTATAAACAGGTATGGAAATCCCATAAGCCACGTGTCAAACTCTGTCCTGGAGGGCCACTGTCCTGCAGAGTGTATCTCCAACCAGCTCCAAAACACCTGCCTGGAAGTTTCTAGCAGGGAAGGAGACGAGAGGTTGTTTTTAAATGGATTTCAACAGAGGAGAGGCTTATGCTTAATAAACTGCTTTTGTGAGAAAACAGCTTATCATTTATTGCAGGGGTGTCCAAACCCAGTCCTGGAGGGCCACTGTCCTGTAGAGTTTAGCTCCAACTTGCCTCTACACTCCTGCCTGGAAGTTTCTAGTATGCCTAGTGAGACCTTGATTAGCTGGTTCAGGTGTGTTTAATTGGGATTGGGGATGAACTCTGCAGGACGGTGGCCCTCCAGGAGCAGGATTGGACACCCATGGCCTAAAGTATCCCATGGCCTAAAGTATCAATGTCTTGACAGCAACCACACAGAACATCATAGCAACATACTAAAAACAAAAAAAATGCCTTAACAATCCTAGCAACACCCTGTCAAAGCACCCATATTAGCAACTTCTAAGAATGTCAAAATCTAGCTATGATTCCTGTAGTAACAGTACTATAGACGTCCCAACAAATCAATTGGAAACTCAACTGGTAAATTGTTAATTTTTTGCTGTTTCATTAAGGAATACTTGTCAGGAGCAGGAGGAAATGGCAGCACAGAATTTGCATTATGCAAATTCAGCCAACTGAGAATCTGTGATATTAGCAGAGGAAATCTCACAAAGGGTCTTGAATGGATTATATCATAGTCAGTGATTCCCGTTAAAGTATTCACCCTAGACAAAACCAACCCATCACCCTCAACTCATTTAATATCCACAATAAATTATTTATTTTCCCTCAAGTTATTCTAGGTGTATATGACCTTCATCTTTCAGCCGACCACAAACAAAATCCTGTCTCTTTCCAGCTTAGTAATGGCATTGAATAGAGTTTTTGAAACTCCAAAAAGTGCATCCATCCATCTCCAGTGGGTTAATAAATGCCTTCTGAAGCAGAACGATGGTTTATGTAAGAAAAATATCCATATTTAAAACTTTAGAAACTATAAATCACTGGCCTCCGGTAACAGCTGTACACACTTTCACAAGAGAGTCGAGATCCGGCAGAAGGGTGACCTCTGACCTATGACGTAGCTCCTCTTCTTTTATAGGGGTGAATTCAGGGTGATTGGGACACTTTTTGCCATTGAGATGACTTGGAAAAAGTGTCACAATCAACCTGAATTCCCTATCAAAATCCTAATTTCTCTTTAAAACTTCTCGTTTTAGACTTCTAATTCGTGACCGGCGTTTTGTTTTGCTCTATCCTCTGCGCTTCCATGCGTAAATTCTCACCTTAGCTTACGCTACATCTATGTCATACGTCCTACATCGCGTCAGAAGTCACCCTTCCGCCATCATATATACATATACGACATATACGTCATATAAGTCATAAACACCTGGGATGGCTCGAGTAAATTATGGGATAATTTTCACTTTTGGCTCAACTATTCCTTTAAAATTAAGGCTGATACTGATAAGCTGATAATTATTTTCCTTTACTAGCAAATGGCCAGCATTACATTTTGTGTCTAAATAAATAAATTTAATCCAAACTCATTTTAAATGCTACAAGTGAATTTAGGCATCAAAACACACATATACATACATACATACATACATACATATATACACACATACATATACATATATATACATATATACACACACAAATATGACTCGTTACAGCCCTGACAAAAAATAGTCGCGTAAAAAAGAAGAAAGAAGCTCATCCGAGATCTCTTTCCCATCCTCCCCTTTTCTCTGGGGACATTGTAAACTAAGGAAGTGACCAAAAACTTTCATCTTCAGTTTGAATTCTAATCACACATAAACATAATAGGGTTACACAACTACAGACCCTTAAAGACGAGCAGAGAAAATTCATGAGAGCCTTTCTGTCAAAGCCTCACACAATGTGTCTCCAGGAGACAACAGGAAAAACTACGACAGCCAAAAACTGGTGCCAAAAATTCAGTTACACTTGCCAGTTACGTTAATTTGGTGTAAGGCATTTATATCCAATGAATGGAATGAAAGCATTTGAATGTGCAGTCCTATTCAAACACACTGCTATCCACAATCACCACACACACACACACAATTATGAAGACATTCAACAGGCGTAATGGTTTTTATACTGTACAAACCGTGTATTCCATCCCCTACCCATCAAAGAAATCTTCTGTTACAATATTTGTTTTAAAAACATTTTTAATGTTTAGTATGGCCCTGTCCCAAATGGCACCCTAAGCACTCGCGGTCTACCTACGAGTCCGCACTTTCGTGACGTAATGCCTCTTTGTCGGGAAGAAGTCTGCTGTGGAGCTTACATCAGTGCGGGCTTGGCAAAAGTGCACATCGAGAGCACATATCGACCGCAAAGGGGGCGCTCGCTAGCACCCTTCTGAAACCTAAAATGACAAATGGGACACCCTATGATCTCACGGACTTAACGGACACGCGGCGGCCACAAGACCCGAAAGTGTGCCATTTGGGACAGGGCCTATGTTTTTAAGCCATTTTAATTATGAGGACTCAGGAAATGTCCTAATAAACCACATTCATGTTGTAATACCAGTGTAATTATACCCATGGCATTATAAAAAAAAAAATGATATCCTCATAAATCATATAAACAAGCAACACACACACACACACACACACACACACACACAAACTCAGCTCAGACACTAAAAGCAAATCCAACATGATTAATTAATTGCAGGTCACGTTTTTTAATACACTATAAATGTCCCTAGAATTTGACAGATACGACACATGAGCACTGGCTCAACCAATGGCATGAATCTGGGGCACCTGCATTAGTGTTGTCAAAATACCAACATTTCTGTAGTTGGTATACCAACACCAAGCTGGGTTGACAATGCTGATTAATCAATTTTAATCGATCTTCATTTTATTTGACCTGATGGTGATTCTTAAATCTCAGATCACTCTTTTAGTCTAGGCTGTTTTCAGTTAATGCTTGAACAAAACTTCACTAAACATTATTTGTAGCACGTTTCTGAACCAACAATCGCAATAAGATTTGTGCTTTGTTACTTTTGAAATGAAACAATGTCTCAGCTTTCAAACTCAGCTTTGATACAGCCGCCATGGTTCAAGCCAAAGCGTTACCCGATCATCACTTCCTCTTTACTAGTTATAGTCCCTGAGTTTGCACTAAAAAAGTGGCCGTTTTAAGCAGTATTTAATTAATTCTTCTGACTAATTTAAAAACCTCAGATTGGCCACTGCATTCATGCACTCAATCGGCTAGAATACTCAATGCTTCAGAAAATACTTTGTAAAGAGAAACCTTTGACGCTTTTAACACAGCATACATACAAATACGCACGAGAATGCGTGAAAGTAGCCGCCTAGCGGGTACCAGACTGATTCTGTACTATACTCTTACTGCTAAAAAAAGCTGGTATTGTAAAAATTATTTTATTTTAGTACAAACTTGGTACCAAAGTACAAGTACTTTTGACAACACAAGAACTTATTTATACCCCAGATGTCTGCATATCATCACTGAAGTCTAAATACTAGACCTGAGCACCTCTACAACACTGGAACAAAGAGCCACAATCCCAGCTAGACAACAGCTATTTTTAACACTATGAGTGGAAAGAGAGAGAGAGAGCGAGATAGAGAGTGAGAGAGAGAGTGGGTCAGCTCTTTCCCAACGTATTACCAAGAGGAAAAATGGTTTGTTTCAGTCTTAAGAGAAATGATTTACAAGTCTTTTACTGCTGACCCAAGATCAGTTGAATGTGTGACATAATAATAATAATAATAATCATTCATCATCTTTAAGATTATGATGACAGAATCCAGGACTAAAGCTGAAGAAACATGAGACCAATGACAGCACAGGTCAGGCACCAGTGTTGGCGCATGGCAGGTAATAAACTTTATGCCTCTTGAAGTGGCCTAGTTTCATAAATAATGAGTCCAAATGGCCCTGTGTGTGTTTGTGTTTGTGTGTGTGTGTAGGTTGTCCATGTAGCATTACTCATGCTGAAAAACTGAAGGGAGTTACTACACTTAGTTCAGTCTCATAGTTCACTTAGTTCAGAAAGGCTTATTAAAAGCAGACGGTTTCTTTTCAATAAGCAGACATTTATAATTTCTCACTTCTCACATACCGGTTCACTGTATGAATGTGCCAATTTATGCAAGAATGGTTTTACAGTTAACCATCCATAAACAGGCCCAAAAGGGAAATCACTGTAGAAAAATCTTCCCAAATTGTGACAATAATGACACTTGGCAGATTAACAGAGGTGTCACATACATTTTTCTGTTCAATTATGAGTACTAGGCAAGTATAAAAAGTATAAAAGTGGTCATTTTCATGCTTTTGTAACCTCTTCACTATTATCAGTTAAATTACACCAAGTCTACATTAAAGTCCCTAAGTGGTGAAAATCAAGATTTTAAAATGTTGTTTATATGCTTATATGGTGTTTTTAATATGGTTTAAGTCAAACCATTTCAATTGCGGAGTATTTTCTCCTTAAAACTGCAGTGAACCAAAGACACTCAAAAACGCGCTTTGTTTCGCTGCTGTTTCTGACGTCACAAACTATCTTGTAACCAATCATGTCAATCCAAGGTGTGATCACCAACAAGTGGATCTCTGAGTTGGTGTGAGTGAGTGAAGGCAGGGCTAATTTGCATATTCATGGAGCATATTATTGACCACAAAGGAGGCGCTCTCGAGCAGCCTACACTGACAAAATGGGACACCCTATGGTCTCATGGACTTCACGATAACGCGCACACATCAGTCGTCCACAAGATCGTAAATGCATATGAAGTGTGCCATATGGAACAGGGCCAATCCCCAAACTTTGTACACTCTGACCTGTGATGGTTCCTGCATCTCTGCAAATCCTGGAGGCATCATTGGCAGTGGTCTCGCTTACATACAGCTCCTCCTGGTGGTCTGGAGCAGTGGTGGGTGGGTTCCAGAGGCACTGATGAGGGTTCCGGGGGGAGAGCGGGACGGGCAGGGCTGAGGCTGTGGCAGTGGGGGGCGATACCACGGTGTCCAGCTTGACTGCTTTTCACAGGTCAACCCCAGGAGCCATAGGAAACAGCAGACACGTGCTAACTCTCTGTCAGAGAATCAAGAGCATCTCAGATGGGACGGATCTGGAGAGGAAGAGGAAGGTAATGTAAAGCCAACAGTCGCTCAAGTCACAGGATGGAGGTTTGTCTATAAGAATAATAGGTTTGACAGATTTTGAAAGGAGTCTCAGCATCAATATCCTTCTGCTTGTCAAAAATGTCAGAAGAAAACAACTGTCCTGATATCATATTCAAGAAACAATCCTCATTGAAAGGATGGAATTCTTGAAAATAAAACTTTATTACTTACTAATAAAAGGCATAAACTTTTATTATATTTCTTAAAAACAAAACACCAGAATGTTTATAAATATTTGATAAATATTTATTATTAATTCACTTTTCTTTCTTTTTTCAGAAAGGAATTACAAGAAAAGGTTATGCCTTTTTTAAAATGTTTAAAAACTTTGGTCAAATCAAAGTAATGTGGCATGACCAACAAAATTATGTTGTGCAGCAATTCCTGAGGTGTGTAAAATATTGTTAACTTTGAAAAATATATTTAAAAATGTCATAAAAAAAACTATGATTAAGATCTGTTTACTCATGTTTTACCTGACTGTTATAACAAACAACATTTGAGCAGTTAAAGATTTTTGTTGTAAATGGCATAAAGCTTTTTTATTTTTAAATGTGAAACATGAACTTTAGAACAAAGAACTTAGCACAAGCATTTTATAATAGATTTTTAAAAGTTTTTTTCTTGTCCTTTGCCACGTTGGTTTGGGTTTTGTTTTCACTTTCACATTTCATGTCTTTTATTTAGTAATTTAGTCACAGTCATGGTTTCCTGG
The DNA here is from genome assembly GCA_021554675.1 of Leuciscus idus. Classification (NCBI taxonomy): domain Eukaryota; kingdom Metazoa; phylum Chordata; class Actinopteri; order Cypriniformes; family Leuciscidae; genus Leuciscus; species Leuciscus idus. The sequence goes on along the minus strand of CM038635.1, from coordinate 39,103,828 downwards.
TTTGTCATGTGCTTCCCTAGTCTCTTGTGTATGTTCTGATTGGTTCCCTTGTTTCATTGTCACGTTCTCATTGGTTAACTGTTCATTGCTTTCAGGTACCATTAGTCTTTGTGTATAAATAGCCCTCATGTTTCCATTGTCTCTTGTCGAGTATTGTCAGTGTAACCGCTGTTGGTGAGTTCTGTTCATGTTTAAGAAGTTAAGTCAAGTCTTTGTTTAGTTTGTTATTTTGTTCACTTGGGTTTGTCTACATTCGCCTCCAGTGGATCTGTTACATACTTATCTTGGACACTTATTATAAATGGATAAACAAATCTACCATATGTGATGCATAGCAAACGCCACAAAGAATCTCAGAAAAGCCCTACAAATCAATACAACAATTCATTTAGCTGATAAAGATTGAAATCAGCCTGCGTTCCATTCAGTCAGTGCTGCGATTTACTGCTGTACTGGGATCAGCAGTTAACCCTAAATCGACCAGACAAAGCCATTAGGACTGCCATGTCTGCCAGAGCTGTGCTGTATGTTACAGCAATCAATCCCAGTCTTGGTCAACCAAGGCCACAACACAGTAGAATTCATTGTTAAAGCAGTACTGTGCTAACAAAGACTATTGCTAATAAATATGCGGTTGAGCTTGCTGAATGGATTTGCTAGTGAGAAAAGTAATGTGTGTAGTAATAGACATTAAAGCACAATGCGGTTTGTTGCATCATTCATTGAATGGTCTAGAATGATCAGGCACTGGTGGGCCAACACACACACACATAGACAAATTACAGACACACACACAAGCTGGCTTTAAAAGCTGGCAATGATTTACTGTGAACAGTTGGTGAGAGATGCTGTTGGTTTACAACAGAAAATAAATTTGCCTCATCCCTCAGTTTGTAAAATCATGTATACAAAGTCTATAGGGCAAGACACTGCACCAGGTTACATGTTTGAATTGTAGAGTCCCTGGCTTAAAAGTATGGCCACAAGAGGCCATTAACACATGCAGTATGTGTTAATACCAGTGTGATTTATAAGGAAAAAATAAAATAAAAACCTTGACATGATAAGAATACTAAAAAGAGGAATGCTTACAAAAATTCACCCACAATTATGCTGATCATGTGTTATTAGATGTTCATTCACCTAGAAAATATGTTTTATAGATGTGATTTAACCAAACAATGTGATTTAATAACCAGAAATACCTTTTGAACTCTATGGAATGTCTAGCCAGAAGACTTTCACTGTATGTGCATTTTTTTTTTTTTTTTTTTTTTTTTTTAGATGCTGTAGATTTAATTTAACTTGTTTTAAACTAACATTTATTCATTAAAGGAATTATTTATCTTCCTAAAATATATAACTTCTCTTATAATTTACTTATCCTCATGTTGTTTTAAACCTGTATGACTTTATTTTTTATGTGGAACATAAAATAAGATATTTTGAGTGTTGTTTGGATGAGTCAGTAATGACAAAACTGTTAACAACATTCTTCAAAATATCTTCATGAGGGTTAGTAAATGATGATAAAAAGAACTATCCCTTTTAAAGCCATTGCACATCAGAAGACTCACATACACTCAGAAAACTTCTGTATCTAAAGTTTTAAAATATTAAAATACTTCTGACAAAGTAAACATTAACAATTCCATAGGCTTAACAAAAAAAAAAAAAAAAAAAAAGTGGAACTGCTTTAAAATAAAGTTTCACTTCAGGCTAGACTGGAAGAATTAAAATGTGGCTCATAAATCTAATTTCTAGCCCAGTAAACACCCATAAGAACAGATTTTTCCATTCAGAAAGCACTGGTGTCCATTCTCACTCCTTTTTATTTATCACTAAGAATGAGCTCATGTAATATGAAGCCATGAAGAGCATGACCATGACGTGGGTATTCTCTCAAGCTTACCATCTGACAGATCTGGCAGCCTTTCCTAATGATACTCAATAGTAGAGCTGCATGATTCTGGATAAATTGAGAATGAAGATTTTTTTTATTTTAATGATAACTGCTCTGTCTGGGTCAGCGCCAACTCAGATTTTAATGTTCCGGTGGGATTTTGTCAAAGTTTAATAGACATAGCCGAATCGTTGTCATTTAGGAATGAGATCATGTGGGTGTTTGAATCGAGATCGCAATCTTTTAACAATCGTGTAGCTCTACTCAATAGTGCATCGTTCTGTGGAAACTCTCTCTTGAAACATGGCTTTTCCAATGGTGCACCAGCATTCTGAATCCAAACTGAGTGCTTTTAAGGTTCTGTGAATCAACAGTATGACTCTTGATGAGGTGGTCAAACTTAATACAAAGGTCAAGCACATGATTAACAGGTTATTGAATAAATGAGGGCAGTAAAACCTTGAAACGCTAGTTCTCCCTCACGCCAAAGCATCACACTCATCAGTGTAACAAATAACGTAATCCATGTACACAAATGGGAAGGTCAGATCAGAGGGAATACAACTAAGGGTTTGAAAAAGTCTGCCAAAGCACTTTTTCTAAATGTTTTAAGTGTAAAGTCATTAGAATTGTGTAAATTAATAGGTGTGTGAGAGAGCTGACAGTTATGCCAGACGATCTTGGTCGTCATGTTCTTTACGGTCATAAAAAATGATAAGGAATATTTGTGTACAACACAATAACCAAATATGCACTAACCAAAGCTGTTACTGAACTTCAGCATTACACGTTTGTGAGATGTTCAAGGGTGATTATTTTATTTACATAACATGCATTAGTGTGTTTCTATTTCAAATAAGTAATAAAAAAGGCGAGGAGATTTTCTGATCTATATGCGAGACTGTGTTTGGAATCTCAGAGGGTTTCTGTTACGCTATTAGTCTGTAAGAGCCTTTCAGTTTGGCGACCGAATCAAGTGCTGCTTCCATGACGTCCACACATAGCAGAAGAGATCTGGACGAATAGCTCCTGTCACACACACTTAAAAAAAAATATATAAAATAAAATTCTCACTATAATTAAAATAAAACAATCATGATTCATTTGTGCCTTTGGTTGTGTTAACACACATTCTTTATTTCCCCTCTAAACCATCAACTGGTAGTGAAGGAATTAGCTGAAATGTATTGACTTTGAAAGTGTCTTCATTGTTTTCATCCATGGTACATTCATGGTCAACTGTGGATTTAGGTGTGATACAATGTAAAATCGAATTAGTTGGACTTAAAGCATGCAAACCGATTGCCTTAAAAAAAAAACAAGTAAAGTGAAATAGGAATAGTATGTGGTACTGACAAATGCTTAGTTAGTATAGTTCACTTACACAAGAGTACTAGTAACTAAAAAAGAACTGTAGAGAGTACTTGTTAATTTACTTTAAATAAAATATAATTGTTACCATTGTTGTGTTTTGCAGGCTGAATGTTGAAGTTTGTGTGACTCATGTATGATCAATTGCATCAACTGATTATAACAAATTTCAACATTCAAGATGACTTTGGGAAATGAGTGAATGCAAACAGAGAAAAATAATTGCAGAAGTGGAGGAAATGAGTGAAAAGTCCATTAAGATTTTCCCCGCCTCAAAAAACCACACTCAAACCAATCAATTAATCTTAACTTGGGTTTTCTGAGTAAACAAAGCATAGTATGTGAATAGTAAAGATTACTAGATTTTTACAATTAAGTTAAGACATTAAGTAAAGTTAACTAAAAAGTGTTAGTTAGAATCACTGTTGGATTTTACAGTGAATAAACTTAAAGCAACTGGCTACTACTTCTGTGTATCTGACACTAGTTTAACTGAATGAAACTGTAAAATGCTACTCTTAGAGTAGCTCTTAAGATAAAGTTCATGTGGAGTAGGGCTGCACGATATATCGTTTTAGCATCGATATCGCGATGTGCGCATCTGTGATAGTCACATCACATAATGTGCGATGTCAAGTATAGGGATCGTAGTGGATACTGTGATCTGTACAGACCAGGCAACTGGGTTGGAAAAGCACACAATTCTAGATTTATTGCAAAGTTTAACCATCATAGAGTGAAAGTTTATCATTTACACGTGTTTTAGGTCCTGTCAGTTAAGGCCTGGGACACACTAGACGATTTTCAAATCTTAACCGATTTTAAAACTGTGAGAGACCACAGACATAATGTAGTTTCAACCGATATTTTAACCGATACTGAATGCACACGCTAGAAGATTCGTCCGGACTGCGAGACCACCTGTCGATTATAGTAACATTTTCACAGCGAGACGAGATCTCACAGAGACTCGCAAGATTAAACGTGACTTGAGAAGAGCGATCGACGTCGTCAGCTGGTTCTCCTGGCGTGAGTTTTGTTTTACGGGAAGAAAAACAAAGGAGAAAAAAAGAATATGGATGATCTTATTTCTTAATACTCCACTTTCGTGACATGTTTGTGCCTGCCAAGTTTCAGCTATAGAAGCACGCAACATACGGTTGGTGAATCACAGGTATCACATGAGAGGCAGCCCGATCAAGAGTCGTAAATATCAAACATGTATTATATTTGCGATTTGGGATCGTGTTGGATTAACTCTTTCCAAATAGAGCTATTCATCTTGTGAAACTGTTTTTATATCGCAATACATTTCACATAAAAAAAAATATATATCGCAATGTTATTTTTTTCCAATATCGTGCAGCCCTAATGTGTAGTGTTGTCACACAGTGAGATGACAGATGCTGAGTTTGAGTACGTGTAGTAGACAAAACTGTGCCGCTCATTCACACAGAGACACGCGGGATTCATATTTAAATTTTAAATTTAATATACTAAATTAAAATTTTATTTCCGGTTTAATTTCACAGTCATTCAGACACTAGTCCATATTGTGATTTGATTAAGTGTACAGCCCTACTTTTGACTGAATTTCTGCATTTTCTGCACCGTGAAAATCATAGGTATCAAAGGCATGCATAATTCTAAAATAATTATGTACAAAACCTAATCAACTGCTCAGTTTCTGCAAAACATGAGAAAACAATGGTACTTTTGACCTCCAAATTTGAGGTCTGTTCAAAGGTAAATTCATATGAACATTTTATAGTGAAGAAAAGACTATCGTAAACTTGCAACCTTGTTTCATGTTGACTTAAAAGAGTCATCCATGTGTCAGGAGAATTCTCATGACATCATCAGCCCGGGGCAGGTCTTGTGTTGTGGCCACGTGAATGCAATCTGCTATAAAAACAAACCTGCCTTAACATGAGCACATTGCATTCACCTTAAAATTCAAACATTTAGCAAGAACAGACACAGGATTACAAAACTATTTGTGTTTTGTGCCTAAAGCAACAAGATTCAGCATGTTCATATCAAAGTCAATTCTACCCTGTACAGACCATAAAATGTCTGTCTCCGAGCGATTACACTTTTACAAAGAGGCATTGCCTAATCATTCTGACGGCAATTATTTCAAAGAACCGCAAACAAATCCAAGAAACTGTGAATGGGACCATCATGACATCATAACCAGCTGCCATGGGCAAATATTTGACAAAAAACTTTGTGCAAACTAGTCACCTTATTATACTATAATAGACTAACAAAAAGAAAGCCTACTTTAACAGCAATGCTGCAAATGTAGTGTTTGGAAATTCGGAATGTTTTTCCTATTTAGTCATAATGAGGAATGATCCTTCACTGCACCTCCCTAGATTTCTTAATCAGATTTACTGTTGTATTTTGCACTAAACAATGGCCTGGACCACCTGTGTTTCGGCTGATTACACCATTCAGAGCAGCTCCTACTGTAGAACGGCAGCATGGGAATAGGACAACACAACACTGCAGTGGAGGGGACTTCCTGTATGCTGGAGTGTGTAGCTGATTGTTCACAATGCACATGTTGTACTTTTACACACACACACACACACACACACACTGAAAGAGCACATATCCTATTATGTGCTTGCCTTAATTTATCAACATCAAATTGGAGGCAAATTTAAACAACATTGGGAATATTGCTATTTTAATTTGAATCATTCACAACAAGTACCCTTGCAAGTGTGACAGCACTAAGAAAGTGATGTTTGAATGTCTTTGATTTAAACTTCAAAACTTGATCAATTTCAGGTGGTAAATTCATTTGGCAAATTCAGCTCATTTATTTGAATCAATTCAAAGTCCCAGAGTGACATTTTTATAGCAATCATTTTATATAAATGTTGTAGATATTGGGTAAATTGTACTTATTTTGTATGAATAAGTAGTTTCTGAAGGGTAGTAACAAATCAGACAGATCAAAAGTGACAGATGTTGTTACACAATATTTCTATTTGAAATCTTTTCACTTTCTATTCATCAAAGAATCCTGATCAAATTCACAGTTCACAAAAAAGCACACCTGTTCTTAACATTAATAATGAAACTAAAAAAGTTTCTTGAGCACAAAATTAACATATTTGAATGATTTCTGAAGGATCATGTGACACTACAGACTGGAGTAATGGTTACTGGTTAACATGCGATTAATTCAAAATTTGTCTTAAAGTCTCCAAGTGTCCTTTTTTTGGAAAGACACCTACATCAAAAAATACAGTTTTGTGAGAATCAGCTGGTTTACTTTGCTAGATATACAAATGATGACAAAATTAACCTGTTAAACGAGCTAAATGTTTTGTTCTTAATTTCACGACAAGTGCGTGGTTAATCTACTGCCAGCCCATATATTACTGATTTACTGTATTTTTAAGCCGTGGTGAGCATAAAATACTAATTTCAAAAACATTTTAAAAATCTTACCAATATTTAAGATTTTTACATATTTACATAGACATGTCTAACACATACAGTACTAAGTTCTATATGGTCAAAACCAAACCAAAACTATGTTTTTGGCAATAAACCTTGGCAATAAACCACATGGTAGAATTCTGCTCAGTGTTCATTATCAGGATGGTGATACTGAGCCAGAATCCCACTCCTATTTAAAAACAAAGAATCCCAATACATCCTGATTACAACCCAAACAAAAGAAGGCCAGCTGTGACATTAAAACTCTTAGCCTACTGACCTTAAACCTGACACATTTAGATAGAAACGAGAACACAGATTATGCTTGTATTGTGATCAAAACCTGATTGAACAAAGCCTTCAGTTCAGATAATAAACAAGTTTTGTTCTCACCTCAGACTTACAGCTTACAATACTAAATGATCTCCTGCCCTGCTTGCTTGTGATGCTTCATATCATGCTGCTTTTTGGCCCGTTAACTCATTAGTTTACCTATTGAATACAAGCAGTTCTATTAGGCAATATCATCTTTCAGCAAACGGTTTGGGATCTTTCAGCTATAACATAAGATATTCAGTCAATGTGTGAGTCATGGACTACATTCACCACAACTCCCCAATGGTTTGGTCTCCATTCAACACCATTCTTGCACTCCAGCAGCTCAGAGCCGTCTCATGTTCTAAAGGGATATGCGACGCTTTTAACCTCTTGTCTGTCTATAAAGCTCAGGTATAAAGATCAGATGCTGGCGAATGAAAAACACTTCAAAGAATTATATGCCGTGTGTGTACTCAAAACAAAACACCTGCTGACTCGACAGGACCACACATCAGAAACAATGCCTCATAGGCTGGTGTTATGAGTGGGAATTTTAGTTCCCATGCCAACCAATAGACTGCACAATCTCTTCCATAACTGATCACTGTTTCCTCTAAAATATGTTAGGAGGTAGGTAGGCCGTTTTTCTCAGGTTTTAGACTTTATCATTTCAGATGCTGATGATGTCATTCAGATCCTAATTCATGAAACATTCCCGGGAGTCACATGTCTGATTTCTAAACATCTGTTGGATTATGGAATATTTTGACTGCAGAACAACCTTGCCTGCAACACAATGTTTCCAAGAGCCAAATGCACATATATATATATATATATATAAATAAAAATTCATATTCCAAAAATACAAACAAATGCAATAATAAAGTAATTATATATATATTTTTTATCCTAGTAACTTCTACAGATTGACAAGTCTGTACAAATTACAAAAGTACAAATTCAGTGAAGTGCCTCAGGGGCATGACAAAATGCTTGGTGTACGGTAGAAAAATACATTATTTTATGATAAAAATTATTTAAATGCAATCATTATTTTTATTAATCATAATTGACATACCAAAGTATTGTGAAAAGCTTTTAACATTTCATTTTGGTGAACCACCACTTTAAAATGTCTGTGGGACTGAAATATTACAGAATCGCAGGAATGCCCCTTTTATAATTTTATCTTATAATTTAAATTACAAAATTACACCAATTTTTAGGATCATCAAGATCTGTTTGAATTGTGACATTATTTACACGATTATAGTAATGTACAATAATGACAATCATTCTGTCTTCTTTGTCACAATGATTTTCTTATTATTAATAAAACTCAATTCAATCAAATAGTTACAGCAATTACAACCATGACAAACAATGTTTATGTGTTATTTTAATATAATTACATTTAAATTAAATTATATTATGAATGATAAATAGCATAATTTACCTGCTTTATCAATGCGAATGACGGTTTTTGTTTTAAATTATAGTTGTAATAATTGGTAGGGATGCCTCATTCAATTGTCCTTAAGAAAAACATTTTTTTTTAGGTTAAAATATGATTTGGGTGTATTCTTGATAGGTTTCTGAGTTTCACCCTATAACACAACAATATTCAATTTACATCAATTTAACCGAAACTCAAGCAGGAATCAACAATCTTCCTATACAGACAAACTAAAAGGCTGTTTCGGGAATATCATGTGACCTTAAAAACACATTATCCACCAGCCATGTGCAGAAAGATGTTCATAAACTATTAATAAAGTGTATGCTCAGTTCACTTCACAGTAGAATTAATTTGCTTTTCCCTAATGCTATAAAAGCTTCAATGCTCCAACAAAGTTTAAAGAGAGAGAGAGAGAGAGAGAGAGAGAGAGAGAGAGAGAGAGAGAGAGAGAGAGAGAGAGAGAGAGAGAGAGAGAGAGAGAGAGAGAGAGAGAGAGAGAGAGAGAGAGAGAGAGAGAGAGAGAGAGAGAGAGAGAGAGAGAGAGAGAGAGAGAGAGACCTACCCCCACCACAACCTTACACTTCACACAAAGGAGCACTCTTTAAGATAAAGACATAGGACTCACTGTATCTTATTAACCTTGGTCACATTAATTCCCCTCCTTGCTGCCTTAACTTGTAATTTTGCCACTCACTTTCCCAAGCATGCTGGTTCAACAAGCAAATGATGTGGAAAATATTTGCAAAATCCAGCTCTCCTCCTCAAGCCTTTGTTGGCTTCCACTCAGGCCTTGTATTTCCCAAGCGCTCCGAGAGAGAGAGGCGATGGCATGAACCCTGTTAGGTGATTTCTGTGATTGGGTAAGAATCCAGAGAAGCAAGTTAAACACAAAAGCGGATCTTTGGAAAGCATGAAAAGAGCTCGAAACATCATCTCTTCTAGTCCGTTTAAGGCTGATATGTGCTTATGTCCTTCATTCTCAACAGGACAGACTATCTAAACATGAGGAGGCCCTGCCTTATTACAGAAAAATAAATATTCTGATTGGATTACGGTTGCTTGGAGACCACTGGTGTTGGATACGTGACTAAACAAATTCCTGATTTATTCAGCATATCACTGATCTATTATCATCTGTGAATGTGCCTCTATTTGAAGTCTCTCTTCAGTTTTATCTGGGTGATTAAAGGAAAAATAGAAAAAAGATAAGTGTTTGTTGTAGATTATATACCCAGAGTAACTGATTATAATTCAAAAAATATGTCACATCACCTGACACTGTTTTCAACTAAAACTGTTTTTAGTCATTCATTTATACAACAACGGCATATTGGGAGCCTGAAAACGTAAACTTTTGAAAACGGGTTTCAAATTGCAAATTTTGTAAACGACACCGTTATCGTCTCCGTGTAAACTATACAAACGTGAATTTGTGTAAACGATGTCATGCGCATGCATATTATGTATTCAGTCTATAGATGCATTAATGTGTCTTTACAAAGTGATGTCGCCAACTACTGGCCTGTCAGCAGAATACAGCGTTTTTAACTGTTTTCGCAGATCCGTGTGAACAGAGATCGTTTTGACAAAGTTGTCGCCTGCACGCGAAAAACAAAGGAAAATTAGGCCTTATTAATAGCAATTTTAAAACATAAAAAATTAATCCTGAGATAGATGTAGCCAGGCTTTACATATATGTCTTCTCAACCTCTGACAGAACGTGGCAGAAACCTTCAACTATATAAAAAATAAGCAGGATGAATCCATGTAGGCTACCGTTCAAGAGTGTAGGATCGATACAATTTTTAAATGTTTTTGAAAGTAAAAGTAAAAACCGTAATATTGTGAAATATTGTACATTTTGAATAACTGTTTTCTATTTTAATATACCTTAAATTGCAATTTATTCCTTTGATGCAAAGCTGAATTTTTAAGCATCATAACTCCAGTCTTCAGTGTCACATGATCCTTCAGAAATCATTCTAATACTAGTGCAAAATGCCCGTGCAAAATAAGTTTTTAAGTGTGTTTTTAGTAATTGTTGGTTTGGTGTGTTTGAGTGCACATTGTTACAATTGCACAGCAAAAGTTCAGTGACATTTTTATTTGTGCATGGTAGAAAGCACACAGTGAACTCTGAGAAAACGCTATGCTTGAGCAAACAGTTTGTGCATAGGCAACTACAAATGATGGCCGTGAAAGAGACTGTGAACGCATTGAAAAGGATATGTTTAGTTGGTGAATAGCATTTACACAGTAGCGATAACGTTAAGCGCACCAGAATGAAATATAATATTCATAAGTAAACAGCATAGCTGACTTATAGATTCAGTTTACATCCACAAATGAATAAGCGCGTCGATTCAGGGAGCAGTGCAAAGTGCCCGTGCAAAATCAGTTTTTGTGAGCTGATCGCCGTCAAAAAAGTTCAGGAGATATTTCTTAGCGATGGCTGATTTCAACAGTTTCAATATGATAAAAAATAACTTTTATATTGATTCAATGGATTAACTGCATTTTGAAAAAAAAAAGTATCATGAATTTATTGCATTTTTGGGGAAAAATAATCCGTTTTTATAATAAATCTTTGAAAATCTAAATCTGGATTTGAATTTTTTATGTTATTATAACCTAAAGATGCTATGTGAAAGTTTGAAACAGAAATAGTGGTTTTCATCTTGCCACTTTCTTGGTAAAGAAAACACATTTTTACTCAAATTAATCAAAATGGATTTATCACGTTTTGGAACCAAACTATAATATTCAGAAGTAAACAGTGTAGCTGACAGAGTGTTTATTTTTAAACCACAACTTTCTTGGGGCTTCTTTGACCGATACTACCCTCTAATGTCAGAATGTTTATTTTTAAACCACAACCTTCTAAAAATGATATATTTAACGATATCTTTTGCATTTCTCATCCAAACAACATCAAACTTGGCACTGCACTTACTCGTGCCCGTAGCAAGACACCTGTCGAGTTTGAAATCAATCGGACTAACGGTTCGAGAGATATGCGAATAACAGACACACACACAGACAGACACACACACACACACAGACAGACAGACAGACAGACAGACAGACGTTTCTGTAATTTATAGATAGATACTGATCTGGTGCCCAAGAAACATTTCTGATTATTATCAATGTTGAAAACAGTTGTGCCGCTTAATATTTTTGTGGAAATGCTGATTGTTTTTTCAGGAATCTTTTATGAATAGAAAGTTCAAAAGAACCTTATTTATTTCAAATAGAAATCTTTTGCAATATTGTAAATTATTTCCTTTGACTTTTGATCAATAAAAGTAATAACTTAAAAAAAAAATCTTACTGACCCCATATTTTGAATGGTAGTGCATACAGTATGTGGGTATTCTCTGGCTCTTCGACTAAAACTCTTCAGATTGTCTGAGAAGTGCTAAGAACAAGAAACAGGAAGTAAGCTCTATTAATAGCACGTGGCTGTATTTTTGCAGCTTTGCTATGACACTTCCATATTAATCGACTGAGTTTATACATTATTTGATGAAACTGAAATGGCATTCCTCCAAACTGAGTTCTGGTGTACGAGTGTGCGGATGTAAATACAATTTTGTATGAGAACTACAATTGGACAAATCTTGATACTGAAATATAAAACAGACCCGAAAATGTGATGCTCGGGAAAGCCACAAATATTACAAGATTACACATAACCCAAATTCAATATCCTGCATCTTATCATGTGATGACAACACAGATGGTAGATAGTGGAAGAGGTCTAAACGCACACAGAGGAACTCAGGAGGATCACTTAACTCAGTTCCCCTTGGATTGAGATTACAACCAAAAGAAAGACAACAAAGCGGACCCAGAAAAACTCTTAAAGAAAAATCAATTGAGTGCATTTAAAGGCGGCCTTTAAAGAGTCCTGATCAGACAGGAGCAAGCTATCAGTTACATTGCTTATATTAGTAAAAAGCAACTCATTATTAAAAATGTAGATGTCTATCTACCAAACAGGTTATGGATAATTCTATAATGTCTCATAATTCGAGAATCATAGACAAGACATCAAAAATGAGATGTATTTAATGTGCCTGCAATTGGGCAAGCAAATTTATTTGTATCAGTTTTGGCCAGTATTCAATATTTAATTGTACTTAAATATAAATATAGATCACCTTTACCAACATCTAGCCTAAAGTTACATTTATCTTTAAAATCACTAATATATTTAATTGCACTCTCACATGTAAACTTCAGCAAACCTCAAAATGAATAGTATCGTTTTTTTCACAATGTCATGATGACTAAGTTCACTCGCTCTTCTTTTACATTTTTTTTTTGTATTTAATGTTTTAATGATTGTTGGTCACAACATAATTTATTGGCTCATCTGAATCAGCAACATTTTAATATTTGCGGATCCCAAATATACATATAATACTCAAGGTACTTTAAAATATATCTAGGGAACTCTAGAACTGTATGTTTCAAATGTGTATAATTGTATTTTGTTTACTGATAAAATATGGTTAATATGCTGTTAAATCCACCTTAATAAAGCTGTTGATGTGAAGCAATAAGAAAGCAGTAAAGGGATAGTTCACCCAAAATGAAAATTTTGTCATCATCAATTACAATTACTCAACCTCATGTCACTCCAAACTCATAACTTTTGTTTGTGCTATAGCTTCCATTTACCGAATCGGAGTTCTCTATGTGTGTTTGCTGATCAATGTTTATTTGTGAATAAAAGCCTAAATAAAATCTGTTCATCATATACATTTATTATGTCTCTTCAGAAGACAGATTAAAATGCTTGATTCATAATCATAATATGGATTTCTTTTACAATCTCTTTATGAACGTTTCATTTGAAGCGTCAGAGTTTTGGGGCGAATATACTGGGGCCGTTTACACAACAGTTTTCAACTAAAAATGTAAAACTTTTTAAGCATTTTGGCCGTTAATTTACACGACAACAGAGTTTTGGGGGCCTGAAAATGCAAACTTTTGAAAACAGGTTTCAAAGTGCAAGTTTTTTGAAAACGATACTGTTATCGCCTCTGTGCAAACTTCAAAAACGTGAAATTGTGAAAATGGTGACGTCATGTGCACACGTATTATGTGTTCCATGCATAGTGTTTCTTTACAACATCGCCAACTACTGGCCTTGCAGAATAATACACTTTTTTTTGTCGTTTTCGTGGATCTGAATGGGGATCATTTTGACAATATATCGTCTGTACATGAAAAACACAGAGAAGAAATAATTGATGACAGAATATTCATTACTGGGTGAACTAACCTTTAAGGTATACTTGCGTTTTAAGTTATCTGTACTTAATTAATTCAGTAGGAATACCACATTAGATTAACTTGATACAATAAGTTTTGTTAGACACCATTACATTAATTAAACTGGGGGAATGAGTTTCCTCAAATCATTTAAGTTGACTCAGCTTATTAGGGTTTACAGTGTAGCAATACCATCATCATACAAAAAAAAAAAAAGAACAAAAAAAAAGAAGAAGAAAACAAACATCATAATAAAAGAAGACAAAAGCTAAGAAACCACCATACGAGGAATACAAAAAAGATAAAGACACCTCTTTCTGACAGTCTAATATGAAAAAAGCCAAGCACATGCAGATATACCACTACCCAGGCAGCTAGTTATTGTTGAACTCTATGAGAGAGGACATATGACTCAACGTAACCCATCTCAGCCGTTATAACATGAACTCAAGCACACGTGCTCATGAAAGCAAACCACACATGCAGAAACAAATAACCCTTGAGGAAAAAAAAGTGTGCTCATGTCTCTCTCTCTCGCTTTGCTTTCTTGGTCTCTAGGGATGACACAGCTGCTGTGAACTATGAAACAGACATTCTTATATTTGGGCATATGATGCTATTATGCAACATGAGGATTGTAAATCGTTGTAGGATTAAAAGTCACACACTTTCTGTTTCACTTCACATTTCTACACGATCCTCCATTGAACACTACGACACCTTACAGGAGCACTGCTGTGAATGTCATGATCTAGGTTAAATCTGATCAGCAGAATCTGGGACACAGCCAGCTGTGAAAGTAACTTGATGTTCCATGAGACATGGCAGCTAATACAATCACCATGTTTTTGTCAATATTCATATTTATGGTAATAACCTACTTGGGGACTCCTGGGGATAGCTAAAGGAGAGTTTCACCTCTTACGTTTCATCATGTTTATTTTTGCCAGTAACCCTGTCCCGATGGGCACAAGACTTGTGTGATATCGTCACTAAAATAGTAGGACCAGGGGGTCAGATGAACTTTATACCATCTGCTTGTAAAGTGTATCACTCTCACTTTTCCCATCTGATGAGGTTAACGTGATATACTCTCAAGAATCAGCAAATTAAAAAATAAATAGACAAATATTACTTATAGTCAAGTATTGCTGCTTGTCAGTCTTTTACGCTGTAAAGAAAGTTGCTGCCTTAAATTTTTATGTACAATCAACTTGGATGTTTAAGTCATTTCAACTTAAATTACATTAAACTGATCTAAAAACTGAGTTGAATCTTGTATAACTTTTTTTTTTAAATTGCTTAACTCTAACACGAATCAAATCAAATCTCAAGAGTAGGCCTATTAAAGAAATGAGATTGCTGTAATCGGATTCCATAATCTGCTTTGGTTGTAGTGAGAGCTTATTAAAAGTTGCTTGCTGAAGTTTACTGGACATGAAGTCATAGGATAGATGTTTCTCCACTGAGCCTACAATGGTTTTCAGATGGTCTCCCAGTCTGGCCAGGCTGAAGGTGCCCTTAAAATCCGTATAAAACGAGCCAACAGACCAGCCTGGTCCTGGACCAGTAAAACCAGCATCTATGGAAGTGTCTCAAAACTTAAATGATCAACGCGTGCAGCACTTTTGGCATCATTATGCGCGTTCCAGTTAGCTGTCTAGCTAGGCAGCTCACTAGATTTTGGGACACAGTCAGGTGTAGGATAATAGACAGCATACATACACAATGGCTAAATATATTTAGACGATCAAAGGTGATGATGTAGTGTGTGTGTGTGTGTCATCTTACCATTCGATGAAGGCTGTCCTTTAGGCAAAAATAATACAAAATAGTCCAGATCAGATGCAGGTTTAACGTTACTTGAAAAGTCGTTGAAGAAAATCCTTTTTTTTTTGTTTTGTTTTTTTAGAACCTGCTAACGTTAGTTGTCAAACCAAATTACTCCGTAGGCTATTTAATCGGCAAACTTTTTACGACGTAGTGGACATTATTTCGTAATTACCCGAAAACAAAGTGATCCCCGGCCGGCTCCCTTTCAATGGACCTGCTGTATGAAAAGTAGCACAGCGATCTTGCTCAGTTTGGTTTTTCTGTCCTTTAGGAGATCTGAGCATCTGTAATTCCCCTCAATGAAGCTCTCTGGGTGAAGGAAGAACGAATAAAGAAGATGTGCTCTTCCCAATAATAAGGACGTTATGATGCCCAGAATCTCACCCGAAAAGCCGGTATCACACGCTGCTACACGCTGCCACACGCTCCCCGCCCCAGACACACAACACTGATCTCTCTCTCTCTCTCTCTCTCTCTCTCTCTCTCTCTCTCTCTCTGAGAGCGTGACGCCACTCCCCATCCTCCGAGCTTTTGCAACTCTTTCACAACTACATGTTAAAGACAGCATGTTTGACTGTTTTTATTCCTTCTCTTTATAATCAAACAGTGCACGTTAAATTTCAGTGTAAAAGTAGTCTGCTTTGATTGTTTTGCATACACACAAAGAGACAGATAAAAGTGTCAGTAATGTTACTTAATACTAACTGCAATATACAACATAAAATAAAATGCAAAGAAATAAAACCAAACTTTCAGTAACAGTTAGGAATAGACTGTTGTACATACACAGGTTACTTCAAGTTCCTCAATAACCTAATTCGAAATACAAAGCGAACATTAATGTATATGGTTACATAATATAATAAACATTGGACACATTTGAATATTAAAATAATAATAATAATAACAACAACAAAAAAATAGAGATGAAGAAGAAGGTGAAATGTAAACGGATTCTGGTGTATTCAACCAATGGCTGGTGCTGTGGATGCGCATGCTCAGTGGAATCTGTTTCCTAAACGCAAAAGTGCGTCCTCTTCTGTATCATAGCAACGAGGGATCTTCCAGTAGTAGGGGTGTAGGAATATTAGAAAGTTGAAAACAGATAGTAAAAAGGCATGCGTTTTTTTTTTTTTACATACCTTTTTTAATTTATATAGTTTTATAATGCAATTATATAATATAATTATAATTTAAATTGCTATTTTAAACGCTTTGGTCTTGTGACTGAGATGACTCACCCTCGTGCGAGTTAGTTTTGCTTCTAATTTTGTGTCCGTTTGTCAGTTGCCGACTGGCGCGGAAGAAAAACTTGTACTAAAGAAAGCTACACCCGTATTTAACCCAAATAAATTGTTAAAATATTATAAGGAGAACCGGGACATGTTTTAAATATGGTGTTAATCGGTCCGTGTGTGTACTATTGAATTTATGTAGTGCCTTTTTGGTCAGGAAGTTGTGTTTGTGGTTAGTACTGTGAACTGCGAGTGAGCTCGAGCTCGCAATCTCACGTGAGTCTCTGCAGGTGTGTTTATGTGATTATTATGCATCTAAACACTGGCTGGTTAGACGGTTGTTCTGGCTTTAATGTTCATGCTTTTTATCGCTGTGTAGATGGAGAACTTTATTTTGTATGAAGAGATTGGGAGAGGTAGCAGATCAGTTGTTTATAAGGGCAGAAGGAAAGGCAGTATACATTTCGTGGCCATCATCTGCAGTGACAAATCCAAGAAACCTGAATTAACAAACCATGTATGCAAACGTAATATTTCTTCAGCTATTTGTTTTAAACAGTGAGTTTGCACATTGTGTGTTTGATAAATGTCACATCATCTCCACAGGTGAGACTTGCCCATGACATTAAGCATGAAAATGTGGTATCTTTCTATGAATGGTATGAGACCAGCAACCATCTGTGGCTGGTGGTGGAGATGTGCACAGGTGAGATCCTAAACTTTTACAACTTTTACCAGTGTACTAAGTCTGCTCTAATCCCGTTTCTTGCTTTTCAAGGTTTTAAAAATCTAATGCTTATGTTTTGATCAATTTGCATGAATGTAAGTTTTTCTTTTTCTTTTTTCTTCTTCTTTCTTCTAGGTGGCTCCCTGGCAGCACTGATCGCTCAAGATGAGTGCTTGTCTGAGGATGTAGTGCGAGAGTTTTCCATTGACCTGATAAAAGGTCTTAAATACATCCACGACTCTGGCATTGTTGTCTCGGATCTCACACCTGCGAAGGTATAAGCATCACACACCTGTTAGGCAAGCCATTGTAATGTATGTCCATCCTGAGCTAGAGTATGTGAAGTGTCATATTACACACCCTAAACAGAGTTTTACAGTGGGCTGCTTCTAGGTTTTTACTGGTGGTGGTGAAACTTAAAGGGATAGTTCACCCAAAAATAAGAATTATGTCATTTAATTACCCACCCTCATTTAGTTCCAAACCTGTAAGACTTTCGTTCATCTTCGGAACACAAATGAAGATATTTTTGATGAAATCTGAGAGTTCTCTGTTCCTCCATAGACAGCTACGCAACTACAACTTTGATGCTTCATAAAAAGATCATAAAACTAATCCATATGAATTGAGCGGTTTAGTCCAAATTTTCTGAAGAGACTTGGTCACTTTATATGATGAACAGACTGAATTTAGGCTTTTATTCACATTTAAAAATGTATCAGAAAACATAGACAAGCTCAAATGATCCTGCTTGACGTGCGAGAACAAACCGCTTGCTGAAGCTCAAACGTGCTGTGTAACACGAGAATGAACCTCATTGGTTCTTGCTGAAGCTCAAACGTGCTGCGTAACACGAGAATGAACCTCATTGGTTCTTGCTGAAGCTCAAACGTGCTGCGTAACACGAGAATAAACCTCATTGGTTCTTGCTGAAGCTCAAACGTGCTGCGTAACAAGAGAATGAAGCTCATTGGTTCTTGCACATCAAGCGAAACATGCTTGAGCTTCTGTTTACTACAATTGATGTGTGAGTTGATGAATGTTTATATGTGGATAAAAGACTAAATTCAATCTGTTCATCATACAGTATTAAAGCGATCGTGCCTCTTCAATTTGGACTAAACCGCTCAATTCATATGGATTAGTTTTAAGATCTCTTTATGAACATTTTGAAGCATCAAAGTGTCAGTTGCGTAGCTGTCAATGGAGGGACAGAAAGATCTCAGATTTAATTAAAAAAAATCTTCATTTGTGTTCCGAAAAAGAACGACCATCTGGAACGACATGAGGGTGAGTCATTTTTCATTCAATTAATACAATTTTCATCTTGGGGTGAACTATCCCTTTAACGCTAAGCACTTTCACATTTTTTTTATTAATGTCACTCTCCCGTTCGCAACGACATCTCTTCTCAAATGACGTGTGCAGGACAATAATCGCCCCCCTCCAACTTGTCACTCACATGAGATCACAGCACATAGCAAACAACAACGATTCAATCAAATCAGGTCCCGCGACTCCCACCCTACATTTTTTCTTGTTCGAGAAGACTCTGCACTCAAATTTACCCCACAATAGCGATATCTGTTTCATGCCGGATTTAATAAAATTGTTCTACTCTTTATGATACCAAGCTTTTCTGCTGTTTTATATGATTTCTTTATCCCCTTTAGTATGCACCACATGTGATCATGATGTTTTACTTATCAAAATGTTTGTTTTTAAGTTTTATTTTGTTTTGTTTTCTTAAGTTTGTTTTTCCTACAACCAATATGGAAGTTAAAAAGTGCCAAATAAATAAATAAAATAACTACTCATTTAAACAAACACTAAACCTTTCTTTTTTTTCTTTTTCAAACCTTATCTAATATGTCACCATGTATTCGTGTAGATTTTGTTGGATGGACCAGGAACTCTAAAGTACTCCAATTTCTGCCTGTCCAAAGCTGAAGGAGAAAGTCTGGAGGAGTTTTTCTCTCTTGTGATGGCAGAGGAGACAGGAGCTGGAGACTGTATCTCTCCACAAAACATCAAGAACAGAATTAAAGGTCAGCAGCAGGACTCCTTTCACTGTTCATATACTATACAGTGCTTGTCTGTCTGTCTTATCTTCACTGTTCACTTGTATGATTTATTCTAAGATGTTGCTCTGGCAGGCTCTCCTGTGTATTGCGCTCCAGAGGTGTTGAGAGGAGCAGACTCCAGTGTCTGCAGTGACCTGTGGGCGTTAGGCTGCATCCTTTATGAAATGTTCACAGGTTACACATTTTATCATTTCATCTTAGCCTATGAATTTGCCTAGACATTATTTTGCTATGTAGTTTTTAGTAACACTTTACTTAAAGCTTTTATATACAGTATAATGCATTATAAAAGTATTTTCAATACATTGATTATGCCTATTATGTAATGCACCTTACAATTTTGTGGCATTGTATGATATCATGAATAATTGTAATGTAGAGATGCACTGATTGCAATTTTCTTGACCGATTCTGTTTTCCGAAGTGTGTCCGGCCGATACCGATTTTTGCCAATTTTGATTTTCTTTCAAAGAACTATAATTGACAGCATAGACCAACAAAAATCTACTTTTCTTCAATGCAAAATTTTTCTTTAAAAAAACAAGTAAAAAGACTAATAAAATAAGACCAATAAACAAATTTCAAACTACAGCACAAATAAATCAGTTCAATCTATCTATAAATTACAGAAACGTCTGTCTGTCTGTCTGTGTGTCTGTCTGTCTGTCTGTGTGTGTGTCTGTTAACCACATATCTCTCGAACCGTTAGTCCGATGGATTTCAAACTTGACAGGTGTCTCGCTACGGTCACGAGTAAGTGCAGTGCCAAGTTTGACGTTGTTTGGATGAGAAATGCTAAAGATATCGTTAAATATATCATTTTTAAAAGGTAGTGGTTTAAAAATAAACATTCTGACATTAGAGGGTTGTATCGGTCAAAGAAGCCCCAAGAAGGTTGTGGTTTAAAAATAAACATTCTGAAATAAACACTCAGTCAGCTACACTCTTTACTTCTGAATATTATAGTTTGGTTCCAAAACATGATAAATCCATTTTGATTAATTTGAGTAAAAATGTTTTTTCTTTACCAAGAAAGTGGCAAGATGAAAACGACTATTTTCTGTTTCAAACTTTCACATAGGATCTTTAGGTTATAATAACATAAAAAATTCAAATCCAGATTTTGATTTTCAAAGATCTATTATAAAAACTGATTATTTTCCCCAAAAAATGCAATAAATTCATGACACTTTTTTTTTCAAAATGCAATTAATCCATTGAATCAATACAAAAGTTATTTTTTATCATATTGAAACTGTTGAAATCAGCCGTCGCCAAGAAATATCTCCTGAACTTTTTTGACGGCGATCAGCTCACAAAAACTTATTCGCATATCTCTCGAACCGTTTGTCCGATGGATTTCACCTGTAATTTGACAGGTGTCTTGCTACGGGCATGAGTAAGTGCAGTGCCAAGTTTGATGTTGTTTGGATTAGAAATGCAAAATATATTGTTAAATATATATCGATAAAAGAAGCACACACTGGCTTTTGCCGCTCTAGCTGCTGGCCCCTCCCCCTCTCACACTGCACACTAAGTGAGCACAGCGCAGGACCAGAGACAGAGAGGGTTGAAGAAAGCAGCGGAGCTTAAGTAGCGTTTTCTTGGAGTTCACTGTGTAGCCTGCTCCCTCAATCGTGTAGTTCAATTTTCCACATTTATTGTATGTCATTATGTCAGTATCAGTATTTGCTTTCTGCCATGTACAAATAAAAATGTCACTGAACTTTTGCTGTGTAATTGTAACAATGAGCACTCAAACACACCAAACCAACAATTACTAAAAACACACACAAAAACTGATTTTGCACGGGCACGACGCGCTTATTCATTTGTGGATGTTAACTGAATCTGTAAGTCAGCTATGCTGTTTACTTCTGAATATTATATTTCATTCTGGTGCGCTAAACGTTATCGCTACTGCTTAATAGTGCCAAGTTTGACGTTGTTTGGATGAGAAATGCAAAAGATATCGTTAAATATATAATTTTTAGAAGGTTGTGGTTTAAAAATAAACATTCGTACATAAACACTCTGTCAGCTACACTGTTTACTTCTGAATATTATAGTTTGGTTCCAAAACGTGATAAATCCATTTTGATTAATTTGAGTAAAAATGTGTTTTCTTTACCAAGAAAGTGGCAAGATGAAAACCACTATTTTCTGTTTAAATCTTTCACATAGCATCTTTAAGTTATAATAACATAAAAAATTCAAATCCAGATTTTGATTTTCAAAGATTTATTATAAAAATTGATTATTTTCCCCCAAAAATGCAATAAATTCATTACACTTTTTTTTTCTCAAAATGCAATTAATCCATTGAATCAATATAAAAGTCATTTTTTATCATATTGAAACTGCTGAAATCAGCCGTCGCTAAGACATATCTCCTGAACTTTTTTGACGGCGATCAGCTCACAAAAACTGATTTTGCACGGGCACTTTGCACTGCTCCTTGAATCAACGCGCTTATTCATTTGTGGATGTAAACTGAATCTATAAGTCAGCTATTTCATTCTGGTGCGCTTAACGTTATCGCTACTGTGTAAATGCTATTCACCAACTAAACATATCCTTTTCAATGCGTTCACAGTCTCTTTCACGGGCATCATTTGTAGTTGCCTATTCACAAACTGTTTGCTCAAGCATAGCGTTTTCTCGGAGTTCACTGTGTGCTTTCTACCATGCACAAATAAAAATGTCACTGAACTTTTGCTGTGTAATTGTAACAATGAGCACTCAAACACACCAAACCAACAATTACTAAAAACACACTTAAAAACTGGTTTTGCACGGGCATTTTGCACTAGTGCTTTAAATTACAGATCTATTCATTGTTACACATGACAAACAACACATTTCATGGAATCCACATGTAACATGGAATCTGCAAATATTATAATGCATTTTAACTTTGGTTACAAGTATTTATGAAAATATATGATGCATAACAATGTACATTTTGAACAACTGTAATACATTATACACAAAGGCTTCAAGTAAAGTGTTCTGTCTCATTTTCTCTTTGTTTCCTAGGAAAACCTTCCTTTGTCTCTGAGAGTATGGCCGATCTAGTTGATCTAATTTTAAATGAAGATCCTCCACCCCTAAGACAAAAAGGTTTGACACCTCACCTTTAACATATTGTACTTTATAATGTTTTTTTTTTTTTTAAGTGTTCATTTTATGACACATGTAATGACATCTATTTTCTTTTTAAGAACCTGCTTTCTCACAGCCCAGTGTAGAGTTTGAGAGGCTAGTCATGGGTTTACTTCAGAAAGACCCAGTGAAAAGGTACAGTATTTATTTTACTCAATCTCTTCTTGGATAAATGTTACTAATTATTATTATTTTTTATTATTAATCACATTACTAAATACTTATGAATATGAGATGGATACAATGATAGACACCGATTCGTTCTTTCAGTTCTTTAAGGCGAGACACTACAGGTGAATAGGGTACAATTTTTAAATAATAGATATCACCATGAAACTTCCTCAGTCGATTACTTACACAAGTATATAAAAAAAAATGTATTACAAGTTTTTGAAATTTGTATGTAAAATTATGCAAATTAGGCATTATCTCATTAAATATGCGCGGTTTTGCATATATTTTCGGTTGATAGATCTGAACATAGGATAAAGCCAGGTGCAAAATTCTTTTTTCATTTTATTTACACACAGGATAAAAAAAAAAAAAAAAAAATACAGAGTTTTTTCAGGATATATGCTTTCATTACCTAGGAAATCAAAATATACTGTCCATAGCCTTAAAAAATCGATTTTTGCCATATTTTTTTAAATTAAAATGTCACATAAATCAAGCCAGGAATGATTTATTAACAAATCCCTCTGAAAATATCTTCAGAATACTGCTAAGTGTATAACAGGAAAGTGTGGTGTACATAGGTGCTACATAGGCTGAGATGTTTGTACTGGAGAATGACAAAAAACTCATTTTGAGAAAATGGCATTTAAAGATTTAAATAGGGGAATTTAATACATTTCTATTGGAAAAAAAGCTCAAAAACAGAATAAATGCTCAGACCCTTAGTGATAATAATATATAATATTTCAAGCTCATGAAAACTGATTATTTAATAACATGGCAGGCATATAAGGCCTACAACTGCAGTAACTAAATTAATTAACATTGGCGTATCATGCACAAAGTTGCAGACAAAAACCCGTCATTAGCTTTAAATCCCCCTTTGGACATTCACGATTGGTTACTGATAGAAAGGAAATGCCCATATTTGGGTTACATAGCGTTGTGCAGGAGACTTACATAGCGTTGTGCAGGAGACTTACATAGCGTTGTGCAGGAGACTCAGGGCTTTACAACGATACCGGTCACGACAGACTTCAGTAAACAGACGGAACTCGGCATTTCGCGTTGGAATGCTAACTTCTTGGTAAATTCGGGAGAAACTTACTGCCGCAATTAAACAAATTGTAATATAATAAATATCTTAATGTATATTTTCAACGTTTTCTTTATAGCAGCTTGAAAGAACACATATTGAAGGAGTAAACTAGCCCAAAATCTCAAAACTGACCACTGCATGAAAAATCAATGTTTTTGCCTGCCGTGTCTCGCCTTAATTTCAAATAAATAATGCAATTCATAGTCTTGGACATTTGCTTAGAGTACCATGAGTGATATGACCAGGAATCAAAGCATTCACTCTTTCCACACCATCGAACCCGTCACATTACATTAATATTGTAGCTTCAGTGCTCATCTGTGAATTTCCTAAATTACTGTCATCTGTAGGTTAAGCTGGGACCTTTTAGTAGCTCAACCGTTCTGGAGGGAAGTGTTTTCAGAGGCACACATCACTATGGGAAAAGGGCAGGGTGACGTCTCGCTGATATCCAGGTATATTTGACAGTAGTGCCAAATATCTATTGTGGTGCTCTTGACATTGTTCTGTTAAGTATTACGTTCTTTATTAAGCCAATCGAGCAGTTTTTTTTTTTTTTTCAATAAACCATGATTAGTGACACCCATTTTACTGTACTAGCCCAAAGCCCTTAAAGTCACATGAAAATTGACGATTCTTTTTTTTTTAATCGAATATCACACTATTTACTATCAATGATTTATCCGTGCACATCATTATTTAAAAAAAAAAATCATGTGCCCTTGTAAACTTTAATCAAAATAATTTCCCTTCCCTCATGCAACAACATCTCTTCTATTTTCTGGTAAGGTGTTTACTGGCGTGAGGGCGGGGCAACCAGTCACTCACGTGAGATAGACCAATAGCAAACATCAACGATCCATTCAATTGCTGATGGACAAAATCAAGTCCCGTCCTAAATTTTTTCTTATTCGAGAAGCCCTTTCAATAGGATTTAAGTCACAATAGGGAAAAAAAAGACAATCGCAACTTCCATTTTATGCTGACTTTAAAGAGTCCGGTGTTTGAATATGGCTCTATAGATCATCTTGTGCACAGAAGCTCTCAGTCTAGTATTGATGCAGTGAGTGGGCAAACAGCCCTATGGCACACTTCATACACTGCCTGTGTGTTCAACACAATGCCTTACACAATAAGCCTTTGTCCCATTCTAACTAACACAACAAATGCAGGTTTTATAAAAAGCTTTTTTCAGAAGTATTGGCGCTTCTTGCTCTGAAAACACACCACATCTGTTTCATTTGTTCCTAAGTCATTTGTTTTATATGAGTCCAGAACAGTTATGTACATATGTTTATGCCATTTTGTTGCTATTAACTATGAAGAATCAGAAGTTATTGGCCAAGTTTAAATATAGGTCAGGTCAGGAAATGAAGACTTCATTTGTGCAGGTAGATGTTTTAAGACGAAGCAGATTGGTGGAAGCATTATAAGCAGGTTATAGCTTATAGGTATAACCAGGTTAAACAGATCTGATGAAGTCTGGAAGTGTGGAGTGGTGCTGACTTCGGGCTGTGATCGTGATCTGAGCTGGTGTCAGCTGCTTTGAGTGGGCCAAAACAAAGACCATTGTGATTCAACCACAAGTCTGCATATGTAATAAGAAATGTTACTTGAGCACCAAATTAGGATATAAGAATGATTTCTGAAAGATCATGTGACACTTCAGTTTTGCCATCACAGTAATTAAAATCTTTATAAAAAAAATTACAAATTGAAATCATTTAAAATTTCAATAGTATTCAACATTTGTTATTGTTTTTCATGTATTTTTAATCAAATAAATGCAGGGTCATAAGCAAATTATTTCCAAAAATCTTGCCAGCCCAAATCTTTTGATTTATACACACACCAGTGATATTTTTAGTGATGGCCAAATAAATCAAATTACCTTTTGAAAATATACATCTTGGTAGTATTTGTTGCGTTGCATTTAGTGATTTTATTAAAACAAAAATCAAACTATTGTCTCAGGGCAGGATGGCTTTCATTACTGTATTAGGACAGCACGGAACCTACTGACCTATTGAGAATTATATGATCCAATAATGCATCCTTCTCCAGATGTTTTTCAGTGTCAGTGGAAAGGTCTCTTCAAGTTATTGGAACTGTGTCCTTAATTTGCTACCGCATGTAAACTAATATGTATTTATTTATTTTTGGTGGTAAAATATGACCCATCCATTTTTACATTTGTCTATTGTCTTCTCCAATTGATTGGTTGTGTGTGTGTGTGTGTTTCAGCCTGCATTTGGCCCCTTTGACAGCAGAGAAGACACAGACAGCATCTGCTGACCCAGCCAGCCCAAACCTCAGCAAGTCCTTCACATTAGGTAATGCAGCGGACATGAGAGTCAGCACGTCCTGCCACACTCTGTGTGCCTGCATAGGTTCTGTGGATTTTATGCCTATGCTCTGTCAGTGCATGTGTGGTCGTCAAGCACGTACACATGTGTGATATTTATGTTCAGTATTGAATCACACACACATCTGTTCACTTAAGGATTAGATTACTGCTGGCTTATACCTCCATTGCATATTAACAGAGGGGCACTACATGACTGAAGAGTGAATTTATGTAAACGTGAATTAATTGAAACTCTTTTTTTTTTTTTTTTTTGCTGTACTGTACATTGTTAAAACTTAATCTGCCAAAATGGGCTTCGTTTGAAACATTAGAGCTGTATTCCAGGAGAGAGAAAAAAAACAAACGTATTCCTGTTTTACAGATCTTTTACAGTGGTAACAAACACTATAATTCAAAAAAATTGCCAAAAAATCATATGGCTGTTGAATAGCCTGCCATACATATGATTTCCTTGGGTCTTAATTTGTTTTTCTTGATTGTCTTACAAGGATTAGAGTTATTTATTTTTATTTTAGGAAGACATTGTTTTATCATTATTTTTTGTCTGACCTTTTCTTTGTGATGTTTTTGTATCATAGATAATGTGATTGAGTTTAGACCAAAGTCTGCGCTGGACATTGATTCCAAAGAGGCCATTTTCCTCCTCAGGTACCTCAAATCACTCTCCTGTATCTTAATTTATATCTCTCTGAACTCACAATCATTCATAAACACTTTAACATGTAGATTTGAATACTTCTGTGTTTTTTGGACCTGTTTGTAAACATTAAAATATATTAAAATCAGAATATTTTAGTCTCTTACTTTTAACGTGCAGCTACCAAACATATTAAATAAATGCATTGCATTGGGCAAATAAAAATGTTAAACAAATAAAAATGTATTTCATTATTTAAAAAACAACAACAACAAAAAAAGGTTTCTTTTTTTTAAATGAATACATGTATGCTGGACAATTGTTGGCCGCTTTTCCATATATATATGTATATGTAAGCACAAAATACATTTATCTACAAAACTAATTTCAAACATTTGCATGAAAGCTCATGAGACATTGTGTGTACTTTTGATATTGTGGTATGTCATGAGGGGTGTTCAATGCTAGTATCAGGATATTCCTGTATGTTTCAGTTGTTTTGTATCTCTGATCAAACAGCTCCAGACCAACTCCCAGAACAAGCTCTAGAGAGATGGAAGACAATCAGCCTGGAATTCAAGTGAGTTCACAAGCATAACCACACAGTTGCCCTCTAAAACAAAGTAGTCCCACTGTAATTTATAATGGATGTATGGAGTCAGATCCCCTCAGGTTTATACAAGTGTTCTAGCAGTGTGTAGTCACAGGTTCCACTAGTGTTTGACATCCAGAATGTGTCCAAGCACTTATTTAAATATTGGCAAACTTATTTTTGTGAAATGTTTTTGTGTCCTCTGTACATATCCCACAGTCCATACTAAAAACGCTCAACAAAACAAACATCACAGTGGAAAGCTGAGCTATTAGTTTTTTCCTTATGCTTGTTCAACAGTTTACCTCAGGCTTGCATATGAAATGGTTTGTTATACCACAGCACCATCTACTGGATATATTTAACATTACCATTTGCAACTAGCACATTTGCTGTCTCATTTCAAAGCTGTGACTTCTGGAGGCCGCATACATCATTGAGGCTGCCTCATTTCAGAAAAGTAACCATTGAATTCAAAAGTAAGAAAAAACTTACAATAAATTACACCTCACAAGGAATAACAGTCAAATTTATAATGGTGTCTTTCCTGAAATGGGACAACCATAGGGTGCCTTCAAAATGAGACACAGATATTGGGTGTGTCTCAATCAGCTCCCTAAGTTCAGTTGTCAGGACGATCAGAGAGTCGGCCATTTTAAAGGGTTAGTTCACCCAAAAATGAAAATTCTGTCAGTAATTACTCACCCTTATGTTGTTCCAACCCCATAAGACTTTCGTTCATCTTCGGAACACAAATTAAGATATTTTGGATGAAATCTGAGAGCTGTCTCACTCCTTCATAGGCTTCTATGTAATTTCATTCTGCCGGCCCAGAAATGTTAGTAAAGACATTGTTAAAATAGTCCAAGTGACTACAGTGGCTCAACCTCAGTTCTCGCACATGCGTCGTGGCGGTCTCGTGAACTCATGTCAGAGGCCCACACAGAAGAAAATGAATAGTTGAATAAAGTCGTTATTTTTGTTTGTTTTTCGCACAAAAAGTATTCTCGTCGCTTGATAAACGTAAGGTTGAGCCACTGTAGTCACTTGGACTATTTAATTGATGTTTTTACTAACTTTGATGCAGATGCAATTACCTAGCAGCCTATGAAGGAGTGAGCCAGCTCTGAGATTTCATCAAAAATATCTTAATTTGTGTTCCGAAGATGAACGAAAGTCTTACGGGGTTGGAACAACATGAGGGTGAGTTATTACTGATAGAATTTTCATTTTTGGGTGAACTAACCCTTTAAGGGCTGTCTCAATCGCAAAATCCAGTGCACTGAAATATTTGCTCCCTAAAAAGTCCCACAGTGCACCATGAAAACAAGGGAACATTGATGCTCACTATGTTCTCTTAATAGAAGTTCTAAAGTGTGAAACATAAATTACATGAGCCAACTCACTACACTATGGGGCACGATAGATGTTTTTAAAATACAAACCATTATTGAATTACATGTCGTCATAAACGTACATCGCTAGACATGTTATTAACATAATCTAGCTAACATTTATAATTTATTTATGGCTAAAATGTTGCACAAACTGTATATGTAACAAGCAAAGTATTTATCATAATGTACTTAAAATAACATGCAATAATATAGTATAATAATAATAATATATATATAAAACAACATACAAAGATATCAGCTCTGCTGTTGTTCATAAATGCCAGTAGTGATGATGTACAACGAGGACTTTGTCATGTCGACAACATTAGTGTTCCAATGTGTAGTGAGCCAGGGTCCTTTCTGTCCTTACCAGTGCCTGAATATGTGTACATGATATACTGGTTCATGACCTAAGAAGCTAGGGAGCTGCTGATTGAGACGCACCCATAGTTATACCCACTTTAGGGGTGTGCAATCCTGCAGAGCTTATGCTGCCTTCATGTGTTATCGGAAATTTCCTACTTCCCACTTCTGAAGTCGTGATTATGAGCTTGTTGCATTCATGTTTGTTGTCGGAAAGAACATGACAACAAAGATACGATTGGATAACCTTGCTCTGGATTTTTTATCGCAGTGGTGCAGGAATATAATTTTACAGTTTAACAGAAGTTATAAGACTAGTGTTAAATATTCTTTTTTTTTTATTATATAGTACTATTTAAACCGTGTTAAGGAAAGGAGTGTGTTACATGTGTTCTGTAGGAATCCAGTGTTATGGTGGAGGAGCAGAGTGACTTGAACACTTGTATTAAATCACTTTTATACACGGATAATGACCTTGCAGTTACTCCCATCATGGATAACCCAAAGGTAAAGAGACCTTCAGTCCAACAAAATAGACCATGTCTGAGGAACCTGTTTTCTAAACTTTGTATCCCTATTCTAGTGTGAATATGACAATGTTATGTCTAACCAACACTGGTGTTAGTTTCTAATTTTGCTCTATTTTTAGATTTTAAAGACTGCTCCAGTTCGTTTTGACCCCAAAACGCTTTGTTTACCAGCACACTCAGGTAAACAGGAAGATCTAGTGTTTTTTTTTGACAATCTAAGATGAAAATTGTATTATTTACCCTTCCTTTTTTTTTCTTTTTTTTTTTTTTATGAATTAGTTGGTTTGTTAACATAATTATTTAATGTATCATACTTTGAATCTAGTTTTCAAGTTCAGCTCACTGATTCTATAATCCAGTCATAACGCTCAACAGCTCAGAAGAAGCATTATCAATAATAAGACTTACATTTAGGTTTTGTTAAATGTTTTCAATACTTTTTTCCTCATTTGCAAAGTCATACCTTTGGTATCATAGATGTTTTCTTTTGCTATGAGACCAAATGGGAATGCAAATTATAATTGTTGTAGTTTCCGTTCACCTCTGTGATGAGTTCTGCTTCTAAGAACCCTGGAAATGTGAAAAGGGTGCATTCATTTTTGGTTGTAATATTGCTTGAAGATAACTTTCTGTGAAATTTGTCAAAAAGTCCACACTGTGCAAATATTAAAGGTGTGTGTATATACTAAAATACATTCTCTCAACTCTGATTAATGTACAGAGAGTTTATTCTCAAGTAGTAGATAACTGTAATCAGTTAGATGATATTTTTTTATTTTATGTTTTCATTTTAATTTGAAAGTTTTAGTAATTAGTTTGGCTATATCGTTTTTATTCATTTTAATCAAAATAAACTAAATTAAAATTAGAAATATTTCCTTAGAAACTAGCTGAAAAAAATATATACATACATACATACATACACACATATATATATATATATATATATATATATATATATATATATATATATATATATATATATATATATATATATACACACACACACACACACACACACACACACACACACACACACACACACACACACACACACACACACGTTTTTTCTATGTTTTTAGTTTTAGGGTGCTTTCAGACTTGGTTCGATTGCTCCCCCTGCCCCCATTGGACTGTGTTCAGTTTGTATTATTTGGGTCCGAACCGCGGTGCGTTTGCATCATCAAAGCAGCCGCTGTTTACCCTGTTGCTTGGTAACAATGACGCAGGAGAAGGCGGCAAAATGCATGTTTTTGAACCATGTTTCCAAAGCTTCAGTATCTAACGGCACTTGTGTCTTATCTGCCGCGAACGCACTGCAAATGGTCTAAAGAACGCTGAAGGCAAGCAGATATGAGATATAACGTACAGCTCTCTGTTTGCAGTAACGTTACGCCAGTCACGCTCATCAGGAAAGTGAGTGAAACACACATTTTTACCAAATCATACATCATTAAGAGCGGTTCCCTTCTCCGATTTTGTACGATTGCATTCATATCAGCAGCGAACCGTACCGGAGTTCACATGAACCGTACCCCAGACCCCCCTTTGTAAGCGAACTCTGGTATGGTTTGCGAGTGCGCACCCGAGTTCGGAAAACAGCGTTCACATCATCCAAATGAACTGAACTCTGACGTCAATTGATCCCTGGTTGCTCACCAAAAGTATTTAAAGTCCCTGTAAAGTCAAAATCTTGAAAAAATGAGCAGTGGTCTCTGCTCTCAAACGCTGGGGGCGTGTCCGCTAGCTGCGCTGAAACCACGCCCACTCGCGGGAAAGTTGACTCGCGGGCACGCACTGCCAATGATGGCACCAGTTGTCGGCGCGACGGGAGGATGAAGGCCGAGGCGGGAGATAGTCGGTTCGGCCCCATTCACCAGTAACAGCGGATTATCAGTGAATCCCTGTTGTCTCCGACGAAAGTTTATAAAACTATCCTGTGTAAAATGATCACTACAGAGGCGGGAGTTGGTGGTGATCCTCAGCTCTCCATCAAGGTGGCTCTTCACAAAATGAATGTGATATGATCGTTGTTCGGAAATTTAAATAAGTAACTTACACCGATCTGTTTTGTAAGTGATCGTATCCAGGTAATACGCATATCCGTGACGAAGGCCTAGCTTGCTAGCAAACTGTAGGTTGTAGTAAATAGTACTGACAGTAACTCGCAATTGAGCGAACTGAAAGGGGAGGGGGCAGCAGCCTCGGTGGCTCCAGTGCGACATCGACAGTAGGGGCGGGGCCAGGAGCTCAGCGGCTCCAGTGCCCCAGTGAATCACAAAATCCTGAACACAGCAACGGTGAAAAACTGTTTCACGGTCTAACTCCACAATTCAGTACTTCACAGTTCACAGTCTTTGTAATGTGTTTTAGCAATACATTTCTAACATTTATAATGTGTTTAGATTTTTTTTTTTTTTATTGCCTTTACAGGGACTTTAATAATGGTTTGTGGAATAATATATATAGTATAGGCCTAGATTCTCTCTCCATCTCTTCTCTCTCTCTCTCTCTCTCTCTCTCTCTCTCTCTCTCTCTCTCTCTCTCTCTCTCTCTCTCTCTCTCTCTCAGCTGAACGGTTGTCCTGTCTGAACTCAGAGGACCGGTCTCAGTTCTTACAGCAGGTGTGTGCTGTTCTGGAGTCAGTGGACCGGGCCGGATCAGCCAACACCACAGCACCGCGCACTAAACTCAACCTACTGTGTTACCTCTGCTCTGTCTGTAACCACAGAGAGATGGCCACACACCTTATACACTCCCAGCTGGTAAGACACATCTGAAACGCATGCTGTTGAAAGGGATAATCTACAGTCACATGGTCTTTATCACAAATTAAACCCTGACAGGGTGATCAGGTGTCCCATATCACCCTGATCTTGTATCACCCTAAAGGGGTTTACTTTGGTACAATGAGCAGCTGACTTATGCTGCTTAGTACACAAATTTCAAATTACACAAAGTTTTTTTTATTAAGAGTAATAATGAATCAACATCCGGTTTGTTCCAAGGAAAGGAAAGATCTAACGTTAAAGATACAAATAAGCGCTACAGATTCTGAGCGTCATTGATACATCTTTTCTTAAAATACGCAGTGTAATTGGTAATATAGTGTTGTCACAAGTTTATTAAATTGTGGGAAAATTCGGCACATCCCTAGTGTATAGAACGCCCCTACTTCCTTCGCCACTGGAACCAACCTTTAAAACCACACACTCAACAGCTACTCTCACTGAAACTAAAGAAATGTTTTACATACCCTCATCATGTTTTCATTTTAAATTAGATTCATGAATAAAAATGATTTTTTTAAATAAAAATAAATTGAATAGGACTTAGTAAACCTTTTAATCGGTAACCATTTCATGTGGTGCAAATCACACTTTTCTTTTGTGATATTATTGAGCGGTTGGAGGTGTAGATCATCTAATGAGGGAAGTTGAACAATAGTGTGTCAGCTGAGGAATGGGTGTCTGCTGTCGTCCTCGCCTCAGTCTGAAAATGAGCTTCCTCTTCCTTTGCTTTCATCAATGTAAGCTGTAATCAGAGGAACTTCATAGATTCTTAATGTATTAGATTTCAGTGGTACCTAAAGGTTTCATTCCATATTTATACTGGAACTTTAAGCCAATGTTAATCAGATAAGCAACATTTCTATTTTGGATTTGATCGGTTTGGTCATTTTTAAGTATAATTTGTTGTCACAGTAGCCTGTGCACCTGTACATTCCTCCTCTGGCCACTAGGTGTCTCACCACCATTAGCGTTTCCATTCATCTAACAGAAATTACTTGAGCACTCCGGATACAGTTTTTTTTTTTTTAGAGCCAATCACCATGCCATGTGACCAGTCACTTTGGAGCCACTGAAAATCATTTCTTGTTGCGATGACAGCACTGATTGGCTGATGGTACATAAGCACTCACACAACAATTCTTTAGGGATTGTCCTGAGCTCTGATGTCAAAGGCAGACAAAAATTTAAGTATATTATAAAATTACAGGGAGCATTTTATTTTTTACAGTCCTGTTCCACATGTACAGACTGCGTACTTATTGTAGTAACTAACTGGGTAATAACTAGGTACTAACCCTGTTCTTACCCCTAATCCATGTAGTTACCTTATATTGCCATGTACTTTCTTAGGTTAAGTACACATAAGTGGATGTACTGTAAAATAAAGTGGAACCAAATTATAATGCTGCAAAATCATGCTGTTAAGAGCACCCTAAAAAAACCTCGCTAGCTCTGATTTAATAAAAGTGAAAATATATTGAGACATCTCAAATTGTGACTTTTTTTCCCCTGGTTTCTTTCTTATACAGTTCCCTGTGCTGGTTCAACAGATGCGACATGCTCCGAACTGGGATATGTAAGTTTCACCTTTCAAATACATTTACCGGTATAAAAAAATTCCTACATACTTTTGCCGGACCACTGTAACTAGTGTAGTATTCTCAGATGACACTATTGGTGACAGCCTTGGAGTGTTTTCTCAGAGAAATGCAATGGCTGTCTTTCTCTTCTCTGTCCCTTTGACTCTGAGTGGAAGGAATGAGAGGCATGTGTCTCACTGGCCCCTCACAGGATTACATCCTCTCTCCACACTACAGTCACCAAGCAACGGACAGAACCACTTTAGTTTTAAATGACACTGAAAACCAGCATTAAACACTGCTCATTTAAATATGAGATGTGGGGTGTTTACAATCTATACAATACTGTTATATTCAATACCATTCAAACATTTTATATACAATACCGTTCAAAAGTTTGGGGTCGGTATGTTTTTTTATTTTCACGTTTTTGAAAGAAGTCTCTAATGCTCACCCAGGCTGCATTTATTTGATCTGAACTACAGTAAAAACAGTAATATTGTGAAATATTATTACGTATTAAAATAATTAAAATTAATAACTATTTCTATTTTAATTTATTTTAATATTTAATTTATTCCTGTGATGGCAAAAGCTGATTTTCTGGCAGCCATTAAGATATGATAGTGAACACTGATAAAAATCTAAATATTGTTCAGTAGAAAAGATGTATTCATTCCTTTTGTAATCTAGACAGAGTATGATTAGGAATAACATTGCATTCATATCATCAACCTCCAAAAACTAAGTTATAAAACAATGCTGAAAAACACCAATCCTGAAACCATAGTGATGTATCACTAATTTTGCTATTCTTAAAAAGGCAGGACAGAGCTTAAAGTAAGAAAGATTCCATTTATATATTTAAAAGATGGAATAAAATGTCAGATTTTGATCAAAGTAGAACAGCTATAATGAAACAAACAGCTGGATGAGCCATTTGATTGTTTAAATTTGTGTTTTAGAAGGAGCAAAGTGATGAGAGTGATCGGCCTGCTGGCC
This sequence comes from Leuciscus idus, assembly GCA_021554675.1. Taxonomy (NCBI): domain Eukaryota; kingdom Metazoa; phylum Chordata; class Actinopteri; order Cypriniformes; family Leuciscidae; genus Leuciscus; species Leuciscus idus. The sequence goes on along the minus strand of CM038635.1, from coordinate 39,068,451 downwards.
TCCCACTGCACAGAGCTCAGAGACGACGTTCCTGTCACAGAGGTGAGACTTGTGTGTCTGTGTGTGTTTGAAGCATGGTGGACATTTTCACATTAAAAATAACAATGGGCAACCAGCAGGTGTCACTGTAGCATTGCTGTATTCTCATCTACTACTCAAGAGGAAACAATAATAACAAAAATCATTTCTCAGCTCTCAATCCAAAGCACTTGAAATCCAGTAAAATCCAGGTGAAATAAGCTTTTTACATCTCTATCCCAGCCTTTTCAAATACAAAGAGGACAGACATCTCATCCAAACAGGTTTAAAAAAGCTTTCACTTATCATCAAAGCGCTGCACAGATGCATTGTGGCTAACCAAAAACAAATTCTTCCACTCCAATCCTTGATTTTACACAGGTTTGTCTTCCGTTCCACTACCAACTTCTCCACCTTTTTGCTCATGGAGAATTTCACGTACCACCCGGGCTCTGCGTAGACAGCGGCACAAAATGGCCGTCCGTCGTAATCTAGCAAGGCTGAGTTTTTTTTGCCGTTTTACACAATACAAGCTTAAACTTTGCAGCTCCTCTCTGCGGCTTCTTCTTTCTCGCTTCTCTGGGCTCAGTGGGTCAGTATTGAAGAAGTGCTCAGGGTGATGGACTCTCTCCCCAGTTCTCTACAGGGGGTTTGTGTCTGAGCGGCCGATCCTGTCATGGCGATTTCTTTTAGTGCTTCTCTTTGGTGAGAGAAAAGCAGAGCTGCTTTCTTATGGTTCTTCTGCACTCTAGAGGGCCTTCTTAGATAATGAATTGAACTAAAGTCTGAACAGATTTTGCATCATACACTTACCGATTTTGTAAATGGCTACAGAAAACACAAACTTACAAATAATTTCCAACACAACCTCATGCGCCACATTACTGAGAGATGCATGACAAATAAAACAATAGATCTTAGTCAGGGTAGATGCCATATTGAATTCAATGTGGATGACAACGAGGCTGTGAGGGATAAACTTACAGCCTTTACAATGGCACACACTATATAAAAGCCCTAGATCACGTAATTTTCATAACTCACTACATTCAAAACTGTTTTTGTCTGATGAAGTTTTTTTTTTCTTTTCGGAAAGACGTTTCATCAGCTGAACAATAGGTGTTTGAAAATGTTTGAACGCACTGTACTTCTATCCCTCACAGCCTCATTTTCATTCCTGTCAAAAATTTAATATGGAACTACCCTGATAATCAATCAATCAATCAATCAATCAAACTTTATTTATAAAGCACTTTAAAATAACCGAAGTGGAAAATACAGATAAATAATAAATAAATAAATAAACATAAAATACATACTTTATACAAAGCATACAATACAAATAAAACACATCAAGAGACCTAAAACATCAGAAAAATAGCCATACCATAGCAACAATAAAATAAATAAACATTTACATTTACATTTCTGCATTTTGGCAGATGCTTTTATCCAAAGCGACTTACACTGCATTTCAAGGTACACATTTTAAATTCTTATCAGTTCTTGCTTTCCCGGGGAATCAGACCCATGACCTTGGCGTTGCAAGCGTAAACAAAATGTCAATGTCAGGTGTCAAAGGCCAAGGAGAAAAGATGGGTTTTTAGAAGCGATTTAATATAAAAAATTATCAGCTTTATCAGATTAAGGTCTTTGTGTTCTAAAATTTGCTCAAATTATCAAAGGCTGCGCTTACACTGGCACAAAAAATCTGACGCGTCAGATATTGTTACACATGTGTAAACGAAAATCAAGATACGTTTTTTTGCATGCGTTCTGAGTCAATTCCAAATGTGGTTTTAAATCAGATACATATTCGATATGTGGACATCTGACCTACGTCTAAAAAAAACACCTCAAGATGAGGGCCAAACATTTACCCACAAAGATATCTTTTCTTGTGTTTTATTGACACTTTATAAGTAAGAGCTTGGGCACAGACAGAAACATTCAGGATCATAGAATTGTGTTTTGACCCAATGGGTCTCAATCATTAAGCTTGCGTACGAGTTTGTGTGTGAACTGTGTGTGTACGATGTTATATTTCATCCTAACATAACTATAATTATATTGAAGTATGTTGCATTAATATTATATAATCCATATATAAAATCATATAATGAAATTATTAAATAATTTAATTTCATCTTAAACATTCCATCATATACAGTTAAAGAGTAAGAAAAGCTGCATTATAGCTTCAGATATTCAGATATACGCGTATGTACAGCTGCTAATTAGGGTGGTCCTTATCAAGTCCACTTTTTTTTTTTGTGCAAAATGTTAGTGTCTTAACCTCTTGAACTGTTCCTTTTAACTTCAAAATTAGAAATATGCAAATATGTTGACAAAAAAATTATATTTAGAGGTAGCTCAATCATGTGGAAGATTGCCTATGTTAAGCTGTGCGGCGTTATTGTGATATGCAAGTAATATTAAAAGTTGCTGCAAATGAACTACATTTGATTGAAATCAGAGCAACACTGACATGACAACAATGACAACAATCTCAAAAAAAGCACAAAGTTTTCAACAATCCCTCATTTCTGATGCTCAGCAGCCAGTGTTGACTTTTTGCAGTCTGGATAGATCCGTCGGTGATCTTCCACCACATGAAGGAGAAACTGCAATTGTTCTTCAGAGTGTGTGAGATAGCCATTGTATTCTTGAATCAGAGCCACTCCTCTCTCGGCGTGATCATTGACTACTTTCATTGCATGTATGGTTGCCTGTGCCTCCTGATAATCTGCTTGATTCGGCCAAAGTTCCGGGTCAATTTCAAGGAACGTAATGTAATTTTTTAAACCAATAAATGTGCTCTAAACCCAAACAATAACCAAGGTGATCATCAATAGAAATATGTATTGATTCCACCAGGAAAGGTAAATCTGCTAAACCGGGTCATGGATGGATTAATTTGGATTTAGTTTCTACAATAAGTAAACTGAGATATGTATCTAATATACATATTTAGGAATATATGGTGCATTAGATGCTTTTATGGAGATGTTTTTGGAATTTTACTAGCCAGGTACAATACCAATTCAAATGATCTGTTTTTACAAAAATCATCAAAATCTCAGAAAGTTTAAAGCTATTGAGCTACCAGTAATTATTATGTTACTGCCATAAAAATTGGCATGCTGTATTTTCTTATATAAAGGAACAATTTGAAGGGTTAAGAGCATGACAATTGGAGACTTTAAAAATAAGGACCACCCTACTGCTAATGAGAGGTCTGTAATCTGGGTCTGTATAGAGATGTTTATTGGGAGTAGAGCCCGACCGATATATCGGCGGGCCGATATTATCGGCCGATATTAGGCATTTTCCAAACTATCGGTATCGGCATTTATAATGGCCGATAAATGAATATTTAAAAAATAAAATAAAAGCGGACGAAACACCCTGCAACCATGTTATGAGTGTTGGCGCTGCATAGTTTGTCCACCAGAGGGCACTTTACAAGGAAGACTGCTAACATCAATGAGCTTGGAAATCACAACAAACCAAGGTCGGTGACACACTGGATGCATGGCGTAAGCGTCTCAGCTGCGTGGCGTGTCCGTTTTTTTTTCGGCTCCCATGTTAACAGGTTAAGCCGCTTGTCCACCAGCGTCTCGATTTCTGACGCGACGCCAAAGCCCATTCATTTCCTATGGAACTACGTCGGCAGCAAAAACGCCCCCGCAAAGCATGATGGGTCGCGTCGCGTCGATTGGTCAACAGCGGCGCTGCAAAAAAGTATCTCGGTGGATACTTTATGCAAATGAGAGCGTCAAAACGTGGGGCAGCAGCCAATGGAAACTCGGCGGCGAGAATTTGTGTATGGGCGTTGCTATGGTTTCATATTTAAAGTACATGATGTCCGTACAATGTCCAGCCCACAAACCCCGCCCCCAAGCAGCGAAAACGTCACAGGCGTCGCGTCGGAACAAAAATTTATCGGACGCTGGTGGACAAGCGGCTTTAGAGCACGTGCATGCTAGAAATAGAACCAACGCCTATTTTTCACGCGACACGCAAGCGTCTTGGAAGCGTTTCCAAGCAAAATTGAATAGAAAAAGATGTTTATATGACATTTTGACACAAATACATATTAATAAATGTCATTTTGATGTTTGAAAGTGTCTAGGGTTTGACATAAATGCAAATTTAAATGCAATTTAAAAAAATATTATCGATTTTCAAATACTGCACCTGTCAATACAGAACGAAATATTCTATAGCCTATATTGCCGTCAACACTGCCGACGTTGTCTTTGCTGCTATAAATAAAGTAATGATTACTGTATTTATATATAGCATATCTGTAGTTCCAGTCCCTGCATTGTAAAACGTAAGTTAGGCACGCGAGGAGTGAACATTTAGACAGAGAAAAAGTATCAAACATAGCCTGTGCATAAAAGTTAGCTTTTCTTTTACACGTGTGTGAAATCCAAGTGTGCGTTGCGGACTTCGTTTAGCCGCAGCATTAACGAGTCACATAATGTATTTAGTGCATCACTAAGTAGTAGATTTTAGAAGGCAGGCAGCAAATGATGATTGAAAATGGTTTGTTGTAGCTTGATGGAATAGATGGATAGAATTAAAAGAGTGCAGGTAAAGGGATAAGCAAGTTGACATTGTAATTATAAGGTAGCTTATAACATTGACATGTGGCAGACGCTTTTATCAAAAGCGACTTGCATTGCATTTCAAGGTACACATTTACAATCTTATCAGTTCTTGCTTTGAACCCATGGCCTTGTCGTTGCAAGCACCAACGCTCTATACACACACACACACACACTCACACTCACACTCACACTCACACACTCACACTCACACACTCACACTCACACTCACACTCACACACACACACACACACACACACTCACACTAGGGGTGACCTTTGTCTTGTTTAATAATAATACAAATGATGATGATAATAAATTATTATAAATATATATATATACTTATTACTGTCAATATTAATAATAATAGTTGATTTTTTTTTTGTTCAAAGGACTTTGTTTCATATCTTAAGTTTGTATTTTTAATATACATTATATTTATCAGATCTTTAATATATTCTGTTCTGTTGTGACAATAAAACAAACAAGTTTATTTTTAAACTGCATTATCATATTATTTTAGTAAGGCTGAGGACTCTTAAATAACTACAAATAACTAATGTTAGGGAAATCTGTTCATGTTTTGTTACGCGTTTTTTGGATTTAAAAAAAAAAATATATATATATCGGCCGATATATCGGAATATCGGATTTTTAAATCCCCAAATATTTGTATCGGCATCGGCCTTAAAAATCCTTTATCGGTCGGGCTCTAATTGTGAGATCTGGTGAGATTGACACACTAGCATTGCTTGAGGATCAGGCGAAGTGATGAAAGGCTGTAAGGAAAGCCCTTATATGGAGATGTTTGGGCGTGTTTTATGCAAATGACTAACCCTGTGCACGTTGCCGATCATTTAGAATACGCCAAATTCACTAACATCAGAACGATGTAAAGAACAAATTCATGTGCGTACGAATGTGTTGTGAATTAGCTGGAGATTTTTCGTGAGAAGTTCTTCTGTGCGTACAAATACGAAATAATTAACGCAATTATTAGCAATGAGGAGATAACGTCGCTGTTTATGAAATAATTGCACAGACACAGGTAACTCACTCACTCACTTGCTCATCATGGTATAAGTGGGATAAACATCAAAACCCGACTTGAATTATATACATTTATTTTTATATATGGCCATTCAAAACCCGATGGTCAGCAGTGTCGCTGAAAGCGATTAACAATCGAATCAATCTAGTTTGGTGGGGATTAATGAAACACCGATATCGAAATATGAGTCATGTCTTAAGTGAATGTGACAAAAAAACAACAACGGATATGGCAAGCGATAACAACAAGCTACGTGACAAGCTTTGCTGTGTAAACACAGCCAAACATGTTTGATTTCCTTGGATCCTGGATGGAATAAAAGTCTAAATCTAAAAAATTTGGTATGTGTGCCCATCATACACTGCGTTTTTTTTTTTTTTTATGAAATCGTCAACTGCGACTGCCTAAAATCAGCAGACTAGCTATGACTTTCAGCATTGAGCATCGATTCGTCCAGTTTGCAATTCTTTGTGTTGTGTATTCCAGCCATAATTGTAATTTTTTTCTTGAGAAATGTTACAAAAGTGTCACAATATTGATTTCGAGTTGTAATGCTTGTTGTTTGTGGGAGATGGAAGCTTAGCAGTAAGTGGATCCACATGGTTAAGTTTCACTCAAAGGCAGTATCCATCATCTAAAAGAAACTTGGGCTAATTCTTCGTCATGGCAACGATAAAAGCTTCTATAAATAGAAATGTCGCACAGGGGCTTGAAGCAGGAGGAAGGAAATTACAGAATTACAGGTAGAGCAGAAAAGTCTCTTCTCAGGAAAGTTTGCTTTTGGTGTGCTCTCTCTCTCTACATCCACCCCAAAAACACTTGGTCTTTCTCCCTCTGACGTTCGGTTCGTTCTCTAATCCTCCCTAAAACCCTCTGTGTCTGTGTTCGCCATGAATACTTGAGCACTAGTCTAATGAAGTGGTAAATTAATCATTGTCCTTGGCACCGGCAATCCCCCGTGCCCCTAGCCTAAATTCAGAGTTACTCTCAGAAGAGCCTGACTGTTTCCCCTGACCAATCCCATTACACACTGCTAAGAATTACAGCAGAGCCATCTGAAGGAGGTACCACAGGGATGAGCCAGTTTGGGGTTTTTTTTCACTACTTTATTTATTTGATGGTAAACCATTTTCTGGAAAGTCATTTTAAAGTTACTTCTTCCATATATATTTCATAGAGAAATGTATTAAAAATCCAGATTCTGTCAGCGCATAAAGGCATCTGCAGTGTCTTGTGCCGGAGGGAGTGAATATTTCAGAGTTGAATTTTAAGTGGCACACGAGTATCGGTGCGATTGGAAACCAGTGAGAGAGTATCAAGGGCACTCTGTTTCTCCCTCGCTCTGTCCGCTGGATGTCTAAGACTGCATTTGACATGACTTTGACTGCATTTGTCTGACTGACTCAGGGAATGATATTGATTCTCTGAGCTTCAGTTGATTAGATCTGCATCTCCCAATACGTCCTCCGTGGTAACTCGCCACTTCTCGCGTCCTTTGTCTCACATTGTCGATGGTGTTGTTTGAATCTGAATTTTAAATCTGTTTTTTGGTGTAACACTTTTTTTTTTTTTTTTTTTTTTTGGCTTTGTAGAAAATAGTGAAGTTGGAATACTTCCAGACAAACCCCTAATATAAGTTTAAGTGATTTAAATGTTATTTTTTCACTTTTTTTTTTTTTTTTGGTAGGGAGAGAATATGCTGGCTGATAAAATTCTCTACTCATCCATTTACTCCTGCATTAATATTTACATGATTATTAGAGAGATTTTAGAAACGTATTAACCTGAGGTATGAATAGCATGAACACTGATATTGTAAGTGGATGTTGATTCAGATTAACTTTGGTAGTTTCTTAATTTGGGTACTTTTACTGATTTAGAGCTACTCGCTAGATAAATGGAACTCTGGACAAAGTGATCCAGTATGTGACTTGATAGTTGATCTGACGGTCTTCATGAACTTGCTGTATCAACTTTACATAACTCAATTATAGATTTAGATTCAAATATAGATTTCTATCAATAGACGTTTCATTTTGTGTCGGTTTATGTTCTCAGGTTACCATCTTAATATTTTTTTTCCATGCAGAAATTATCCACAATTTAGAATAATAGTGTAAAATAATTCATCAAATGATAAAATAACACAAAAACAAACGAATGAATATGCAAAATACGATGTGATCATTGCAACTGGCCCACCTTTTCAGGTACTCTGCCCTGCCCCATCTGTGAGCCAGTGGCATCACTCTCTCTTCTCCTTCTCTCCTCCTTTCAAGCACCGTCCTTATCCCTGGGCCAGCTCAAAGCTTGGCTACATCTCTCAAGAGTTTGGTGGCTACAGCCGGTCGTCAGATGGCCACCCCCCCTTCCTTGGTGTTTCGTCGATTTAAGCCCACGACACCTCGGGAGGGCTCGACAGCAGATCCAGCGTCCTGGATCTACCCCTGCTGAACACCACCCAACTCTATACTGTTTTTAGTCCTTCAACAGGTTGGCTCTGCCTCCGCACCTCCCGCTGTATCCAAATCCAATTAGATGCTGTTTCCGCCTGTTCGGTGACATTGCCTATCAGCTGTTTGCTGGCCATCCCTTCAATCCCCAACAGTCCAAGGGTTCTCCAGAGCGACTGTCCAGCAAAACCTCTGCAGCCTACCTCTACTGGTAGATTCCAGGCCTTCCATCCGTTTTGCTGGCTCTCAAGGATAAGGCCTTGATATTTTTTGAGCTTGTGCTCATGTGCCTCCTCCATCCTCTCTTCTCAGGGTACTGTTAACTCTATGAGGAACACCTGCTTGGTACCTCTAGACCAGAGGACAATATCTGGTCTGAGGCTAGTGTGTGCTATCTCCCCTGGGAATTTGAGCTGCTTCTTCAGGTCTGCCCGCATCTCCCAGTCTTTTGCTGAGGCCAAGACCCCTCTGATCATCCGTCCTGCTTCAGTGCTCTCTCCTGTCCTGACAAAATGGATAAAGTGTACCCGTCGGAAAGTTGTTTAAACTTCCTCGCCTGTTCCACATTTTATGGCAACAGCCTTGACATGCCAGGTTTCCTCCTCTGCTTTGCGGACCTCCCTCTGCACAATGCCGCACTGTTCTTTTGGGCCAGCTTTTTTCCAGCTCGTTCTGGTGGAGCAACCCAGTCCCAGAGCTACTGTCCCAACGATATCAGCATGATGCAGTCAATGGGGGGGTGGTGGTGGTGACCGGAATTGGCCGATTTTCATGTGATCGGCCATGACTGGCGACCGACCGGTCAGTCTGACATATGCCGATTTTATGCTGGTCAAATGCACTCGGGTGGGCACGCATGATTCACATCGCGCAACATCAGCATCACAAGTGCACACGAAACGCACATGTAGGAAACTTCGTGAATTACGGCCGTTTAACACTGCAAATGTCAGCGGCGCGTGAGCAGTGCGTTTTTTTCCGCCGTGCATGTTAATCAATGAAGTGCATTCACACCGGCAGCAGGAGCGTCGCGTGAGAAGCAGTGAAGCGCGGGTTTCGGCGTGGGTCTATTTTTGCAGCGCTGCTCACGCTCAATTAAAGTGAAAGCACACTTTTGATGGACAAACTAAAAATGATTTTACACAAAAAGTGCTCAAAATACACAGAATAAGTATGTCTAGTGTGTTTTAACAAGAACTGGAGTATGTCAGAAAAGAAAACGAAGACTCAAAAATATTTGTAGAAGATTTACCCATTTAAACTTGTTTTCATTATTCAGTTTTGGTTGCAAGTATGGTTATGATTATAAAAAATAAATAAAGTAAACTAGCCAGAAAATATAGAAATATCTTTATACTGCAAGGCTATATATATATATATTATTGCCATTACCTGTTTCCCCTGTTTTCATACAGAAGTTTAGTTTGCTAAATATATCAATTTTTTTTTTTAGTTGGATATTGGATATGAAAAGAAAATGGTTCTTCCATAACACTGCACTTTAGATGTGTGTCAATTTCCCACACCAGGAGAAATTTATATAGTTCTATTTTATAGCGATTATCTGTTAAAAAAATGTAAAGTGTTTAGAAAAAATGTAATCGGAATCGGCTAAAATTGGTTTTGGCAGGTCAAACTCAATGAAAAATCGGATATCGGAATCGGCCTAGAAAATTGTAATCGGTGCATCTCTAGTCAAAATAGGTACTGCAGTCCAATTAAAAATATCGGAGATCATCGATTCTCCCGCCACCTGCTCCTCAGACTGGACGGCGCTCACACGTGTTGCCAGTTTGAGCACACACAACAGGAACGAGCGCAGTGGACGATGAAAATTGGCAACGTGCAGTATCACAGACGAAAACAATAACAATCATTCTAGTCTGGAAACACACATTTCGAAGTCAAATAACTGGCTGTAGAAGTGTTTTTCAGAGAAACGAGTATGTGAACTTAGCATGTGTCCTCAATATATGCAAACATATGGTATTTTTATGCTTTAGTAGAGTGAAAAAGTTACAGACAGCACCTTTAAGAATTTGTTTTTCTTAGATTGTAAAATTATTTCACATTACAGCTCATATGTATATACACTATTTGTCAAAAGTTTGTACATTCTTTGATAACAGCATTTGAGAACCTCTCTCTCTGAGTTTCATTCTACTCTTGAAAATAATAATAATAATGAGGTGTATTAATTAATATGCATGGCACGACAAAGTGACATTAGTGACATCAAACACAAGTGTTTTATTATAGAGTTGATTAGAGCTAATGCAATGCAGATATACACACAGAGGCAGCTGTTCCTTAAACATAGGACCCCATTAAAGTGCAAATCATGACTAGAACAAGGAGATTAAACATATAAATCTAAAAGAGAGAGAGTTTTGGATTAGCTTTATTTTAAATATTAAGGATAGGATTGCTTTCCGGTGGCACAGTGCAAAAAATATAATTGCTTAATACACATCTTTGATAATGAGCCAACTAGACCGCAGGTAGGATTCAGCTCAGTCACTTCAGTCTTGAGGTCCTGGATGCTTAGTTAAAAAAAATAAAAATAAAAAAAAAACGCCAGAGAGAAGCCTGCAGTGCTCCACTGTCTTCTCCAGCATGTGAGAAGTATAATGATGTTTTCTAAAGCAGAATAGCATGTGTATGTGTGTTTATGTGCGTATGGATAATAACCGCATACTCTAGAAGAGAATTTGTGTGTGTATGTGTGTGTGTGTTTGTTGATGATAATGATACGTTCTAGAGCAGGAATTACTTTGCATGCGTGGTGTGCTGAATAAGACAGCTTAGCCCTGTTTATTTCTTCCTGTGTAACAGGAGTCATCGCTGCACGTCTCTCTCTGCCAAGACTCATCAAACACAGCCGCCAACATCTGTTCCCTGCAAAGTCATCACTTATGAGACTTTAACAGTCTCTGGGCCAAACGTGATACACAGGGCATTTGCATAGCACCCACTGAGAGAACAACTGCAGAGCGAGAAACATATATACTTACTCATGCGAGCACTCAGAGAGTATGAAGATAATGGAAATAATAGAATGCTAAAGGCCGAGTTTTGTGGATGAGACCATATAATGGTCTGTTAAAAAATACAGACCCAAAACAGCAGGGAAATGTTTTAATGACTCATCCTGCACTCATGACATCCAAATGCTCTATAGTAGGAAAATGTCCCTTCCCTAATGCCACCTGTCACCAAATAGAAATAGCAGGTAGCAAATAATCATGATTCACAGCTGTGGTGTAAGCGAAAAGCTTTTGGATATTAAAAATGTCCTGCCCAGTGTTGTGTTTTAATGGGAAATATAGACACATGGAAACAGACTCCGCTTAAAGGTTGTGTTTTTTTCTCACCCTAAAAAAAAATTGTCATAATTGAATCACCCCCATGTCATTCTAAATCCAGACATTTTTCTTTAAACTTTGAAACTCACATGAAGATAAAAAAATACTAAAAATAATAATAATAAAACACAAAATGTTCAACCTTTCAGGCATTGTGAAGGTATACCATATGAATTAAGCAGTTACATCCAAGTCTTCTGAAGAGACATAATTGCTTTAAGATGAACATATTTAATTTAGGCTTTTATTTACATTTAAACATTGATCAATGCAGATACACAGAGCACATCTCATTTGGTAAACATCAGCTCAAATGTGCTTGCTTGTGAAGATGAATGGAACAGCAGGGGTAAATGAAGACAGAATGAAAATTTTTGGGTGATTTCATTCATAGGTTTTCATTAACTAAATAATTTCATTTATTATATATAAATATAAAATGTTGTGTTTGGCTTGCTCCTCAGGCGGTGGCCATGTTCACAGAACTGATCCGGGAGAACTTCAGGAGCAGCAAATTGAAGCAATGCTTGATTCCACCACTAGGGGAGCTGCTGTATCTCATTGCTACACAGGTAAAAAAAAAAAAAAGATGTAAATAATAAAATGAATAAAGTGTAGTCTGTAAAAATTCAATTGCAAAATTTTAATTTTTTATTAAATTTTTTATTTTTTTATTCTAGCCAATATATAAATATACTGTTGAAATCAGAATTATTCAACCCGCAGAGACTGAAATAATTTACAAATGTAAGCTTTTCTAAAGATGTTTTTTATTTATTTATCTTTAGCAATTTAGTGGCAAATTAAAGTGATTATATTATAGTCAATGTATAATGTAATGCTTATGAGTTAAGCCATTAGAAACCATAACAAAACTGAATTATCTTGTGCTCTTACACACACATACATTTATCCCATGCATGTGCTGAAGTTGAGTAGCAAATATGGCCAAGTCAAAAGAGCTCTTACTAAAGCTATAGAGAACTAATTGTTTTATTACGTTAGAAAGCATGGATACCAGAATATTTCCAAAACACTAAAAGATCATAGAGACACAGCTGACAGCCTTATTCATAAGGTTAAAATTTGCTGTACCAGAAAAACATTAAGGGTTTTGAAGAAAAAGTTCAATATCATTAAGAGGAATAAGAGCAACTAAAAAACAAAACAAAAAAAACTCAATTTACAAAGACTTGCAAGATGACCTGATGAAAGGAGGAAAAAAACATTTCAATGCAGAGTATAAGAAGAACACTAGACAAGCACAGCCTTCATGTTGGGACATATTGCCGAATGCCACTCTTGACCAAGAAGAACATAAAGGGCTGACTTGAATATGCTAAAACTCATTTGGATAAACCTGTAGTTCTGGAAGAATGTTTTATGGAGTGATATGATCCATGGATCAGCCGTATATCTGGTGAAAACAAGGCAAAGCTTATGAGCAGAAGAACATCATCTCCATGGTCACATTGAGGCGGTCCAGTCTTGTTATGGGGAAGGGGAAATCTTGACTGTATGAAGGATGTCATGAATTCTTTGAAGTTTCAAGCCATTTTGACTCTCCAGCAGGACATCCCAAAGTATACATCCAAATCTAGTTGAACTTGGTTCAGGGATCAGTCGTAGAATGTTCTTGAGAGGCCTGACAGTCTGCAGATTTAAAGTGCCCCTATTATGCTATTTTAAAGTTTCCTAATGTTGTTGTGGAGTCTCCAACAACATGTTTACATGCATCAAAGGTAAAAAAAAAACTGTTTAATTTCCTCATAATATACATTTGCACATCATCACATTTTCAATGTGACTCGTCAAATGAATCAATCTCTCTAAATCCCTCCTTTCTGCAAGCTACTCTGCTCTGATTGGCCAGACAGCTCAGTCTGTTGTGATTGGCCTACCGTGTACAGCGCGTCGAAAACAAAACCGCCCATTTCCATAACAACGTCAGCTACTGCTTGTCCTGAGGCTTCCTGCACCGTAAACTAAACACAGTAACAAACAATGACGTTAATTTGACCATATCAATGCGAGCACGAGTCCGATTATGAAACACTGGATGAACTAGTTATTCAACCTGAACCTCCATCACAAGGACGACTTGAGCAGGACTCAGTGTTTCTCAGTGATACACTACCAGGGGTCCTCGCGGATCCTTAAAAAGTCTTAAAAGGTCTTAAATTAGATTTTTTTTTATTTAAGGCCATAAAAAGTCTTAAAGTCTTATTTTTACTTATGAAAGGTCTTAAATTTGAGATGACACTTTGACTTAAACTTATCTAAATGCTTTTGAAATTAATTAATTAGTTACCTAATTAGCGTAGGCCTACGTATTTTTAAATTTTATTCTATATTTGTGGATTTGCTTGTTCACGTGACAATTCACTTACGGCAGCGTATTAGCCTACTTCTGTCTCCTGCACGAAAAAGAAGAAAACGAGTAAATGTCAGTTCAATTGTAAGTTCATTCTTTATGTGCTTACGAGTGTGCGATATTCTCTATGAACTATGATGATATTGTAATCATTGTTTTAACTATGTACGAGGCACTGCGAGTGCGAGCTGACATCGCGTTTGTCTCTCATGCTTGCTTTCATTGCGTGACTTGTCAGTGCAGTTATAGATGTCCCCAAATTAGATTTTGTCTTATATTTATATCATATTATGTTGTTATATTAGAATATCACATGAGCAAGAGTGCCGTTTTCCTGTGCACAATTGCAAATGTGCTATTTATTTTATACAACAGTTAAATTAACAATAAAGTTAACATTGTGAGTTACTTTTTGGACACAATATTGTCAATTTTCACTTTATATCACAGACGAGAATTTCATAATGAAGCCGTAGTCCAACAGACAGCGATTATTTTTTTTATTTTTTTATTTTTTTTACTGAAATCCGAACAGTCACTTGTTTTTCTGAATGAATCAGCCGTTTGAACAAATTGGTTGAATAAATGACTCCAACAACTCGCTTATTAAGACAGTGACTTGCTGCCACCTACTGGTGGTTTTAGTTTCATATTTAAAGTATCCTTTAATTAAAACGTTAAAATTATAAATCATTTCATATTTAAATATTGAATAGCTTTATTTATGCAATTGTAAATGAAGTGTAAATATAGTAGGCTAATGCCAGTTTTGATGCCGCTTCTGTGTCACCTCTGCACTGCAAGGACGGATTTTAATTTAATGATTTAATTTGACATTGGTACTGATATTCTAATATAATTTATTTTGAATGTTAGAATTTGACATAAAAGGTGATGCATACCTCTAAATACGTTTAGAAACAATGTCCATATATAGGTGAAAATGCCCCTGGAAATCAATTTAAGGTGGCAAATATTACCCCTTAATAAAAATGTTAATTTCGGTCACTACTGTGAACTGACCACTGCATAGAATATAAAAAATGAGTGAGTCTGCTGTCAACATCAGGCCTAAACCAGCCAGGGTACCAGTTAGAGTGCGGATCGGGCCGAATTTTTCTGTCCGAGCCCGGCCCGCGTCCGACAGAGCAGTAACCGAACCCGACCCGAGCCCGACAGGCATAAAGATATTTATGTCCGAGCCCGACCCGAGACCGACAGTTAAAATCCCATTTTTTTTCTCATACTAATGACACATGTACGTTTGTTTGTGTGGAAAGCCCGCTTTTATTAAGCAACTGAAGGAAGGCATTCGGAAATGTCAACAGGATGAGTGCATCAGCGCGCACGGAGAAACAAGCGCACTTAACATGGGCGCGCATGCACGTGTTTGGTTGTCACGGCTACATAAACAAATTTGAAATTTGCGCACACAGGAAGACAGATGTTATGGTACAATTTTACATGCATTTTAATCACAAAAAACGAACGTTTGCATCAAGTGAAAGCATCAGGCACATTGGCTAACGTACCTACATAATAAGCTGTTTTAAATTTAAAATGTTCAATGCCTTATCGCGCTGATGTGACCGAGCCCGACCCGAACCCGAACATAATTTCTAAATATCTGTCCGAACCCGGCCCGGCCCGTCGGGTACCGACGGGTCCCGTCGGGCTCGGGTCGGGTATCCATCCTCTAGTACCAGTAGGCTACAAAAACATCATCTAATAGCCAGTAGGCAAGTAAAATATCATCTAATTATTATCAAAAAAACTTTGAAAATATCGAGACATATTTTTGTCAATATTGCGCACCCCTAATGTACGGTATTAATTTTGATTTCTTCAGGTCTTAAAAAGGTCTTAAAAAGCCTTAAATTTGACTTTAAAAATTGTACAGATACCCTGACTACTCGGTTTGAGGTACATTATATGAGATGTTGCAACTGTAATTCCTCACCATCAGCATTAACAAGTGCATGTCCATCAACAAACCGATTATTTGTAATTTTTTTTGTAAAATTTATTTACAGAGTATTTTTCTAATATATTGCGGTGAATACGTGGAAACTGTATCAATAACAGTGCATGTATACATTAGCCGAGCTCTAGAGTGAACTATCTGATGTAACATAAATGTTGGTAAAACAAATATTTCCTCAAAGTAGTGAGAACGACAGACAATCTGCATTAATAGACACAGTTATAGGTAATAGTGGCCCACAACTGATTAGCAGAAGTATTTCAGTAAGACAGTGATAATGTGAGTTAGCCAGTTAGCAGGAGACCTACACAATATAAAACTCAAAACTAAGTATTTTGAACACCGTCTTTCAAGAGCAAGCGGTTTGTGAATCCTGCATTGAACTCTGAGATTTGAGAAGCAGTCGTCAGTGAAATAAAGGGAACACAGCAAAAGTTTAGGATTATACTGCTGAGATATCATGGTAAAGATTAACTTTAACCACTGATTCTTCACATGCTCGTCCTTGGGCAGTGAAAAAAAAACTGGCTTTGCCTTCACATTATAGAGCACAGCGCTGTCTTCTCGACATGATGCTCTCCAGTATCCACAGGAATCAGCTGCCGGTTTGAGGTTCAAGTTTTCCCTGGTGTCTGTGCGTGCAATAAGTGGGCGGGAAATATACTAATGTTTCATCTTGACGTCACAACAAAACGGCTTATGACTATTTAATTGACGGCTTATGAAACTATTCATTTAATTGACTCAGAGTCGACTCTTACTTTTGAAAGACAATAACATTATATACGGTGCATTTTCAGATTTAAAACTTTGCAGGATGTTGTCATTCACTTAGAGCTATATTACACACTACATGAAAGGTCATAAAGGTTATAAAGAATAAAAGATTCTGCACAAAATTTGACTTTTGGGGGTTTAATAATTTTTAACTCAAATGTTTAGAGCCATTTAGATTTTTTTTTATTCAACTTTACTTTCTCAGAATCACTCAAATGTGTATTAATAAACTCTATAATAGTTTACTGATGCCTTTGTTGAATTGTTTTCATACAATTTTGTTCTTGGCAGCAAAATGTCTTGCAGGTCAAGGGGGTTGAATAATTTTGATTGCAACTGTATATGTATTTAAGTTGGATAAGTCTTGGAATTGCTATCAAAAATAAGCTTGAACTCAAATAATTTATAATAAATAAAAATGTTATTTCATACAAATAATTTGCGATTGATTGATTATCCAGTTTGGTAATGACACCTAATAAATCTCAAATTATAATGTAAAATTAATAACATTTCACATTTTTTGTGATGCACGGAAATTTTGGCAACCAAAAATTAATTCTCGGCCAAAACTGTTTTGGAGGGCCAAAATTATTGATCGAACACTGACATTCAATTAGCACTTACCAATGGCGTTCTGTGGATAAGATAAAACAGCTGTGTGGATGCTAGGGCTGGGTTGGCAGTATCATTTTCTCGTTTTTAATTGGTCTTCATTTTGATTAACTGTTTTCAGTTGACGCATGAACAACTTTTTTCAACAAGTTTTCTACAAATAATAAGTCTCATGTAATCGCTCAGTCTCTGTATCAACTGCGGAAAGACGTCAATAAAACAGCTTGTAAACAATGTCACGTACATTTACATTACATTAACTTCAGGAAAGCTGTCAACCTCCATAGCCTGATAGTCAGCATAAAAAATAAAAATAAACCTCTAGAGGTAAATACATGCACTTATATATGCACTACATAACAGATTCA
Organism: Leuciscus idus; assembly: GCA_021554675.1. NCBI lineage: Eukaryota > Metazoa > Chordata > Actinopteri > Cypriniformes > Leuciscidae > Leuciscus > Leuciscus idus. The sequence continues at coordinate 39,050,830 of CM038635.1, read as the reverse complement.
TTATACTACATGTTTACTTAACATTGTCTTCACACCTGAGAAAGACAAAGACCCTCCCCTAACGGCCCTATTAGGAGCGATCAGGCCCTGTCATTCTGAGCAACCTTGCACAAAGAATGAGGAGATTTAAAAAAGAATGGCTTTTAGATTGTTTGGATTTATTTACAACACAACATAATCCAAAGATACACAACAAATGACAAAAGAGCACATTAAAAACAATGATCCAAAGACAAAAACCTTTGTGCCATTCCTAAAAACATTGTACATACCTTTCATTTCCAAGGTGTTTGATTTTCACTTTACCATGTTCATATACAGAGACTCATGTGAATGTTGAAGTCAGCAGGACTCAGTGGCATCTGGTCCCTGAAAGAAAAGAAAAAAAGTGAACATACTGGTATCAAGAGAAACTAGGCCTGCACGATTTTGGGTATAAATTTTAGATTTTTCTGGTTAAAATTGCTTTTAAAAATTCACAGAATACACACACACACACACACACACACACAAATGTTTCCAACAATATATAATATAATGAACACCAGGTTTGTTGTGCCTTGTAGGCATAGGCTACGCGCAGTGCTGCATAAAATAATAACAATAGCCTATAGCAGCCTATAAATCTTCCAAAGGATTTCAGTAACAACTACGCTAGAGAAAAATATATTGATTATCATATGTTACTTCAAATGTTTCCATTCGTTATGATGATATGAAATGAGATAATAGTAAAAACATAAAGCCTAATGTTTGGTGCGTTTTGCTTTTCAAACGCGATCGCGCTCCAAAATATGATACATTCAAACGCACAGCATGCTCCAAAATATGAAACATTATGGTTACCATATTATACATATCTACGTTTGAGCAGATATCCACAAACACAGTAACAGTAAACACGGGTCTAAATATTATAATATTCACCTTATATCTAGCAACACTTCAACTGCAATGTGAAGTTTATGCAACAATAACATTAACTAATAAGTAAGAATTTCTTACCTTACATCTTTCTTGTCTTCAAATCGCGTTCTTCTTCTTCTGAGGTATAAATCCAATGTAAGCTCACGGCGCGTCTTTCAAACTCGACGAAAAGCAGAGACTTGTGAAGTGTTTTGGTGCTTTGTTTTTGAGGTAACGAGCGCGATCGCGTTCCATGTGGAGATTTGCATGTGAATCTCTTTTGCGCGAGTGGGCGTGGTCGAATTAAAAATAATTAGCAAGCGTTTGAGATACTGGACATCCTGTTGGTTTTATACAAATTACTTAAACAGAGAATATTTGTTTTCAGTTTGAATCCGATCATTTAAAAGTACACACTTAAATGTTTATAAAGGTATATGGCTCATAAATGTGTGACAAGTATTCGCTGAGTTTTGTTTCAGTTTATAGACGTGCTCAAGAAAAAAAAGTTCACCGCGACGGAGAGGCAGAAAGCACACCCTGTTTATTTTCTTTATTTTACAAAAGCACAATGTTTTGATTTGATACAAAAGTAGAAATATCACAGATTCTTTTTTTATATATTTTTTTTCTGTATGACCATAAATGACGGAGTAATTTAAGTTTATTGTGCTACAATGTGAAGAAAATCCAGCAAAACGCGGGGGCGCGTTTGCCGACCCCAGAGGGTTAAAAGGGGTCCTGTTATGCTTTTTTTTTTTTTTTTTTTTTTTTTACATATTCAACTTTCTTTTGTGTGTAATGTTTCTTTTTGAGCATGAAAAAGGACTGCACAGCTAAAGCACAAAGTCCATTCCAAAGCGAGGTATTCTCTATATCAGTAAGCGCTGTTTCACCTTGACTAGTCTTGAGTTTTCTTCTGGGAATGTATACGTCACAATAGCCCTGGATGAGTGTTGAAACTCGCCGTTATGGTAAGGGACTTGACTTTTGCTCAAAGTTATTGACCAATCAAAACACACTGGTCCAGCCGACTAATTAGAGCGCACTGCACTTTTCGGAAGGACGGGCTTCGTAGAGACAGGAACTAAAGGTGAAAAATGTGGTGGTGTTGTTTTTTGTTTTTTTGTTTTTTCACATTCATACATAAAAGCCCAAAAACAAAATCAAGACCCTGAAAAAGGGCATAATTAGTACTCTTTAAAATGATATATATGATATATGTATGATACTACTATATGATAATATATATAAAAATATCCTGGACAAAAAAGTTCCTCTAATTAAAGAATCATCTATAATTCACATATCATATCAATATTCACATGGGTTCAATTAGAGAGGTAAGAGGTAGACTGACTATTATATTGAAGTAATTATTGATCAGTGCACAACTTCCACTTTGACTTCTAGGGGGACTAGTCACTCGATTGCTATCCCAAGAATGGATCCGTATGCTCAATGGCCTGAAATTTCATACAGCTCAGTTTGCTTCTCATAAATGTCCTACAGGCAATATTTGCCCTCTGAGTATTCCATGACATTTAAAAAGCTCCCTTATGAGGAGAGTTTCACACAACCTCTCAGACCTCATTAACCTCAACATGGGAACCACCTCATAACCGATGCAGTCTGGTGCATCACGCGTAACCTTTAACATAATTTTAGTACTGTAAAGATCAACGCTGGAAATTGGACACTTTTTATTCGCATTTACCCATGTTACCTCTAGTATTTGCCATGGTAACACTGCATTTGCCAGCTATAACACAATGCTTTGATGAAAGTCAGTGTTGGGGGATTTTTAGCATCACACATTTTCAGCAGCTTGTGAATGAGGTCTAAAGGTGTAATGAAGCACAGCCTCTGGAGTCCATAAACGGCTCATCACAGCATCATTTTACCTCATTACAGCTAGTGTGATGAGATGGCCTGTTTTCCCAAAATTTGTCCTGTGTTGTAGACATCTGGTCATCCTAATCTGATCGCTGTATTGATCGCTGTAAGGGACTCGAGGTTAGCTGATAACATGCTTTGTTGGGCTTATTTAGGTGTGTATCTCCTGTACGGTTGTGTTTTTCAGGGTCATGCAGTACAACAGCACACACAGCTTTTATTGATCATATTAGCTCTGAGCCCAGGGGGAAGGAGAGGGACACTGTGGCCTTGATTGGCTTTATCTAATGACTTTTCTCTACTCCTCAGTTCTAGTGTAATGTGAGCAATTGGTGTGTTGACGCCTTGAATTTCAATAGCAGCCCAGGTGAAAAACTATGGCTGTGCTCTCTATGACATAATGAATGGGAGTGATACTAGATATGCCATGCAAGCATACATGCACTCACTATTTCAGTGTTCTTCAAGGCTCCAAAAATGCAAAAATGTAATGGTGGACTCTAACACAGGTAACGTTTTGAGCACGTAGGCTCTTCGTCAACATTGGAAATAGTCAATAGAGGATTAATTGGCTATTTCTCAGCATAAATGTGAGCTCGGGCACAAATGAGCAAGTGCTGTAATTTATTTATGGACTTCACCCTTATACCAGCCAGACTTTTGATTAATGTAATCAAATATGCTTGAAATATGCTTAGGACAAAAAATACTTTTACTTGTTTGAAATTAAATCAGGAGTAAGGGTGGGACAATTTTATTTGACCATATGATACGTTTTATTTCACGGTAACTCTACATCACAAAATAGTTGTTTTTATTTTTTTGTTTTTAAAATGAGAACAAAGCAAATTACAAACCATACGACTAATACAATAGAACAAAGATACAAAGAACAGAAAATGAATAATAAAATGTTAAAAAAAATACTGCATAGTCTTCACTGTATGAATTAGATAAATATAAATTGATTCTTATTAAATATACAAAAGTTAAGAGCATTGAGTTATTTTTTCTTTGTCTTTTGTTTGATTAACATTAATGACAGACTTCAGCAGGTATATTAGGCTGCTGTCACTTTAAGACTGAATGGACAGATTTGAATAGGGCTTTTAGTGTGGTACATATTTTAATATCAGATAACTAAATGGTGGTTTTTGGTAAAATAACTTTTGAATTAGAATTTATTGTAAAGTTATCAATTAGAACTATTTGCAAACATTATTTTTTATTTCAAAATATTCACACATTCTTAATAGTATATGCCTAATATGCAAAAACGCTCCATTTAAGTTTGTTTGCTCATCACATTTAGTTACGAATTACATGGATGATGGAAACGATAGTATATATTTTCAATTCAAAATGGCGAAATGATATGAATGAAAAAAGTCTATTATTTTGCATCAACTGACATTACTGCCGGTCGTTTAACATTTTATAATAATAGCTTATATAATAATAATTTATATTTTTATAAAACTGAAAATATATAATATTAATAATAATAATAAAACATATATATTATTTATCAGAATTCAATGTTAATCTTGTCTTCAGTAACCTGCAGTGTACATAAAGAGGCCAGTGAGTTGGTGCTATTTTTTATGGAATGAAACCTGCCTCCAAATGTATTGTATCAGCCACTGGGGGGTAGAGTTTTCCCCCTTTTCTGCTACTATCCCATGGCAATCAATTTTAATGGCCCTGGACAAAGTTTTAAAAGTTCTCTGTGAGAACAAGAAGCCCATTGATGTACTCACAATGCTATCAGTTTATTGCATTAGATCTTTCCAAATTTAAAGGGTGTAAAATCTTATTGACTACAGAAATGTTAAATTGACTGTAAAATGTTTTATTGCACAAACTGCGGCAAAATACCTGGTACTGTAAATGCAGCCTTGAGCTCATGAATGCTTTTTATAATGCAAAATGATTTTAAAAATCTTTAAAAAAAAATGTTTTTGACGTTTGAAGATACAAAACTAAATTAACTCTTTGACAGTTTTTACTTTCTGACTCATATTAATTTAGCTGTTCACATCTAACCACTTACGGTTTACTTAATTGTGCATTTTAATAACCTTCAGTTAATTTATGTGAAAGTTATTTGTTTTGAATTATAAAGCTGTTTACACTCATGAATTTTAATTTGAGAGAGAATAGTTTAGAGGGTTTTCATTTTGTCAAATTTCTACCGTATAAAATGTAATCTTTTTTTCCTTTCAAATTTATAACAGCCTACTGCACACAGCATGATGCAGCTACATATAAACAGAAATCCAAATCAGGCCTTGACTTGTACGAAGGTCTTGCTCACGAGTTGCTGTTGATGTCGACGATCAGTCTCAGCGCTGTGCTGAACGCAAGCATTAGAAGTTAAATGAGAGCGGGATGTTGCTTCGCAGCATTCTCCGCTTCTCCCTCTAATTGACACGATCATTGCTTCTCACTTGAGCTGTGTTTCCTGTACCTGCCTGAGCCTGGTGTCTTATTTACTGTCGCAGGACTTTATTTATTTAGCCTCATTATGATGGTGGCTGCATTTTACAGCTTTTAATTGTTCCCCCAATGAGTCTCTGTAATAGTTGTCTCTCTCTCTCTCTCGCTCACACACACACATACTCTTTCCTTCCCCTGCAGGAAGAGAAGAAAGAGCGCCCAGGAGGATTGTGGGTCGTTCCTGCTGCCGCCTACACCGTGTTAATGAGGTGCCTTCGGGAAGGGGTAAGACTGCTACACTGTCCTCGCAGAGTGTGTGTAAGTGCGCACACTAGTGTGTGCGTGAATATGTGCACATGGGGGCGGGGGGATCTGTCTGATAACCAACCTCCCCCAGCCCTTATAGGCATCATTCGCATGCCGCGAGTCAAGGGCGCTCAGCGCTTGTTCGTCAGTCAGTCCTGTCACACAAAAACACTCACTCACCTGCAGCAGAAATGCTCACGTAACCGCACCTCCGGTCGTCTCAGTAGCAATTAACCACGCTGGCCTGCATTGTTTGAGAATGGAACCATCTGCGTGGAGACAGACATCAAACTGATCATCTCCAGTCTGAACAGACTGTGTTTATTGTGAGTGCTGAGAGCTTCTCTTCCACAGGGGACCGAGCACCATACAGACTCCCTCATTATTCCTTTATTAGCAGGGGAAGATCTGCCATTAAGAAGACAGTTTAGGAGTTACAGCTTGTGTTGCCGACAACCCCTGGTCTGCAGCATTGAAATAAAGTATCATTCGGAAGGAAAAAGTTGGGAGTGAAAGTTTCTCTAGCTGTTTTGGCGCTTCTTCAGCTACTGTTGTTTTCTGGCTGGTCAGCTGCCAACGTTTGGCAAAAGTTTTGCCCTCTAGTGAATGTGCCCAATTTTAGCCCTCTTCTCCAACCTGCTTAGGCAGCATTTGAGTTTTTTTTTTTTTTGTCTCATCACTTTTTGGTTAAATTTAGATTCTCAGCTGCTTGAAGTAGTTCTTCCTGGAGTTCATCTCATTCCATTGAACTTTCAAGGTCGATTCAGAACTGATGGCCTGTAATGATCAACAGCCGCTGACTGTTTCACTTTCATTAAAAACACCTAGTTTTTGATCCATCAGCAACTTTCTAAACTTCACAAGCAGTTCTTGTTTCTACTTCAGACAGAACACCCCATTGACCATCTGATGTAAATTGTGTGCAAAAATTGTGTTGGTCAAAATGACTGGCTTTACACAATAGCTGATATGTTTTTTTTGGCCAGCTCACACTGAAGTCGACAAAAGACACTTTGTCGAGTTTTGTCGGATCAGTGTGCTACCCCTGTCAGAGTATGATGGTGTCTGTCGGAGCTTGTTTTTGCAGATTGAACATGCTGAATTGTAATTAGAATTGTCTGATAAGTGACGTGCTATAATCTGGTGACTGTCGCCATTTTGTCTGAGTCTGTTGGTGTAGTGTGAATTGGCCTTTAGTATTAGTAAAGACGTCTACACACACACACACACACACACACACACACACACACACACACACACACACACACACACACACAAAAAAGGTGTATATATGTATACGTGTGTGTCTGTTTCAGACCACATGCACAAACATTCTTGTAAATACCCAACTCATGATTAAAATTAATTTGATTATGAAATTGTAAAAAAAAAAAAAAATTATAAAACACTATTTCAATTTTTACATTTTTGATATATAGTGATATACAGGTGGCAGAATGTATTTAGACACCTAATCCACACCTGAAAATCTCTGCGTTATATTACAAAATATCAAACCAAGAAGCATGTATTTTACAGAAACGTGGCATGGCATTTTAAGCAAAATATCAAAAAAGACGCTTATGAAGTTTAGACATTATTGTTCAAAATTAACAAGTTATTTGGACACTTTATGGATCAAACTTTATGGACATTTTTCATAGTTAATTTGATGAACTGTGGTTACTGTGTAAAACTCTAGAATAATTTGTTTGTAGACGCTACTTTGATATTTTGTATCTAATGCAACAGACCACTGTATGCAATTATTTGTATAACAAAGGTTGACAAAACCATTTTAATATTATATGATAATATAATATATGATATTGTCCATTTATCGGCTGTCAAACATAACATGAAAATAGTTGTCAGCATCAATCAGAATTTCAATATCAGTGCAACCCCTAACAAACTCAGTGCAAACACTGTTAAACATGCAGAGAAACAAAAGGTGCGTCCCAATTTCGCCTACTTAAGCACTATTCTATGCTGTTTGTAGCGTAAATTGTGCGACAGTGTGTATAAATGGTATGAATTTTCAGTGTGTTCAAACTGAAACTGTATAAAACTTTAACTGTATACAATTCATTCACTATGTACTTATGCACTATGTACTCAACCGTGTATACGTCTAAGTTCATAGTGTATAGTGTGTAATTTGGGACACAACTAGAGAGAAAAGAAGCCCGGGAGAGAAAGAAAAACGCACCTCTATTCTAGGATACAAAGCTTATAAGCAAGTCTAGTTCCTCGCAGTAATAAGCTCAGTAATCAGAGAGAGAGCTGGCCCTCCAGCACTGTTACTCCCTTGCTCTCTCTCCCTCTCTCTTTTTCTTCCCAGCAGCACTGCCACCAGGCTGTGCAGTTGATCACTCTTTCTAAAGCAGGTCTAGACTGACAGCGACACGATTGGAGCTGAGGCAACAGCCAGAAGCCGGTGTGACTTCCCGACGCTGCCTTGCTAATTACACCCCGCAAACATTAACGGCACATCTTTTGGAAAGCCATGAAAGAAACGGGGGTTAATTCAATTCCGCCAATTCCCCAACATTAGCGTCGTGCGAGTACGGTAATAAATCCATGTGTAAGGCTGATGTAGGCAGTAATTGTAATGCCTCGCTGTGCTGACCTGTTTGAGAACCTCTGCTGATTCAGAGAGAGCTGAGCTCAGGAAACAAGACATCAGAGAGAGAGAGGGAGAGAGAGAGAGAGGGGAAGGGATGGGGAATTAGAGGGAGAGAAAGGAGAAAAAAGGCCAGGAGGTGATGATGGTAGAAGGTTGGGGGAGGGTAAGAAGTGCATAACACACACCAAGAAGATGAGAGTAACAGAGCTAGCCAGAGAATATTGTGTGCTCAATCGAGAGTGAGAGTGCTCTTAATTCAGAAAGACAGCCAGAGCAGCATGCAGACAGGTTTTCAGGTCAGACTGCAGCTGGAAGAGCCGTGCGCGATTGTGTGTGTGTGTGCGCGCGATTCCGTGTGCATGGATGATGAAAGGGTTGTGCTCACTGTAAGTGGTGTGTAGCAGAGCCTTGGGCAGCAACTGGGCATCACACTACTCTTCCATTAAATATTTATTACGCACACACACACATACTGTGCATATTCCATCCCCTCCCTATTAGCTCTGCCTGTAGTGCCTCTCTATAGAGCGCACTGACCCTTCTATGACTCTGAATATCTATGATGCAGTTTATACCAATGTGTTTTTGCCTCTGATCTCCGTCGCTCCGTAATCAAACACACTCAACGGCTCCACGCGCACTCCGTCTTCGCGTTTAGCAAAGATGCTAATCGGTCACGAACAGCCATTCAATATGCATCTCCCTGGGGACCATCATCATGGACTGTGTTGATCATGAAGGTAACTTTGTTACCGAGGGCTTATCAGTGTGAAATGTCAGTGGTGTTTGGCCAAGGGACCCAAATTTTCCCAATTTTCCCTTACAAACAGTAAGTTGGTATGAGCAACCACAGTCATTAAAAATACAGAAAATAGCACACTCTGAAAATAAAGTGGTATTTTGGGTTAAGGTTATGGAAAAACCTTGAAACATGATTATGAACTAACATGAACTGTTAATAAACATGAACACTGATCCTAACGAATAGAATGAACACCTGCATGTAAATCCTTCCCAGCTAACACACTACGTACCAGTTATGCAATTTATTGGTACTTTTTGGTAATTTCATGACTCGCTAATTGACAACGTAACTACGATGTTGCATGCTCGTATCTTCTTTTGCTTTTTATATATAGTAAAGTGATACACAGCACACACCCCTCAGCATTTGCGCTCACAATTGAAGAGTACGCACCGCGAGCGAAGTATAACATCAGGGCAGGAAAGTGTGTTTTTCTGAAGTGAGAGACTTTTATATTATAACAGGTTATGAAAATAATGTTTGAATAATGAAATTGACTGACATCTCATCTGACAGCAGTTACTGAATCAGGACAAAGCGTTTTTCTCAGGTACGCTTTACTTAAGCTACACCTGACAAGAGTCAACAGCGTTATCGCACGTCTTTCAAAATGAGTCTTGCATCAGAAAAAAAACATTTACAATTAGTTTTTGTTGTTGTCGTTTCTTCAACTACACACTTCGCTATTTGGGTCGCGACCCACCGGCTGAGAAACATTGCTATATGTGATTCAGATTTTTTTTTCTTTTGGAAAAGCTCAGTTTTAGGTCTACATGAAATGAAAATGAACTATATTTACTTTCATAATACACATTGCTGGTCTTATTGTGTACGATTCATTGTGCACATTTTTCCAGTGTTTTCAAATGTTTGTCTTAGTAATCTTTCGGCAGAATATAATGCGCCTCTGAAATGACTTTCTTTTTCAGCTAATGTCGCTTAGGCTGTGCATAATCTGTTAACCAGTTGCTAAATAACTTTTTAACTATTCAAAGATGCTTGATCCCTATTTGTTCAGAGAATCTTTTGTATTTTACAAGTTTTTTTTTCTTCTTTTTTTTCCAAAAGTGTGAAAATTAGAAAAGTACAGAAACCCCAAACTTGGTATGATAGTCTCTTCCACTGTTAAGGGGGACACTTGTCTATTTCATCAGGTGGTGCTATAATAAGTAAACTATAAGGAACCATTTGGAATCAAAATTTTCAATATTTGTCAAAATAGTCAAAAAATATTCCCCTGCATCCCTACTGTTAATGTTATTAAGATTATGGCAATAATGGAAAATAGAGATATATTTGAAGAATAAGCCTCCATTGGAATATGTTCTTGAGAGTCTTTATATTCCAATCAGAAAGCCTCCTCAGTGGGGATGATTTCAATAGCCATATTTCCATCCACCTATTTTTATGCGCATTATGGGATTTGGGTATTCTAAAAATGCGCATTAACTCAATTGAGTCAGATTTTTTTTTTAAATCCGATAAGAACACGTGCATATAAACTACGATGGAAATACATTTACTAAATAAATTCCTTGCGAATCAAAAAAAGTCATGTGACTCTGTGATGGGACGACGTAACTGGACCAACCAGCGGACCGATCTCGTTGCACAGCATCTGAAATGTTGTTTTGGTTGTTCTGAAATGCCTGAGCAAATTCAGGAAATGCTGAAATGCTCTTACACGACTGTGTTCCCAAACAGCAGCATCCACCTCCGAACGCAAGCTAACATCATTGCGAAATTATTATATACAGTGGCATCTCCTAGTGCAGAAACTTCCATTTTTCTTAGTGATATTTTGCGGCAGTTTATCAGGAAGTGACGATTTTGTTCTCTTCGGCTCACTGGATGGAAACTGCATTTGCTTTATTTGCAAATGTTTTATGCGATATTCCAATTTTGCACATAGGTTAAGTTCACAACTTTGGATGGAAACATGTTAAACATGTAATGTAATTACAAATTGAAAAAAGAGTGTCCACGATAAAGAAAAGAAATGCTGGTTTAATGTTTTTTGAAGAAAAAACCAACGACAAACAATTAAACGTACACATCTTAATCATTGTTATTTTGAATTATTTCATTTTTGTTATAAGCAATTATATAATATATTGTATTAAATTAATTATTAATTCATAAATATTAAGTTTTTGAGGGGGTATATTTTTACACAATATATTTTACAACCTGTAATGGTTTGTACATACAGTATATTAACCATGACAAAAGTTTACGGAGGTCTTTCTGTGATATAATTTATACATTTGAACAGCACTTCATGAATTTCAAATATTAGTAATCAGTTAAGCATTTTTGTAAAATGATTATATTAACTTTTTTTTTTCTAAGAAAATGTTTATAAAAGTTGTCATTACAGAAGCAATGTGTTGTGAATACTGTTCCATGTCGACTTTGAGCATCTTCCATAGTCTTCCTAGTCTTGACCAGCTCTGGTTTTGGATTTGGAGAGACCACAGTAGCTGGAATAAAAGAATGTTTATGCCTGGGACTGAATGGATTGATGCTGAGAGAGAGAAAAAGAGCTCAAACAGTGAGATCACACTAATGAAAGGCCTGCCTGGCTCAGGCAATTTACATAGTCCTTTATTTAGGACCAGGTGTGCTGCTCCTTCAAACAGACACTCGTGTTGTTAGAAGGAGCCACACAGAGATGACCTCTGTAAGCTTTACGTAATCTCTGTCGCTAACACACACACACATTGAAATCCAAAATGGGCTTGAATGAGTGTATTTAGCTGTAGAAAACACCTGTACTCCATTATGAAATATGTTCATTATTATAATTTTTTTATAAAATGAGCCCAATCAGCATAATTTTACATAAATGTACTCCTTTAATTGTTTCCCAGATGGTCGCAAAATGCCAGTGACAATAAGGGCTGAGATGACTATAATTGGTGGTGCTTTGCCACGACAATCATCACAATTACGATTGCTTTTACTTGCTGTATATTATTTGAACAACCCCCTAACCCTACGTATTAAATTTCAACTTGTCTACACCACTATTTGTTTTAGCGATCAGACCTTTTCACCAATGGGATGATAAAATATTTAAAAAAAATCTTAGTAAGAGAACTAAACTCGGACCCCTTGAAAAAGAACCCAATTCTCTCTGACTTGCCTTGAAAGTGTGCCTTTTTATCTATGCATGTGTACACTTATGTGGAACCCAACCTTCAGTATTACTGCATTCAGTACAGTATTATAATATTGATGATTACTATTATACTGAATATTCGAGGAATTTTTAACACCTTTGCTAATTGGTTTTAATGATAAACAATCATGTGTCCTTGTTCAATAAACTGTCCTTTGCTGAATTCTGGCATCAATAATGCAGATTTACTACAGTACATATTGTTTGATTTCTATATCTTATAATAAAAACAACAACAATTGAAATAGAATAAAATTCAATACCTTTTGTTGTCATTACCAATGAGCCTTCACTTGTGCAGTTATGAGTTTTAGTTCTCTTTAAAGTCTGGTTGTCAAAATTCATGCAAACTGCTCTCGGACCCCTGAAACGAATTTGGCCAGTAAGCAACCACATACAAACTCCTCATATCACAACAAATGCATAGCAACTCAGCTACCATATAGAAACATTCTAGTGTTGTGTAAGTGGGTTTTGCATAACCACCACCACTCCCATTTTCATCAGAACATTAAAAAGAATGTAGTTGTGTTAATGATACATTGTGAGAATCTACAGTAAACTCTCCTGTATTTAGGACAGCAAATCTGTTTTAAAGGAATTATGTAATTTCACTGTCTTCAAAGATGTTAAACTTTTTAACACTCCATCTCCAGTTACTGTGTCGGTGTGCATCGACTTTTTCGCGAACGTAGACTAGTTTAGGTTTGACCTCCTGTTACCGCATGGAGTTACTGACTGCTGATGTTGCGAGAGAGAATTTGGGAGAAATACATAAATTCAGTAAAGTTTGGCTTGAGCATGGCCCGAGGCAAGAATCGAGCTGGGAAGCTCAGCAGAGGTGTGTGAGAGAGAATGAGGCAGAGATTGGAGGACAGATCTCTGGTGAGAAGCTGTCCTCACCTCGTAGCCCCTGTAAGTCTGACATTGTGTGGGTTTGGGAGGCAGCTGCAAGTTTATATATAAACATATATTGGAATAAGTCCTATGCGCAACAAATCAGGTTAGTCAGGCAGAACACATGGCATAGATGAGCGGCACGATTTGGGCAGGGTATCTGGCTTACGCCGTGTCCTAACCAGGAGCGACTGCTTTCCAGCGACAAGTTGTATGTCTGTTCACTAGAGGTGTCAGAAGTACTTGTAAAAAGTGAAATAAATAAATAAAATGAAATAAACATTCCAGTTTTTGCTGTTTGGTTGCTAGGGTGTTCTGGATGATTGCTAGGTGGTTGCAGGATGGTTGCTAGGGAATTGCTAGGCATTGCTTTTGTCCAATTAGAAATAAACCAGGAATCGTTCATCTGGTATTGTTTACTTTAGAGTGACCGCATCAGTTTGTAACTAATTTATGCTGAATGCAGCCTCATAGAAAACTGCGTAGTTTATATAACTCAAATCATCATGACCTACTTTATGTAAAATGTCCATTCATCAAACCACAATCTTCTTTACTCAGTGATTCTGTACTTAATTGACTCTTTCCCTGCCAGTGTTTTTTTTTTTTTTTTTAACCAGCCACTGGCAGCATTTTTGATCATTTTCACAAAACTCTGCTTAAAAATAAGTGTTTTTCTCAACACTTGAATGTGGGTAAGTTTCATAAAAAAGGCAACATTTTGAACAAAAAGCTGAGAAAATCATGTTTTTGTCAAATAATACGTCCAGATCGGATTCAGAACGATTGTCAAAACATAGATCGAGTAGATTGAGTCCATCATAACCCCCAAAGCTTGCATAGTACTGCACCTCTTTGTGGGTTTGACATTTAATTTAGGAACATTACCCAGTTTTGATTTATATGCAGTTTAATGTTTGATGATCACGCTAGCTTACATGACTTGTTTCTGCTTTTCCTTTTCTTGATTTTGGATCTGGAGATTCTGTATTATTTCAAAAAATGCATAATAGCTCCCCTTATCATATAACAATGAAAACATGGAAAGCCAGACTATTTCGTCAATAGCTGGGAAAGACTTTAATTTATTTGATTCTTAAATTTCTTAGATTCTTAAGATTCTTATTTTAAAGGGGGGGGTGAAACACTCAGTTTCAGTCAATCTCATGTTAATCTTGAGTACCTATAGAGTAGTATTGCATCCTTCATATCTCCAAAAAGTCTTTAGTTTTATTATATTTCTAAAAGAAAGATAGGCTGTACCGAGTCTTTCCGGAAAAAACCGAGCGGCTGGAGGCGTGCCGTGTGGGCGGAGCTAAAGAATTACGAGCGCGAATCACACACACACCATACATCGCATGCTCCATAGATACATTAACTATACGTGATCATGTTGTTTACTTGCTGTGCTTACGCGCCGATAGCTAACAACACACAGACATTTGAAGCAGTTTTACTCACCGCCTGCGGTTCCAACGCACGACCGTGAACCTTTATCGTTGGGACTGCTCCATCCTTAAGCATTAAACGATCTCCAAATCCGGCGTCGAACTGGGCCTTGTTTATAAAACAATCATCGTCGAAATGCAGGGAACAACCAAGAACACTTGCACAACTCCGTTGATGACTTCCCTAAAGCCGAGCACAGCGCTTTGATGGGCGTACTGCTTTCGCTCTCTTGCTCTGGTCTACGGGTGCGCGCGCGCCCTTCCGGGAGAAGTGCCCTTAGGACCCGTATAAGGAAATTCCGCCCCATCTGACGTCACACAGGCCCATACTCGAAAAAAACTTTCCGAAACTTGTGACAAACCGGAAGGAGTATTTTTGGCACAGAAATACTCCATCAAATGTACAACTTCGTCCATGTTTAGCATGGGAATCCAACTCTTTAACAGTGTAAAAAACTCAGTATGCATGAAATAGCATTTCACCCCCCCTTTAAGTGTCAATTGGCTGTTCACACTAGGAATAGTTAACCCAGGTTAATTCTAAACCCCAGGTAAACGGAATCCATCTTGATTCACGTTTCACACTTCTCACAATTTACCTGGGTTAACAATTAATACTGGGTATTCATATATAAGCTGATGTTTCACATTGTATCATTCAGATTAATTCACATTGCGGTGCCAGTGTCATTGATTGGACATACGCAGCACGCGACCTGCTTACATAAAGACTCTAATGTTGTTTTTCCTGAATTGACTTTTCGGACTATAAAGGTAAGAATGAAACATTTTAGTTGATGTGTTTTCACCTCAAACGCTGAAATACTGTTAATCCAACATACAGTGTTTGTGGGAACTGCTGTGTTCACGCCATGTTGTAATTACTATAATTACGAGATGACAACCTGTGACATTCTACTCGCTGATGTTCACTTCCTCTGACTCAGAATTTCTGATTCTATGGCAACATTATCAATGGCAAAATTAATTTGCTGTGGTCAGGTGGTGCAACGATCACGTGGTACAAGTCGGAGCTATCAAAAAATTCAGTTTACAAGTTGTAATTACGAGTTGTACTAGAATGTGGACGCTTTTTACATCTCGTAATTACGGTAATTACGGCTTGGAGTAAATGCACATGCACCGTGTCTGAAATTGCATACTGTATACGCTGATTTCACGCAGCCGTTATTTTGAAATCGAAAGCGAGGCTGCGGTGGGAAGAAAACCGGAAGTGTCGCCTTTAATCACAGGAGAGTCGTGAATGCGATGGCGTATTGTTGTGTTTAATGATGTTGTGTCAATTCTAAAACTGTACATACATTTCTTTCATTCTTTAGACTATATACAGTGAAATTCATTTATAAATAAAATATTTTTTATATATATAATTCAGAAAGTAAAAAAAGAAGCAGGAATGAGATATATACATATCCTATATTGGATATTAACATCCAATAGTGTAAATCGCGGCAGCAGCTTCAGGTTGGTAGTCCAAGGCATTGTTGTTTCCGGGGTTCTTACCACCGGAGCCTCACTTTCGATTTCAAAATGGTGGCTGCGTGAAATCAGCGTATTGTAGGTATTACATTTGGTTTGAAATTTACTTTGTGACCAAAAATGGCCAATGGACTTAGTGGCCAAAAGTGACGTCCGGCCTCCGAAAATGTTGTTCTTCACCCTTTATTCAAATGTATTAAAAAATTTGCAACGATTTTTTAAGCATATTGCATAGTAGTTCTTAGAGTCATTTTATATAAATATAGGTAAGCTACAGCTACAGGTTTTATTTTACTATGCAAAAATAAAAAAATGCATACATTTTGCAAAATGCATAAGGAAAAAAGCATACATTGACTACAACATAATCAGATATTAATATTTTGTTGGTTCTCTCTTGTGTTAATTTCTTTGTATGACAGCCTGTCAAATTTTGTCCAAAAATTATGTCCGCACAATTTGGCATGTTTCATTGCGTTATGACAAAAATAAATAAATAATTAATAAATAAATAAATAAACAAATAAATAAATATATGTGTGTGTGTGTGTGTGTGTGTGTGTGTGTATATATATATATATATATATATATATATATATATATATATATATATATATATATATTAGTGGTGGGCCGTTATCGGCGTTAACGTGCTGCGTTAACGCGAGACTCTTATCGCGCGATTAAAAAAAAATATCGCCGTTTATCTATTCTCCAAGTTGGGTTGGGAGATGGCTCTATACTACACAAGCTACATGTATGATGACGCAATCTACCCGCGGCCGCGAGGTAAACCCGGCTGCAACGCATATTAAGTAAACACGGCTGAAAGTGAAAGCTGGTGAAAAAGATCGGTGCAACATCCATTATTTGGACTTGGTTCGGGTTTAAGCCGTCAGACGAGCAGCAGCAAACTATATACAGAGTGTGTGGGGTAACAGTTCGGTAAGTTAACACACGACTAATCCGTTCTACCACCTCAAATTCAAAACGAAACATGATATCACTGAATACCAGCGCGCGCGTATTATTCCCATTCCAATATATCTTAGTGGTGTAGCACATAATCTCGATTTTAAGAATCGTTGTTGTGTTTCTTTTTAACTGAAAAGACATCAGTTAGACAATATTCAAATTTTAAATTTGGGGTTTCATAAGCTCCAAGCCATAATAAACATTAGACCTACTTAAGTCTCTGCAGCTAGTGTACTCAAATTTTATTTATCTGCAAAATGATGTTGTATACTTACAGTTTTGCACAATATATGTTCTCAAAACTACATACACCCTTAAAAAAAAAATACATTTAGCAGTTGTTTAGCATGGGTCTGTGTAATCTGTTCTGAAATGGTTTTATTATAATATACTGTATATCGTTATCGCAAGAGGCTGCAATGTATATCACAATATAGATTTTAGGCCATATCGCCCATCCCTAATTGATAGCCTATAGTAGTTGATCATAACATAGGCCTACCTAATGTTGATTACGGACGGTAACAGTACAGTAGTAACCTTTTACAGTCTATGAGTAGAACAGCTTTCTCAAGCAGTTTGTGATGCATTTTGGAAACAGGAGATGAGCCCCTGGTCTAATGCGCCACCTGGCTTGAGAAACCCGTTCTCAAAGACTTACTTTTATAGTCATTATTTGGGTAGCACACATATTCTGAATGCCTTCGGCAGAATTCAAATGAGCCATTTTAATCTAGATTAATCTAGATTAATTTCAAAATTAATCTAGATTAATCTAGATTAAAAAAATTAATCTATGCCCACCTCTAATATATATATATATATATAATTTTTTATTTTATTATTATTATTATAATTTACTACAAAGAGCCGTAGTTAACTGACAAGCTGAGCCATATCGCATCAATATCGCGGACGTATCGCCAGCGATAATTAATGCGATATGGCTCAGCTTGTCAGTTAACTACGGCTCTTTATGCCGCTCCATCTGAAAGCAGGTGAAGGCGATTTACTACTAATCAAGGAACCGGCTTTACTGATGAGATGCGCCTAACAATGTCATGTGATATATCGCCCAGCCCATATATATATATATTTTGATGTGCTTTATTATTTTTATTTTATTTATTTTTTTCATATTTTAAAGGTTTAATCAAACTTGTAGGGTCATTAAAAACAAATTACCAAACCAGTCCCCTCCAGACATCACTTTGGTACACTACTGTATGTTCCACATAGTATGAATGTGTGTAGTATTAAAGAAATTCGGACATACTACATCTGGCATGTTATCACTGTTATGTGACCTATGGCATCAGTTGCGTCGCTTTACCTCCATTCACAAATCCTCTCCTGTGACCTCATGGAATAGTAAAGTGCCCATCTAATGCGCACTTCAGAATCTCTGCAAAAGTAGTAGGTCATTTCTGGCATTTTTCACAGAGCAGGGTTTCATAACCCGATTTTAAAGCAATCTGAACCCTACTTCTAAATTGCACAAGTGAAATGTTCCTTTATCCCAGGGTTAAAAGTGGGGTTTAGAATGCCGATAACTCATGAATCATTAGGTGCTTTTAACACTGTGCTTAACCCAGTCATTTTCTTTTAGTTTGGAGCCTTGGCTGGTCAGGTTATGGAGTTGCACTGGATAGTGCTCTGTAGACTTGTCCTGGTCACAAGAAAGCACAAATGTGTTTGTGTGTGCATGCAGACGGATGAGAAATGTGCTCTGGTACGTTTAGTTTCGGGTAATTTCTAGTCCATCTAGTCAGGGCAGCCTACAAAACCCCTTCCCCTCCACCGCAGCCAGATGATCCCTAAAGCATCTTACTCAGACCTCAGTAGAAATAGTGTGTGTATAGTGTGTATTCGAAAAAGCACAAACTCGCCTACAATACGCGTATTTGTCCTGTGGAATTTAAATTCTTATTGAGAAACCTCAGGCTGGTGTTTTTTAGTTTCATTTTCTATGCCTTTTTGACAAGGCCCTGTAGCAGCTGTCAGTCATTTCCCCTGCTCTAGCGAGTGCCAGCTCTAGTTCATTACCTAAAGCCTCCACGAAGCCAGACCACCAGACTCCAGCACAAAGAGTTACGATGGGGGCCAGGGACTCTGGAGGAGCTGCTGTGTTATTAGTGTTGCGTCAGAATATTCTACTTCAGACTTCTTTCTAGTTGTTTTGCCTCCGAGAGACAGTATGTGCATTAATGCACCTCTTCCATGGACGGAGGTGAACTTTCTTTTACTGTAGCTTTGAGACGGGGTCTAGGAACTACATTACAGTGAAGGCATCCATATTGCATAGCAGCAGTGCACAGTGTAACTGCGCCTCTAAGATATGCCCAACCTCTCCGTTTGCTATTTTCCTCACTCGACTCTGCGTGCCTGCCGTTTGTTGAATGCTGTTAAATGTTTAATTTCCACCAGATACGGTTGCAGAGAGACACGCTCAAGGACAGGGGTCCAAATACATAAAAAACACAGCCAGCTAAATCTCTACATATTGCCCTTCGTTATCTGCGAGCGAGATTTGCTGTGGTGTGAAATTTAAGGAAATTATTTCACTCAAGTTTGGAGGGTGTTGAGGGACTATTGAGTCATGATGTAATTGCGTGAAATTCATAAAGGTCTGTGTGTCCCACTTACAAATGGATGTATGAACACATGTCTTTGAGTGTAATACTTAATGCTACAGCTCATTCTTTTGAGTCATGTTTTGTTGTTGTTGTTGTTGTTGTTTTTCAGAGATTGATTGCTTTTAAAGTCCACATGAAACACTGTTAGCAAGCCATTTTATTCTTGTAATCTTATGGGGCTTGATTTTAGCCAATGGGAATTGTTTGGATTGTGAAAAGTGGGTGTTACATAATACAGTAGTATTAAGGTAAAAGTTATTAAAAAGGCAGAGCAACTTATTACATTTTGATTTAAAGATTACAAATTCCTTTTATTTTTATTTTTTTGGTAACACAATGTGCTATTTGATGCATGGTCTTATAGGTTTTTTTTTCCTCCAAAGATGTAAATATAACACATATTATTGGAGTATGTTTTTACAAGAAAATACTATTTCAGTCTTTCTACTTAAAAACAAACAAACATTTAATTCAGTGTCACTTGCCATTTGTTTTGTGAAATTGCAATTTCTGAGTGAAAGTCGTTTCAAAGTAAATCCTACACCATTTTTTTCCTGTGTAGTTGATGTTATTTTCAACATTTTACTAATTATTAAAGTAAAACATTTTTTTTTATCTTATTAAATGAACCTGAGCATACATGAATAAAATGAAGTTTATTTTATTAACTGAAATTAACAACGATTAATAAATACTGTAACAAATGTGTTGCTCATTAATTACCCTTTTGTAAATTGTTACCCCACTCCTTCTTTTTTTTTATTATAAATTATGTACTGATGAATTGTTAACAATAAGACCAGCAATGTGTATTAAGTGAATTCAGTTTATTTATTTCTAGTAAGTGTGATATAATGTAACATTTTTCGTTAACACTTTACAATGTTTCATTGGTTAACATTAGTTAACTACATTAGTTAATAATAATAATTATAATAATTTGTCACTGTGATCTAACATGAACAAACAATGAACAGCTGTATTTTTATTAGCTAACATTAACAAAGATTAACAAATAGGCTGCAGCAGCAAATGTTTTGCTCATGGTTAGTTCATATCAGTTAATATGTTAAAGGACAAGTTCGGTATTTTACACTTAAAGCCCTGTTTTCAGATCGTTTCTGATGAAATACAATGGTTAAGATTGAAATTTGGACAAATGCTGCTGGCCCGAGAATTTTCGGTTTCTGTGGTAGCACCCCCCCACCTCCACAATGGTTGCATAGGTGCACTGGAATGATGCTTTCCAACAGGTTTTATCGTAGTTTTTCATCCAATACAAGTCAATGGAGTTGGACAAAAACTACGATAAAACCTGTTGGAAAGCATCTTTTGCAGCGATTTTTGTGTGAGCATATCAGTGAACACCCCTGACCACTCGGTGAGTTTCACGTCTTTGTAAACGAAAGTTTAATGCGTTTTAGGAAGGATTATTCCAGTGCACCTATGCAACCATTGTGGAGGTGGGGGGGTGCTACCACAGAAACCGAAAATTCTCGGGCCAGCAGCATTTGTCCAAATTTCAATCTTAACCGTTGTATTTCATCAGAAACGATCTGAAAACAGGGCTTTAAGTGTAAAATACCGAACTTGTCCTTTAACTAATGTTAGCAAATGAAACCTTATTGTAAAGCGTTACCCATTTTTCTCTCTTTTAGAGCTCATCAGGTGCTTGGTAACACACTGAATGTTGGCAGACTACAGCAACCTTTGTGCATATTGATTTAAACCATAGCTGAATGTTCATGAATTATGGGGGGTTCGTTTTTCTCAGGAGGACTTGGTGGTGAACCACATGGCTGCCAAAACCATAGAGAATGTGTGCAGCCGAGAGTCTCAATACGTCCAGGGATTCATCACTGCAGAGGTGGGACCTGCACTCTGGTTTCTGTTCACACACTCCACAGTGGATGCACTCAGGGTCAGCGCTATATCTGTGAGTATCAAACACATCATTCTCATCACTTTAACAGGGTGTTCAAACGCATACTGCTCAACAGTTCATACTGTTTAATTCATGTTACATTCAAAGAGTTGATTACAAAAGTTTCTCAATGCATCTGAATTTTTCAGCAACAACGTGAGATTGAAAATATTTTGGTTAAATGTGCTTTATTCAAGCTGCACTAAAATATGTCGACCCACTGCAAGGAAATCTGAGCTTGCACAAATGATATGGTCAAAGAAAATAGTGCAGGGAATTTCATGTTAAAGGGATAGTTCACCCAAAAATGAAAATTATTTCATTAATTACTCACCCTCATGTCGTTCCATACCCGTAAATCTTCGGAACACAAATGAAGATATTTTTGATGAAAGCTTTCTGTCCCTCCATAGACAGGGTTTGGAACGACATGAGGGTGAGTAATTCATGTCAGAAGTTTTATTTTTGGGTGAGCTATCCCTTTAATTGTACCATTTTCCAGGTACAAATTACATTTTGAATTCCAGATATTAAAGGTATAGCGGAGGATCTTTCCAAATTTTAGATAAGACCCGCCCTCTCCACTTTTTGAAAAGTTTGATTGATTCACCAGAATGATTGACAATTAGGAGGACCAATAGTTTAGACTACCCACCAGGAAGTAAAACATCCTCCGCTATACCTTTAAGTGTTGTTTTAGACTTTGTCACCACTGTATAAAACAGTGTATAAACTTGTGTATACAAATTTTTAACATCAGAGCCACCTTGCATATTGTCATTGATTAGGGGTCCAAGCACAAAAGTTTTTAGATCTTTTAGAAAATTATCTTCTTTATTTGTCCCATTGGGACAACAGCTGTCAACTGTCCTGGGAGTCTTTCACGTTGGATGCTATAATAAGCCCGTGTATGTCTTCTTCATATCTTCACAACCGTATGGTCTAGAATTTAAATGGAATTTCCGTCTATTAAATGTTTCTGCCATTTTAAAATGTTTAGAAAATGAGCTTTTTTGAGCTTCTCCTAGGTTCTTGGTCTGATTTGCATGAAATTTGGTACGCATTATCTCAAGACCCACGTAATGAAAATTTATCAAAATCATTTTGATTCCTCAAATTGTTGTGAAGATATAAGCCAAGGCAATTTTGAAGAGGAGGTCTTCCATTTTGATTAATTGCTAAATATCTGCCAAACATAAAGAAACTTGATACCTATAAACAAGGGCATTCTGAGATGAATTTGTGCAATTCTGCTCATTTAAGGCGCTACAACTAACTACAACTAAAAACCTGCCATAAGTTATCAAAACAACTTTGAATCTTTGTTTGTTTAGCAGATAGGCCAATATATAGTTGGGTTTGGACCATAGTGACTAATTGACTTATAACTTGTGAGTGTAACAACCCAGTAAACTTGGAATTCGTTTTTCATTTATTTATTTATTTACTTAAATATTCAGAATGTTCAGCCACTTATTTGTGACCGTGAATGACAGATGAAAGCTGTAATGATGTCTGATATCTTATGGTAGGATAAGGAGTACTTTTAAGTCTATTGTTTTTGCATCATTGTAAATATATTCCTACATGTATGTTCATGCATCTTGTTTTGTGGTTTACACTGCGTACATAATGAACTTTTAAAGGGGTCATGACCTGGATTTTTTTGGATTTTATAATGTTCCTTGTGTTTCACTTAGTGGTGCACGATATATCGGCCACCGATATAATATCGGCCGATATGGTCATTTTTTTACACATCGGTATCGTTCCGATGTCAAAATAGCGCCGATGTGAACAGGCCGATAATCATTCCTGTGTATTTGATGTGTGAAGTTGAAGTTGACGATGCTGACTCGCGATCTTCGCAGTAGTGAACGCGCCTGAGAGAAATGCACATTTCATACGGATGACATAAGCAGAGAACAGTCTGTTTTCTTTCGTTTTGAATTGGTCTTTTTAAAAGTACACATTTCAAGCTTTCTATACATGTCTCAGGTCTGTGAGGCAAGTAGGCTACCTTATACGCTGATTTTCGGTTCATTTATGAGACAAGCTCCAGGTTCACGCGCCGGCGCCTCCGTGTCGTGATTAAATCTTTTCTACTATATTTACTTCTTATTTATTAAATCCAGGCAATTGGTTGATGAAACATTGATTAAAATTAAGATACAATTAATACAAAACGAAATTTAATTTAAAGACAAGCTTTGTGCTTTCTGTTTGAGGTCTCTGTGAAAGTTTTAAAGCAGTCTTTTAGTGCCGCTTTCAGATCTCTCACGTCCGTAACGGAGAACTGTCCCGTTCGTAACATTGTTTTTTTTGTGTGTGAAATAAATTTCTAAATAAATGCGACTTATAGTCCAGTGCGACTTATGTGTTTTTTTCCTCTTCATGACGCATTTTTTGACTGATCGTTTTTTGACTCGAAGATATTCGAATACATTGCTTGATATTTGATACCCATTCGAATTAGATTTTTCTCAAAAGTGACAGCCCTAGTATCAGGCAGAATGTAGTTGTATGGTCGTAATAGGAATTGCAAAGAACAGCAGTCGTCTTGCCAAACAGTCCAGTTTGGCTCAATCCATATATTTGGCGACATAGTAGAAATTAAGCTAACGTCCTTCGGGCTATGCACGTACACATCCAGGCCGGGTCAGTAGCCTATACAGTATCGATCGGCTGCAGCTTGCTTTTACTCTAAAGTCTTGATGTATTGTCACCCTAGTAAAAAAAAAAAACAGCCTATGTGGAGGTGGAAAAATATCTTCCTTGAGTGATAAGAAGAGTTTCGTTTCACCATTGAATGGATGAAAAGCACGCTAACAATTAAAATATCCACTGTAGCTGCAGCCCAACTTTATTCTAGCCTACACGTAGCACGTGTACGTCATTTAGAGCACGTGTACGTCATTTAGAGCAAGTGTTCAGCGTGTGTTGACGTGAACCATGGACATAATCGAAAGTTTATGCACTGGGATTTTGTTGGGATTCACTTAATATATCAGAGATTGCTGAGGGGTGTTTATAAATATCTGGGAAATTTCTGGATGTTTCTTAATGACAGAGGTTAGGTACAGAGCAGCCTACACAATCGTTGAACTAGGCTGGAGGCGTAAATTCAACAGCACAGTTTTTCAGCACTTGTCAATCTCACCATTTAACCCAATGAGCATGTTATACAAAACTCTCAGACATTGACATTGCCTATTCATTGCCTTTTCATCCTTATTCATAGTATGAATTCAGGACACACTTGTATCCTTTATAAAAATGTATTTCTATATAAATATTTATTTTTTCTTCTGAAAATCTGATGACATATTTTGCACATAGGTAAAGGTGCCCAATATCAGTAATTTCTGAAAATAAATTACAAAAGTAAAAAAAAAAAAATATATATATATATATATATATATATATATATATATATATATATATATATTATGTGTTTTGGAAAATAGCTCTTTATTTGATTATCATAAAAATGTGTTTTCTATACAGAGATATCGACATCGGTAAATATCGGTATCGGCCATAACAGCAATATTAATATCGGTTATCGGTATCGGCCACAATTTTCACATCGGTGCATCACTAGTTTCACTTATAATGTTGAAAACATTATCTATATAATACTATCATTTAGAGACAAAGCATTATGAAATAATTCACTTATGGTTTGTGATGCAGCTGTGTCAGATCCAATACAGTTGGCCGCCTCAACTTTCAACAACATTTTCTTTGCGAACTCTGCATTACACTGTTCCTCGTTTACAAAACAAAATGTGCTGAACAACATATCTCCGACGCGATCCGGAACGCCATTCAAATAAACCATCCACATGTTTCTGACTCTGGGATCCTTCTGAACTTCCTTCTGTACAGAGACACAAACAAGCTGTTTAAAGTGGACATGTCAAAGCAAGCGATCTTTCATTTGTCCTGTTGTCGACAGACTCAAGTGCCTAGAGTATGTCAGAAACTGAATGTGCATTTGTATACTGTGTCCAGTTTAGACCGTGTCAGTAATTATAATGGGTTATATTTGCTTTTGACCTGACGTGACGCTCACATCCATTGTAGGCAAATGTCAACGTTAAGTAACTGAATGCTTTGTTACGATGATGTATAACTATTCGACAATGTCAATGATTTTTTTTCACATAGCAGAGAAATCGACTTAAAATACTCCATTTATGATCATACAGATAAAAGCAATACATCATTTGTAACTTTTATTTGTGTCCACTTACAATCTAAACAAAACGTGCTTTTGTAAAATAAAGAGAACAAACGGGGGTGTGCTTTCTGTCGTCTCGGTCTCTGTGTACTTTTTTCTGGAGCGCATCACAAAAATAAAACAAAACTCAGCGAATTCTTGTCACACAGACATGAGCAATATATCCATTGTACTTTGATCTAATTCAAAATGATGATAAATATTCTCTGTTTATCTAATCTGTCTGAAAATAGATAGATGTACAGTTGTTTCCATGTGAGCTCATTAACCCCTAATGTGAGCACGCCTATGGACTCCACACGCTATGCATATGGTATTGATCTCAGCAAACAACAGTCACATCATCTCGATAAAACATATAAAGTTTCATCTGATTCATTTACTTTGCATCATTTTGGGATGCGGTGAGGAATAATCCTGGACAAATTTACCTCAGAAGAAGAGCACACAAGAGCTGTGGTTTCGGATTCATTGTGAGGAGCGACTTGATCCAGCCGATCTACCCTAAAAAAAAACTCAAACCCCAGAGTGTTAAGCTATGAAACTTGCAGGATGTTTTAATGGTTCAAAGACCATCTTTATGTCAAAAGTTCAAGGCAAGTTTGTTTTCTCATGTCATGACCCCTTTAAATATATAGTTCATGATGTTATGGTTAGGTTCATTTTATTTTTTACTCCAGACCTACATGCAAATCAACTGACACGTTCTTCTTTTTTTCCTTTAAATCAACTTGCTGTTATTATACTGGAAGGTTCTTAACCTTTTAATAAGACATTCACATTACATTCCTCCAAATAAATAAATAAATAAATAAATAATATTATGTAACAAAAAAGCAGCAGCATTAGAGATACTGTATTCAGCCCACCTCCACCCACCTGTCTTCTTCCATTTATCTGTCCTTCCAGGCTCTGTGTAAAATAACACGCCAATCTGCTGGGGCCTTCCAGAGCGTGATTGACACAGTGGGATTACCCAGCATCCTCAGCTGCCTGGTGTCAGGCATCAGCCGTGTCCAGCAACACATGCTCACTATGTTCGCTGCCATGTTAGCATCAGGAGCACATTCCCACAGATTGGTACAGGACCGGGTATGTACATACAAGCGCATGCATACATATTTATTAGGGCTGTCAAAGTTAGAGCAATCACTTACTTTACATTTTCAATGCAAAAGTAATTCAATTACAGAAATTAATTATTTAGTTATGCATTTTACCCAACTCTGATCCAGACCAAACATTCTCCAAACAATCATAGCAGGTTTTGGTTTTCTAAAGTAAAAATGTAAACTGTGAGTGTGTACAGTCTTAATAAATAAATAAATACTTTATTGGCCTTGGCAATGTTTAGGAAGAGGTTGTGGGATTTGACGTAGCTGCATAATTCATGGTTATCAGAAATTTCCAAACATGTTTTTATACATTTAAATATGAATAAAGTGGTGGTGTGAAAGAAACATGCACCTTAATGAATGATGTTTTAATTTTCTCTTGGGTTTCTTTGTTTTTTGTTTTTTTTTTGCATTCAGAAAATATTCACTCTTTCCTCTCACTTTTAATGACAGTATTAAAAATAGTTTCAGTAGGGAAAAAAGAAAAGGACAAGCGTGCTCTGTTGTCCACAATTCAGTTGCACACAGCAATTCTAGCATGTGAAGTCCTATGTGAGATTTCTTTGAGTTAAGTTTGGAGCAAGGGAGAATCCGTGCAATTGTCCTGAGAACATGGTGTTTTGTACTTCCTGTACAAAGAAACCCAAAGGACACTGCTCAGATTTTACACACCTTGTTGCATTCCTAGTGCATTTATGAAAACACTTAAACTTGCACTGCTCTCTGCTCTCTCTCTCTCTCTCTCTCTCTCTCTCTCTCATATCCTGATTGTATAGTTCTCACTCTTTTTAATTATTTTGATTAGAAAAAAAAAAAAAACGGAACTATTAATAGACATACAGTACTGTACCATGATAGAGAAAAAGTCATATCACATTTAGTACAAAAAGTCTTTATATATACCCCGTAATGGTTGGTTAAGGCAATTGTAACACTAAAAATGAAATAACCCACTGTGTCTCAAATGAGAGTACACTTCAAAGTGATACTGTCACTTTACATACGATACACATTATTTTAGCTGTCAGGAATAATGTGCTTTTAAAGCAAAAGTCTTTGTGAGATCAACATTAAAATGGTTGGAAAATACTTTTCACTAAAATATCGGCTAATGATTTATTAATGTTGCAATCATAATATTTTAAAGCAGTGGTTCACCCAAAATTAATATTTTGTCATTAACTCACCCTTATATCGTCCACACCTATTGGTGTGGTACCACACTGTATTACTTGCTTCCTTCTGTGGAACTCAAAATGATCAATCTATTCATTTATTGATGTTTCACTCATTTTAATATAATAAATGTAAACATGGACTAGGGCTTTCAAGATTCAAAATGACACAATATAAAGCAATGGTTCCCAGACCTGTACCTGGTTTGTACATTCAAAGTCTTATAAAGCTTTATGTGATATCTTTGTGTGATGAACAGACATTATACATTGAAATTCTTGGCATCTTCATACGTTCATAAGAGTAGTAGTAATGTCTGATTTGTGAATGAATCATCATTTTGAGTCAGATCTTTTCAGTGAATGGTTGATCCAGTTCACTAAATGTTGGTCTCTTCATTAAACAAAGCTACAACACTATTTATTAGTCTTCAGAAGACTTGGAACATAGTGCAAGAGTTTTTGAAAAAAGCCCTCTCATTCACTTCCATAATATTGAATAGGCCAGGAAATTATTTTACAGTGTGTTTGTGTGTGGTTCAGGTATACCCTACATTATAGAGACAAAATGTGATGGTAATATCTGAAATCCTTGTCCTTGAGGGACATTTTATTTTTTTGGTCATCATGAGGAACCAATATATAAATCGTACTAACACCGTGTTTGCACCAGACGCCAGCAGTGCGATGCAACAAATTACAATAGAACTCATTATAATGAGTGATTTTGTCTACACTGGATGCGGCGCGACACGACAAATCCCTGACAGTAAACTGATGACTCGTTGTATTTATGACAACTCCAAGCTCTCGTGATACTTCTCATAGGAAGGACAAATGGATTTGCAAAGGTTGCTTTGCAGAGCTGTCCAGTGTAGACAGCTTCTAGCTGTTGCGGCGCAGCGCCATGCAACACGTCAACTGTTGTGTCCGGTGTAGACACGGTGTAAGGGATGCATAACGGTCTAAAAATGCATAACGTTTTCTGTGATGGGTAGGTTTAGGGGCATGGTTTGGGGATAGAATATGCATTTTGCACAGTATAAAAATCATTCTGTCTATGGGAAGTCCCTGTAAAATGTGGGCACCCAACGTGTGTGTGTGTGAGTGTGGATTTGTTAAAATCCTTGTGAGATCAGTAAATTTTGAAAGAATTCCCTGGCCAAACTCTTTCAAATGTCTTTCCTTTCACTAAAAGATAAATAAAATAACACCTAATTTTAACGTTTATTCTCCTTATCAGTCCTGTGCAAAGCATGCTGGAAACTGGAAAACCACTTCCCAATTTTAAAGTTATCTAGACTATTTCATTAGGCTTTTCTTTTTCTTTTTTTTTTTTACTAAAATTAATGCAGATATTTGATTTTGTTACACACAATATTAAGTTAATTAAATGATCAAAATGATTATGTCAATAGAACTCAAAATAATGTTTGCAACCTAAAATGTTTAAATGGGTGGTTGATTTATGATTTCACTTTTCTAACTTTAGTTAGTGTGTAATGTTGCTGTTTGAGCATAAACAACATATGCAAAGTTACAATTCTCAAAACAAAAAGAAAACGTGTGTGACATCACTAACCCTAACATTTACATAAACTGGGAACACGCAGTCCATGTTGAGAAGAGGAAGAGTTGTTGTAGTAGAGCACATTTGTGAGTCTGCTCAAGCTGTCGCATCCGTCTTTTCATGCAATAGAGTACGTAACACAAATGCAATAGCATGTCACTCTGTAGGCATCTTACAACATTTATCACTCAAGCGATTTATAGATTATCATGACAGGATTTGCTAATCAATGACTTGAAGATAGTTAACTCTACATCAGCAACATAAATGAATCAACTAAACATTCTGAAACATCTTGTTGCATTCTACATGTTGTCACTTCTTCTTGAGTCTCTCCATCATTGTCCGACTCCAGTTTAAACATAAAAGGCAGAACAGTTTCTGATATTTTAGTGCTTGTATGTAATCGGAGCTGCTAACACACATGAGCTCTTGAAGCTCCGCCCTCTGTGCGGGGAGCAGCAGCTCATTTGCATTTAAAGGGACACACACACGGAATGACGCATTTTTACTGACCCTCAAAAAAGGACAACTTTAACATGCTGTACAAAATTATCTGTTGGGTATTTTGAGCTAAAACTTCACATACACACTGTGGGGACAACAGAGACTTATTTTACATATTGTAAAAAGGGGCATTATACCACCCCTTTAATTAAATCAATAAATTAGAATTCCTAACTTGCAACCATGCATTTATTTAAGTTGTTGTAACAGGTCCCCTCCTATTAAAATCCCCATCTCATGTTTTTATCATGCTGAGAAACTACAGTATTTTAATAAAAAAGTGTCACTGAGTGTGGAGTGTGACTGAAGAAATTTAGAGCGTTACAATTGCCCCCAGTCTCCCCTACTGCACGTGACTTGTGATAGAATGGGTCAGTATGTATAAAGCTTAATGGCAGAGTTTGAACTCCTTAGGCATAACGGTTTCGTTCAGTACATACTGACCCCAATTCTGATCATTTTCTTACGTTTGACCATAACCCTCCGAACAGTGCAGCAGTAGTTCAGCACGTCCGATTTGAAGAAAATGCTGCATATAGTGCAGATTTTTTTTTAATTTTTTTTTTAAACAAGTTCTGCCAATAAGTTTTTGATTTCTTTCAGTTTGGCACACACACACTTTGTACATCCTGTGCCATCTCTCTCTGCTTTTCGTTATTGACAGCCTGTATCGCTCTTAGAACTGGCAGCACTTCATCGGTCAACAACTTTAAGATCGGACCATTTTTGTTAGTCTCAGCAACTATACAGTGTTCTGAAGCAGCTGCGTTGACAGGCGCTGTGCCTCACTGCCACTCAGCATTCTTTCTTTTGTTAGTAACACCTGCAGAAAGGTTTTTTTTTTTTTTTTTTTTACTCTCGAGTCTTGACTTCTGGAGGTAAAAGTACTCTGGTCTGTGGTTTTCCAGTTGTTTCAAATTAAATGAGAATTATAGATTTTTTTTTTTTCATTACATAGTGTTTACTCATTAGGCTACTATAGTGATTATTGTTTATGTTTTATAATGAAACAAATTTCAAGCTAAAGTATGTCATTTCTGTGCCACTGTTGTTCCCTAAATATTAGAAAAATTCCTTTCTGAAAAAAAAAAAAAAAAAAAAAAACTCTTATAATAACATTATCTGTAGTTATATACACTACCATTCAAAAGTTTGGGCAAAACTTTTTTTTTCTGTTTTTTTTCTTTCTATTTTTACATATATTTATTTATTTATTTTTCAGTGTCACATGATCCTTCAGAAATCATTAATTGTGTCATCCTTCAGTAATATGCTTATTTGTTGCTCATTTCTTACTATTTAAATATTGGAAACAGTTGTGTTACTCAACATTTTTGTGGATACCATTATAAATATTTTTTTATATATATTTGCATATATATTTCCAGTATTTTTTGATTAATAGTTCAAAAGAACCACATTTACTGTATTTGAAATAAGGATATTTGTCATGTTACAAAAGATTTGTCACTTTTAATGTCACAATTTAATACATCCTTGCTGAATAAAATGAATAATTTCTTCTTTTTTTTTAAACAGCTTTTCTGACCCCAAACCTTTAAATGGTAGTGTAGTTTTAGTTAATCATAATCATTATTTCTGTACATTTATCTCCATGAAACAACCTTAACAGTTATGTCCAGTTTTCATCAGGAATTATTTACAGATATACCAGTTCTTTCCCCACACAATTCTTTTAAATTATAAACTTATAAATTACTTATACATTTCTTAATCCCCTATTCAGAAATTGTCTGCAACTTATGTTTGTCTTGGATTTACCCAGCATGCTACCTGGTGTGTCAGGAGCGAGCAAAACATTGTACTGCTCTGTTTTGCTCTTTATCTGAGGAAGTGATCAATTGGAAAATGGGCTGTAGAAATTGATTTAAATGCCACTGTATACTGCCTTCAAGGCCCTCTCAGATTAACAATGCTAATTTTCTTTGACCTGTATTCATTTGCATGTAAATTTCCAATTTGACTCTACATTTTAGAAAAACAAAAAAAAATATTTTGAGTGCCTAAAACTTAGTGGATCACCTCAGGACCAATTATAAACTGCTGTGGATTTCACTGCTTAATCCCCCTGACGAATAGAAGTCCAGAACGTGGTGTGTTTATTCATACATTGACTAGCATAGAATTTAAATTTCAATGAAGCACCGAGCGACTGGGCTAATTGGGTAAGGAAGTGCTGCAATCTCAGAGTGCAGCTTGGAATACTGTTGATGTAATTACGATCCATGCCGAGAGTACAGTAGGTGCGTTTGAAATTAATTAACTCCCCTTCTCGTGCTGTAGTTAATCCTAATGTTTCGGATTGTTTTGCTTTTGACAGTCCCCCACCCCCCACCCCCAATTATGCTGATAGTGAAAGTTAATCAATTCCTCCTGATTTGCTGCCCACTAAATGTTGTGGAACTCATTAGCTTATTAACCTCTGTTTTATATCAAGTGCATTTTGGGGTGCTTTTCCATCCCCTCCAGCACCTCGCTGTGTAAGTGATAGCAACTGTCAAATTACTGTCAGACAATTGGGGCTTATGCCACACTAAATGTCCAGAGACCTCCCGGTCTTTTTAAATGACGCGTGTGCGCTAACAAGACTGTGCTAACGGCTTGAACGCCTCTTTGCAGGACTTTGTTATGAAGATAATCCGCTCTCTGGAGAGTCCGTCTTCAGTCATCCGTGCCAAGGCCTTTCTCGTTCTTCTGCAGGTCCTTATGCACAACAGAGAGATGCTTCTGCTCTGCTGTAACTCCAGGTAAACACCCTACACCAGGGGTGCCCAATCCTGCTCCTGCCAATCGACTGTCCTGCACAATTCATCTCCAACCCTAATCAAACACACCTGCCTTTAATTTTCAAGTGATCCTGAAGACCTTAACTGGTTGCTTCAGGTGTGTTTGATTAGGGTTGGAGATGAACTGTGCAGGACGGTCGATCGGAAGGAGCAGGATTGGGCACCCCTGCTCTACACAATGAAATCCCATAAACCAACTGTGCAGAATACATTGAGAGAGCACACACGTTATAGATCCAGTGAAATGCTTCTGTTCCTCAATAGCG
This sequence comes from Leuciscus idus, assembly GCA_021554675.1. Taxonomy (NCBI): domain Eukaryota; kingdom Metazoa; phylum Chordata; class Actinopteri; order Cypriniformes; family Leuciscidae; genus Leuciscus; species Leuciscus idus. Next base: position 39,017,599 of record CM038635.1, on the reverse strand, counting down.
CTGAGAGCCAAATATACACGGAACGGTAAACAAAGACACAAGCACAAAGGAAAAAACAGGAGAGATGTTCCTCTTGTGCCCCATATCCAAGTACAAACACACTACAAATAATTCCACATATGAATCAGAAAGAGAGAAAGAGACCATCATGGAGATGGAGATAGGGAAACGCATAGACTAAATCAATATCATATATGTTTCATAAATGGTTGGTGGAGAGATGCATGAGAGGATGGAAACTCTAGTGAGTCTGTTGCTCCACTGGACAGTAACTGTTTTAGTTGAAGGTTTTTAAAAATTTCAGTGACTTTCCTCTGTTATGACTGCAAAAGTTCCTCAAAAGTTCTTCCCATCATTCATAATGTTTCAAACATCTCTAAATATCCTTGTATGCATGATTATTACACATTTTGGCAAATATAATTAATGCTTGCTCATACCAATTAAGAAGTGTTTATTTAAGGGTAAAGTATGTACGATTGTTTAAATACACTAGTGCAAAGTGCCCGTGCAAAATACATTTTTGTGTGTGTTTTTAGTAATTGTTGGTTCGGCGTGTTTGAGTGCTCATTCCTCATTGTTACAATTACACAGCAAAAGTTCAGTGACATTTTTATTTGTGCATGGTAGAAAGCAAATACTGATACTGACATAATGACATACAATAAATATGGAAAATGTAACTACACAATTGAGGGAGCAGGCTACACAGTGAACTCCGAGAAAACGCTACGCTTGAGCAAACAGTTTGTGTAGGCCACTACAAATGATGCCTGTGAAAGAGACTGTGAATGCATTGAATAGGATGTTTAGTTGGTGAATAGCATAGGCTTCTATTACACAGTAGCGATAACGTTAAACGCACCAGAATAAAATATAAAATTCAGAAATAGAAAGTGTAGCTGACTTACAGATTCAGTTAACATCCACAAATGAATAAGCGCGATTCAGACGATTCAGGGAGCAGGCTACACAGTGTACTCAGAGAAAACGCTACTTAAGCTCCGCTGCTTTCTTCGACCCTCTCTGTCTCTGGTCTTGCGCTGTGCTCACTCAGTGTCAGTGTGAGAGGGGGAGTGGCCAGCGGCTAGAGCGGCAAAAGTCAATATGTGCTTCTTTGACCGATATATTTCACGATATCTTTTGCATTTCTAATCCAAACAATGCCAAACTTGGCAAGATGCCCGTAGCAAGACACCTGTCAAGTTTGAAATCCATCGGAGTAACGGTTCGAGAGATATGCGAATGACAGACACACAGACAGACGTTCCTGTAATTTAGATCCAATTACCCCCAAAAAAGGGATCCAATGACCCAATTTATTGTTCATTGACTACTATTAGTATGCCATTCATTGTTTTTTTCCTCCCACAAGTGTAAAGATTGAGCCTCCCAGACACCATCTAAACATTGAGAGCAGTACCAATAACTGTAGCAGGCTGAGCCAAAGGGTGTTTAGCCACTGTGGGACCATGGTTGATGCGTTACATGGGAAAAGAAATTCAGCTTTGGTTACAGAAGTGCAAGCCAAAATTCACTGCATTTTAGACCTTTAAATATTAAACTGGTCATTAACACGTCTTTTACCATGGTCTGGTCATTAACACGTCTTATACCATACTCGAATCTGATTGGCTGGAAGGTGCGCAATAAAACCGTTTAATGCACAGGTAGTTCCATGTCAGTTTAATCACAGTTCAATATTAATGCGCTGTTTTCATTGAAGCACACAGATATATACATCATTTGCGCTGTTTTCATTGAAGCACACACACGCATACATCACTCGCACACGTATGTGAGGAGGTCCCGCTGCACACACACACAAAATTCAGAAGCACAGAAACTTTTCAACGCTGCCCGCAACTTCTAGTAATAAAATAGCTTCGCTACTGAATCACTACATTATATTTATCAGCAACGAGGGGGTTACATCGAAGCTGTGAGTTACTTCAAAATAGCGTTGTTAATAGAGAGAAACACTGAACAGACGCAGGTACGCATTTATCATCATATCTCTCTCTCTCTCTCTCTCTCTCTCTCTCTCTCTCTCTCTCTCTCTCTCTCTCTCTCTCTCTCTCGATAATTAATGCAAATAAATGTAATCTTACACACTACTTTATCTCTGTATTTGATCTAAGCGGGCAGATCTAACGAGCTGTAACTGACAAAAATAAATGTCAGTTTGACCCTTCTGGTCAAAAATTGCGATGCAAACAACAATAACAGCTTTAAGTTGTCAATGCTGGCAAATGACCATGGTATAAGCGGAATAATCCACAGCTAGCAATTGTTTTATGCACAGATAAGACGTGGTTTATCCCTTACAAAGCGAACATTACATTGCAATGCAACAGGCCACAATGGACACTTTTATACAACATCATCAAAAAAAAACAAATGTTCCAGTTTATAATGTTTGCTTTGATGTGTCCAGTATAGACAGCCTCAAACAGTTGTGGCGCATCATGTTAAAGACAGTGTTTACCTACTTAGTTGCTTTCTCATGACGCATAGCAGCACAGCTAAAATTATTCCTAATATGTTGCCTACTTTTACCCGTTCACAAGCCTTCACACTGTATAATAGACTCTCTTTTTTTTTTTTTTTGCCTGCAAGAATCACTTCTCTGAAATAACAGGATTTGAAATATCATGGACTTTAAGCTATAAGTTTTTGGTTGGTAGAAAGTTAATAATGAAAAGATCTCCTTAAGAAATTAGAGTGTATACTTGAATTTCAGAGATGATAGATTATAGATGAGAATTCATCACCCTTCATCTGGATGATGATTGCAGTGGGAGAGCTGCCTCTAGACATGGCATGGGAACTTAAATAGATGAGTTTCATTCTCTCATCCTTCAAATGTCTCTCTGCTCCCAAAGTCATTTCCTCAAATAGGATTAGTCAAAAAGAGATTATGGTTGAAGATAGTTTGATATATATAAAAAAAAACATTTTATTTTAAGGTGACATCGTTACATATTACTTCATGTACTTTACTATAGTAATAACAGTAAATTATACATAATTACAAGTGACTAACCCTAACCGTAACTCTATAGTAAGTACATGATGTTAATTAATATTCCTCTCTACTTATTTGAGTAAGCAGAGGTGGGTAGAGTACCCAAAAACTGTACTCAAGTAAAAGTACAAGTACTTATAGAAATATTTACTCAAAGTAAAAGTAAAAGTAATAATCTTAATAGTTACTTGAGTAAGAGTAAAAAAGTATCCAATGAAAAAACTACTCAAGTAGCGAGTAACTTACTTCGGATCATAGGGCAGGCCTCTATTTTATATATATATATATATATATATATATATATATATATATATACATACAGTATATATATATATGAAGACTTCAGATGCAAAAGCCTCTGAGTGCCATCTGAAACTTTCTTCTAAAACAAGCATTTTTATCAAGCTTGTATATTTAAGTTCAGTAATTTCACTTTAATGACAATTAATAGGTACTTTTCATTGCCATTTAAGTGAAATAACTGAACATAAACATACAAACTTGATAAAAATGCTCTTTTAGAAGAAAATTTCAGATGGTACTTAGAGGCTTTTGCATCTGAAGTCGTCATATATATATATATATATATATATATATATATATATATATATATATATATATATATAATATATTATTAGATTTTTTTTATTTAAATGACTATTATTTTCATAAGTAGATTGGCTCTCTTTGCAACAAAAAACATTATTTCTGCCATCTGTAGCCCGAAAATCATTGCCTGTCCTTTGGTTTGTATAATAGTAACTTATACAACTACATTTGGATTATTAGACAATGTCGAAATAAAGTGAATCTGCAGAGTGTTGCATTCAAAGGCATGTAATTGACACAGAGAAGAAAGAGTTAAAACTCTTCACATGTGCTCGCGCTCATGACTGATACTGAACATCTGAACACACACAAAAAAAAAAACACAAGTACATCGACGGATCTTTTTCTGTCTGTTCTCCAAAATATAATCAAATGTATATTTCTGCAAGCATGTTTAAACTGGTTAACTGTGTGTACGGCAGGCAAAGGCATTCGTTTTCAAGTCGAGTTCGTAAGCCGCTGCGCAACAATACACAAAAACTACCGCAGGATGGCGGGTGTTCATAAACTGTGAACAATGGTAGCTTATTTAATGTAGAAATTAATGTATTATGTCCAAAAAACGGGTAATGTCATCCTTTCTAGTAGTGCTATCATGGCATAATAATCTGTTTTGTTGTAAAATGTATTACCTGAGTTAAAAGAAATCGAATGTATCGTCCTGTGGAATCATTCATTCACAGACAGCTTACGAAGATGTTCAACTAATAAAGATCTTCATCGCTGGCAAATATATGATGCATTTGAAGATTTGCTCTCACTTGACTGTCTACTGTAGGTCCACGGCCACTTCATCCAACGCTCTTGATGTCCTTAAATCTTCCTGTTACGACTCCGAGTCCAGTGTGAATTGCAATCGCTTCAGACGATTCAGTGCGTGCAGGAACTGAACAGAATCAGGAACTGAATCATTCAAACTGATTCGCGAACCGATTTAGACAGATCTGCCAACTTGTTTGATGAAGTCTTTGAACAGAATCGACTCAAAAGAGTGATTCATTTGTGAATTGAGCATCGCTCAAGCCCAGAAAAAAAGATACATCGCGCTTGGAATAAACTACGCATTTAACAACACATTGCATCAAAATAAAGTAACGAGAAGGACGTCGCCCAACGTAACGAAGTAAAAGTACAGTTTTTTCATTAGAAATGTACTCGAGTAAAAGTAATAAGTACCCACATTCAAATCTACTCTTAAAAGTACAATTTTTCCAAAAAAATACTCAAGTAAATGTAACGAAGTAAATGTACTTCGTTACTACCCACCTCTGTGAGTAAGTACAATGTAACTGTCACCTTTAAAAAATAGGCCCTATCATACACCCGGCACAGTGCGGTGCCAGGCACGACGCAAGTGTTTTTTGCTAGTTTCAGCCTGACATTTTCACATCCTGCACTACGTTGTCTGGGCTTCTTCGTAAAATAGTCACACTTAGCTTCCTCCCGCCCGAAAACGGGCGAAGCCTTAAAATTTTACTTTACTTTTTCCCAGGATAACCAATCAAATATATTTTTGTTCTATAATGTTTTCTGATTTAGAATTTTTAGAATTTTTTATGATACTTTGCATTAATTATATAATTTTTATGAGCTATTTTTTCCATTAGAATTAATATATATATTTTTATTTTATTTATTTTATTTTATTTTATTATATATTTATATATTTTATGAAAAAATTCAAGTGAGAAGAGCGCCATCTAGTGGCTTCAAAATGTATTAATTTGTGTCATGTCCTATAACCGCCTATAGCTTTTTTATTTATTTATTTGATTTATTCCCATTCGGAAAGAATTTTTTTTATTACTAAGCAACCACTGAATGGAACAACACAAATTATGCATCTGCCAATAATGCATCTAATTACATTTATTAACTCCTAACGAGTGCTGAGTAATCCCTCTAAAACCGAGTGTACCGCCAGCAGGCGCCACCTAGCTGCGAAAATATTCTTTACCATATTTTTAAAAAATCTTGCCTTGATTAACACAAAGTTGATGTCATTTGAAAGCTTAGAGTCTGAACTTTACAGTGAATGTATCCACTTTGAAAAACTCTTAAGTATTGCTGAGTTATTTGCTGATAAATAGAATTTCTTTTTTTTCATAATCTATAAAATAATGTACTGCAATGTGTCAAAAACATCATACAGCTCATGAAACATTCTCAGATAATTGAAAATGGCACTTCATTTTTTACAGCATATTATTACAATTAAAATGAGCCCAAAATTAACATAATCTATTGCTTTTATGACAAGATATTCTTCATGGAGAAAAAATTGCCCATGAGGGGGTGTCAAAGACTGTACAAAAAGGCTGTCTCTTTTCCAAATGCTGTAACTTTTGATTCCTTTATCCAAAAATTATTATTTTTTTATCCAGATGCAGCTAACATGTAGGAGGACTTCACTAAAAAAGAATTTTCCTCCTACCTTATTTCCTTCCTGAGTTATTCCATGACAAATAAGAAAGATATGCAAAATCATAATAAAAATTATATATATATATTGTCTTTTATCCGCTGTTTCTTGGCAGGACAATGTCCAAATGTAATGTAATTTATATTTTCAAATTTTTTTAAAAGAGTTCTTTCAAACGATACCTAACTTTTGACTCTCCTTGCTATAGTTTTGGAGTTATTATGATTATATAATTTTTATATAGTTTGGGGCAAAATTTGCTGTTTCAGTCTTACCAGTTCATTTCTCTGTGTGTGTGTTTGTGTGTGTGGGTGTGTGTGTGGGGGGGGGGGGGGGGGAGGGTGTCTTATTTGCACTCTTGATGTTTTAGAGTGTCACCCCTTCATTGCTGTACACTTTTTTTCAGCACAGTGGCTGATCTGTAGCTTGTACCACCAAAAGTTTCTCTGAGTTTTCCTATTTTTTCGTATTTCCCATTCATTTCCTATGTCGCCCGTTTTTGGGCGGGAGGAAGCCAAGTGTGACTTTTTTTTTTACGACCCTTTAACATATCAGAATCATCTCCTTGATTTTTTTGTGTGTTCATATAGGCAATACAACAAAAGTCACCAAGTTTCACCCCCATCTGATGAAGCAAAAAAATTAAACAATTCGAAACGTTCAAGTTTTCGCCCGTTTTCGGGCGAAGAAGCCCAGAGGGTATAGCAAATGCATTTGCGCCCATGGTCTGAAAACGAGGTGAGTTCAGGAGCCTTGCTATCTTGAGGCAATTGAAATAGACTGCGCCATTGACCAACAAAAACCTGGTCTAAAGTCAACGGCGCAGTATTTTTTTTTGTTATTTTGTTATTTAAAGGGCGCATTAGTAATGTGCGCCTATAGGCACACACACACAGCAGCACACAAACATGCTAAACATTACAATTAAAAGGATTACGATGTAAAAGATGATTATTATTGTATACATAAAGATATGGTGGAATCCGACTTGTCTCGTAGATGGTCTGCTTGCGTGCTTTAACCTCGCACACGAGCAGATTCGTTTCCTCTCTGGAGAAGCGTTCAGTTTTTCCGCTTGCAAATTCTGTCATGTAAATAGCGAATCCATCATGGCGCGAGCGCAACTGGATTTTAAAGGGAGTGGGAGATGAAACTCTGATTGGTTTATTGCACGTTACGCCCAAAACACACCCATTACTCATTAAGAGAATAGGGACAACCCTTTTAGACCATGTGTCGAACGCGACAACCATTTTTCCCGCCGTTAAACTAGCAAAAGTGGATTCGGACACGCCCTAAGTGCGCTTTAGACCATGCGCTTAGATCGTTAAAATAGGGCCCAAAGTAACCAAAAATGTTGCCATTGGAGAGTTGTTTTTCAAACTGGTTTAGGGCTGTTAATGATTAATTGATCGATTAATTGAGTTTATTTGATTATTGATTAATCAATTTCAATAGCTATATGTTAAGTATTTTTAAATACAAACTGCTTACAAGCTAAACAAAAGTGCAGGAGAACGTTTCTGTTCACTGCAGATGCTTTGCTAGTGTGTTAAACATGATGTCAAGCATTATGAATGTTCTCCACCATCTCCCTGACAGCGTCTGATGTATCATGTCAGTGTAAATCTTGCTGCGAGACCATTTTGTGGGACCATTTGGGATGGCAAGGGATAAGGGTGTTGTTCTGGATATTTTTATAATTCTTCTTCAATTATTTCTATAGATGTAAAAAAAAAAAAAAAAACTGCTTGTGATGTTTTCCATATATTTCATGCACATATTGTCACTTAACAATCTGCTCAATAAACATATACATAAAACAAAAATACAGAGGACTGAAACACATATACATAAAACAAAAATACAGAGGACTGAAACATTTATTTATAGAGTAAAATAACAATACTCTAACAGTATTTTTCATACTGTCCCAGTTTAATATGCAGAGACAACTGTGAGATTTCCTTGAAAAATTTAAACTGAGACTGTTTTACTTTCAAAACATGGCATTAAATGAACAATACAATCAACAGATTTTCCTAGCCCAGCTCTTTTTGGCTTGGCAACGGATTGGCTTGACCTCGAACTGTGAAACCAAATGACAAAAACCAAAATTACATTTTCCATAATTGAGTCTCTTTCCTTCAGTCTTACATAAGACGAATGAATCTTGAAACTGATCTCATTATTCCTTTTGTATGTACATCTTCAGAATATAACCGGTCATTTTCTTTAATCATGTTCTCCTAATTCATCTATATTTAATTTGAAGCCAGTCTTGAACAGCTGAAGCTCCTAATTGCTCTCATCACTGTCTTACAAACACAGGATGTCTGTCATCACTAGCATTTCCTCTGCCCGGGAACGAGATGTTCTCTCTCTCTCTCTCTCTCTCTCTCTCTCTCTCTCTCTCTCTCTCTCTCTCTCTCTCTCTCTCTCTATTCCTCATTTTCTCCTTCTACCTCGAGTTCAAGCAGTGCCGCACTGATGGAGTATGTCAGAACTGACCCAGCGTTCCATCTCCCAGAGTGAGAGCGTTTCCTCGCTGCTCTCATAAACACTTCTCTAATTATCTGTGCAGCGTCTGCTGCATACAGCCCTGTCAGATGAGTGCGTCAGCCCGCCTCAGAAGTGCCAAACCGGACATGTCGTGTCCAGCCCCTCTCAGGTCAGAGCAGACACATTGAGGTCTCCCAGCTCCAGATAAGGGGATGTTTGTAACTCAATGAGACTGCAGCAGAGCTCAGAGGTATTGAGGAGATGTGTCTGTTCTAGGATTGGTCCTCTGGAGGTTTCTGATGGAGGAGGGGTTGGAGCTCTACTGGAGGTTTTAATTTGAACATTGAGATAAGAATGTTTCATTTTAGAGACTGCAGAAATGGACTTTGCAGAATATCTGCATTGTTAAAGGTTTTTCTTTTTTTTAACAAAACAGTGGTGATAAATACTAACTGCGACTGCTGTTAACTGATCATTCTAACTCGATTATTCTCTAACAGTGTGTTTGTGGCATTTCCCTAGCATCCATCTGGATTTAAAATTTCATATTTAATGTGCTTCCTTATAGCTTCATAATGGAAGCTTTATGATTTAGATCTGTTTATGGACTGTCTCATTCATGGTGTCAAGTGGTCTAGATCAGTGGCGGCTGGTGTTAAAATGTGAAAAAAATCCAGCAAAACGCGTCGGCGCGTTTCTCGACCTCAGAGGGTTAAAGCATGCCATAAGGTAGGGTTGGGCAATAGCCAAATGCCAAAGAAATCTGAATTTTTGGGTTAACCCTCTGAGGTCGAGAAACGCGCCGACGCGTTTTGCTGGATTTTTTTCACATAGCAGCAACATAAACTTAAATTACTCCGTCATTTATGGTTATACAGAAAAAAGAAATATAAAAAAATAATCTGTGATATTTCTACTTTTGTTTGTGTCCACTTACAATCAAATCAAAACATTGTGCTTTTGTAAAATAAAGAAAATAAACAGGGTGTGCGTTCTGCCTCTCCGTCGCGGTGAACTTTTTTTTCTTGAGCACGTCTATAAACTGAAACAAAACTCAGCGAATACTTCTCACACATTTATGAGCCATATACCTTTATACACATTTAAGTGTGTACTTTTAAATGATCGGATTCAAACTGAAAACAAATATTCTCTGTTTAAGTAATTTGTATAAAACCAACAGGATGTCCAGTATCTCAAACGCTTGCTAATTACTTTTTAATTCGACACGCCCACTCGCGCAAAAGTGATTCACATGCAAATCTCCACATGGGACGCGAACGCCCTCGTTACCTCAAACACAAAACACCAAAAAACTTCACAAGTCTCTGCTTTTCGTCGAGTTTGGAAGACACGTCTGAGCTTACATTGGATTTACCTCAGAAGAAGAAGAACGCGATTTGAAGACAAGAAAGATGTAAGGTAAGAAATTCTTACTTATTAGTTTATGGTATTGTTGCATAAACTTCACATTGCAGTTGAACTGTTGCTAGATATATGGTGAATATTATACTATTTAGACCCGTGTTTCCTGTTAAATACTGTTTGTGGATATCTGCTCAAACATAGATATGTATAACCATAATGTTTAATATTTTGGAGCGCGATGGCGTTTGAATGTATCATATTTTGGAGCGCGCTGTGGGTTTGAGTATCATATTTTGGAGCGCGCTGTGGGTTTTAATGTATCATATTTTGGAGCGCGATTGCGTTTGAAAGGAAAAATGCACTAAACATTAGGCTTTATGTTTTTACTATTATCTCATTTCATATCATCATAACGAATGGAAACATTTGAAGTAACATATGATAATCAATATATTTTTCAAAATCGTGCAGCCCTATAGTTTCTCTTGATATCAGTATGTTCACAGTTTTTTCTTTTTTTTTTCTTTCAGGGACCAGATGCAACTGAGTCCTGCTGACTTCAACATTCACATGAGTCTCTGTACATGAACATGGTAAAGTGAAAATCAAACACCTTGGAAATGAAAGGTATGTACAATGTTTTTAGGAATGGCACAAAGGTCTCTGTCTTTGGATCATTGTTTTCAATGTGCTCTTTTGTCATTTGTATTTTTGGATTGTGTTGTGTTGTAAATAAATCCAAACAATCTAAAAGCCATTCTTTTTTAAATCTCCTCATTCTTTGTGCAAGGTTGCTCTGAATGACAGGGCCTGATCGCTCCTAATAGGGCAGTTAGGGGAGTGTCTTTGTCTTTCTCAGGTGTTAAAAGCTTACATATTAATGAGATGATCACGCCTCTTCGCATATGGCTTTGTCACACAAAACACGTCTTAGAAATTTTAAATCAATATATTGTCTTATCTGAATGAGCAGTCAGGGTGATTTTCACATAGTTTTGGAGCAAATATTCTAGGCTATGTCATACAATTTTCAAAAGTCTTGTGAAGAAATAATCAGTATGGGTTTCATGGCCTTATTTCAGTGAGAATTTTTTTTTGTATTTTCACAAACCACGCATAAATGTCATTATCTCAAAACTACAAACTTTTACATACATGCTGCTGATATATTATTGTAGCAGAGTTTGTGCTGAATACAGTGTAATCAGACTTTAGCCATGAAAATGTCACTAGTAACAGAAAAAAACACAAATGTCAGAGCATGTCAGAACACCTCCAGGGCCCAGAAAACAGCTCAGACCTCAGAGGGTTAACCCCCTGAGGTCTACGGTATCGCCGGCGATACCAGCTCGCTTTTTTTTTTTCAGTGTAAAAGAAACTCATAAATACTCTGTTGACTTTGATTTTTCATAGGAGTTTCGTACATCAATCGATTCTGTTAAATGTGTATTATTTTTGTGTATACTCATAATAAAAACAAAGTGTTGAGCTTTTCGCCAAATAAAGAAAAATAAACACGAAGCGAGTTCTGCCTTCTCTCTGTCAGTGTAGTCCATTCTGAAACGCGTCCGAAAATTAACTGTAACTCACCGAATACTTCTCACACAGACACGTGAGATATGTCTTTATGAAGCTTGAAATCTCTTCTTTTAAATGAAGTAATTTATATAAAAAACTAATGTTTTCAACTCATGTAATCCATTTGAAAGCAAGGAGAGGTACCGTTTTTCCTTCTGCCTCATTATCTCTATAATGAGTTGAGGCCGCCCCGCCCCCGGCGCTATTCAAATGGTAAATAGTTTAGGTGATCTAGTATGCATCGCATACGCCCCCCGATCAATGCCATAAAAACACAGTTTCTTCATCAGACTTACTGATAGTTCATCGCGTTTTGAGTATGGCACGCTTCTCCAGTAAAGACGTCCTTCAGATGATTCTGGACAGCGAGGAAGAATGCTTCCTCAGAGGAACTCAGACTACAAACGGCAGCATTTTGAAGAGCGAATTCCGCCGAGGACACAATTTCGGAGTAAGTTTTACTTAAAAGTCTTTTGTCTTTTATTTTTCGTGTTCGCATTTATGAGGAAAAAACAATATTACGTGACAGTTCTCCATTATGGACGCGAGCGCTCTCGCACTAAAAGACTTTCAAACTTTCACAGAGACCTCAAAACAGAAACTACAAATCCTTTCTTTAAAAAGAATTTTGTTTTGTATCAATTGTATCTTAATTTTAATAATTTTTTCATTAACAAATTTCCTGGATTTAAAGTAAATATAGGCTAGCAATCACAACAATAGGGTGCTTGAACTGGAGATCATCATTAACCAGACCGTAGCCTACTCGCCTCACATGTCTAAAAAATGTGAAATATATTTACAGAAAGCTGGTTCTAAACAAAACCATCCAAAACAAAAAACTATGTAGCCTAATAAATGTGCATTTCTCCGGTGCGTTCACTAGCCTACTGCGAAGATCGCGAGTCAATAGCCTATCGTCAACTTCATCTTTGCCAGAAGTTAAATTTAAATTGCGTGTGTGAATGAATGATGATGTTTTAGCAAACTGTATTGCTATACTGAGATGAGTAAAAATCGATATTTGTATAAGCAACGTATTAAACTGCAAATTAACAATATGCCCTAATATTTCATGAAAACAACGTTACAGTCAGGCGAAATATGAAAGACAACATCTTGTTGACTAGATTTGGGTACAGATTTTACTGTAGAATATACTGCCACGTCAAATAAGCTTTTGTTTAGCAATTTCTATATCTGTTTTTGTCAAAAATAAAGTCATCAACTAAGATGTTAGCTGTTCCAATGTTGACTATATTCAAACTAATGAATACATAGATAAAATGTAGGCCTATAATCATTTTTTTTTACAAAGAAAGAGTACACTTGAAATATTGTTGAAATTTTAATTATTGTTGTAATTGTAACCTTTTTAATAAAATAGCAAAACATATTTACAAGATAGATGTAAGCAAAATCTTAAATGGTCAATATAAGTCTTCTTCTAAATATATCTTTTGTCCTTGCATTGTGGCTCAGTCAGTGTCACACCTGAGTGAATGGCTCATCATTATGCAGAGTGGGTGGGACACTGTATTTTCAGGTGTAAACCACTCCTCGTTCACGCCCCCTCGCATATTGGCTTTCCAAGCAAAACCTGTTTTACATCAATTTAAATCAATGTATGGTTTTATGTGAACGATAAAGCAAGACTATTTTCACATAATTTTGAAGAAAAAACTCTAGGCGAGGACATCCATTAGTCAAAAGTCTTATTGACACATATTTACTATGTGTTTTGTGGCCTTATTTCAGAAATTTTAGTTTTTAGTTTTTTCAATAACCATGCATAAACATTATTCTCTCAAAAATGAAAACATGTACATACACGTGGCTCACATATTATGGTAGCCCTGTTTGTGCTATATAGAGTGAATTTACACCTTTGCCATTAATATGTTTATATGCAACTGAAAAAAGCACAAATGTCAGGGCATGTCAGAACATCTCAAGGGCCCCAAAAACAGCCCAGACCCCAGAGGGTTAAATGGTGATGTGTGGTATAATCTCAGTATTTTTTTTCTTCTATTTGAATACAAATTATTATTTTTTTTTAATTTTTATATCCTGATCAATATTGTCCTACAATGTTCATATTGAAGGCTATGAAAACAAACATAGTGAATGTAAGCTTGCAGTCTATCTAAGCACGCTATCCAAAAAAAGGGGTCAAATCACATTACATTCTAACATTGCAACATTCCAATCTAGAAACAAAATAATTATTTTTAAAGAAGTAGTTACATTTACTAAACTTAAAATGAAAATAAATAAAAACAAAACTGATATAAAAATACACTTGTAGGTTTGAAATTCAAACCTACAAGCAAAATGGAAATATTTGCTTGACTTTCTAACATTTACAGATGGAGAATATGTTCGTGGAATGTAAGTTATGCACTGAGGAAATTATTGGATGTCACTTCAGCTTAAAGATTATCCTTTATCCCCCCAACCATTGTCAATAGTTTAGCAATGCGTGATCTCATTTTCAAACCATGCAGATTTCTGTTGGTCAATGCGGTAAATTAGCACGACCAACATACACATGTTTGTGTGGATTCCAATTGAAATTACTAGATTTCACCTGCAAAATTTCACTGAGCAATGATAAATGTGACCGCATTGTTTTTTTTGAGTTTTTTTTTTACTCCCTATCAGATTGTTTTAGTGGTAACTTTTAGTTGTCTTACCATGAACTACTAATGGCATTTCCACTGATTTGCTTGTTAAGTGCGAGGCAGATTCTGCTGGCTCAACAAAACAAAAATAAGTTATTTTTGTTGTTGTTGTTTTTATAACATTTCAGTAATAGTAACTTTATTAGGTCCGTAGACAACTTAAAAAAGCAAATATGCAACAAACAATAAACAAGTTGCAAATATGGAATTAATTGTGCAGGGCTTTCACTGTGATGTTGAGTTATTGCCTGAGGAACATAAATCCTCTTCAGAGTTATTTGTGCGTGTGTGTGTGTGTGAGTGCATGAGTGAGTTAGGAACAACACACAGTGCTTACGTCGACTGTATTTATGTGAATACTCACCAAGGTGGGTGTTTTGGCATATTCCGTTTAGGCGCACAACCGGAGACACTATGCTTGTCCGTGTTGCGCTCGAAATGTGCGTGCACAGAAAGCATCCTGTCAATAGTGGATTCAGTTCTCTTTCACGGCTTATTTCTATATATTAATATTTCTTTTTTAGTATCAAGCACATGCCGCTCTTTACTTTTTCATTCATCCATGTTTCTTTATTGAAAACCTTAAATGGTCCCGCTCACTGAAAACTGTAGGGATTATCATACGGACATAAATACAACACATTTATAGGGAGTAAAAAGTCTCTGTGGCTAAAAGTAGCCGGTGAAATGTTTTGAAGTGTCTCTTGGCACAGCAGAGCAGTTTCAATGAAAGGATATGTTGATTGAATCTGAGTGCAGGGTCTCAAGGTACTAAGTGGTTTGTCGTTAATTGCTGTTGTGACAATCGCGAACAGCACTGAACACGCACTATATTATATTTCTAAACTTTTCATTACCTTTAATAGGCTGTACAACAAAGGAATTGTAATTGGCTGGTTTTTCTGCAGGAAACTCAGTGATGTCAGTCTCTAGTGATGTCTAATTTTTTATCGATCATTTGTTGTAAAGAGTGAGTGCCATAGGTTTCTGAACGCTGTCTCATGTCATGACTTAAAGGGATAGTTCACTTTGAAATAAAATGTTGGTATGTTTTAGCTTACCTCAAGGGCATCCAAGATGTAGGTGTCTTTTTTTCCGCAGTAGTTTCAATTTTGATATTTTTAGGTCAAACCGTTCTTGTCTGTCAGTCATATAATGCAGGTCGATGGTCACCACCTCAAAGAGCATGCACAGAGTCCAAATTAAAACAATTCCCCGTCGTCCAAATTAAACAATTCCCCATCGTAAGTACACATTGATGGCCTAAGACACGAAACGAGCGGTTTGTGTGAGAAAACGAACAGTATTTATATCGTTTTTACCTCTTGTACACAGCCACGTCCAAGTGATCTGAGAGCGCGTGCGGGTATAGATATATACACTAGATGTTGCATTGGCTACGGTTTTGTTCCAATGAACTGCTGTAGCCAAGGCGACTTCTATTGTATATATCTATACCCGCCCGCGCTCTCAGATCACTTGGACGTGGCTGTGTACAAGAGGTGAAAACGATATAAATACTGTTCGTTTTCTCACACAAACCGCTCGTTTCGTGTCTTAGGCCATCAATGTGTACTTACGATGGGGAATTGTTTAATTTGGACGACGGGGAATTGTTTTAATTTGGACTCTGTGCATGCTCTTTGAGACAGTGACCATCGACCTGCATTATATGACTGACAGACAAGAACGGTTTGACCTAAAAATATCAAAATTGAAACTACTGCGGAAAAAAAGACACCTACATCTTGGATGCCCTTGAGGTAAGCTAAAACATACCAAAATTTTATTTCAAAGTGAACTATCCCTTTAACAAACGGATTAAAGTTTATATTAATAATGGTGGTTTCTCAAATACTGCATTATACAAAAAATAAATAATAAAAATTTATATATATATATATATATATATATATATTCACCATTCCAAACTGAATTGAATTAAATTGAATTATTTATACATTAATTCATTTATATATATATATATTTAAATTAATTAATGTATAAATAATTCAATTCAGTTTGCAATGGTGAAAATTCTAAATGTCCCAAGACAAATTTATATAGACAGACTTAACTGAAAGTATGGGGAGCCATCCTGAAATTGTCATTGTAAGGTGTTGATAATGGAGTTCTTACAGATCTGCACATCTGGGCCAGATTTATCCTAAGTGACTAAGTGCTAACTCATATTTTAAATTTTTTTACACAAAACAAATAGATTCATTTGCTTTTATCCCATAATCTTGTTGTACTCTGATCTCTGAATCCAATTAGAGCACCATCCTTGATTTATTATTGCAAATTTGTTTTCTTGAATATAGTTTAAGAGATATTTGCGCATAGTGCTTTAACCCTCTGAGGTCTGAGCTGTTTTCTGGGCCCTGGAGGTGTTCTGACATGCTCTGACATTTGTGTTTTTTTCTGTTACTAGTGACATTTTCATGGCTAAAGTCTAATTACACTGTATTCAGCACAAACTCTGCTACAATAATATATCAGCAGCATGTATGTAAAAGTTTGTAGTTTTGAGATAATGACATTTATGCGTGGTTTGTGAAAATACAAAAAAAAATTCTCACTGAAATAAGGCCATGAAACCCATACTGATTATTTCTTCACAAGACTTTTGAAAATTGTATGACGTAGCCTAGAATATTTGCTCCAAAACTATGTGAAAATCACCCTGACTGCTCATTCAGATAAGACAATATATTGATTTAAAATTTTTACGACGTGTTTTGTGTGAGAAAGCTTTATGCGTAAAATTCTTTCTCCACTAGGGGGAGTTCTTGAACTACGACCTTCTGGCTGTTCAGTTGAGGCGCTGGCGCCCTCCGTGTCTAGGTGTCAATTCCTGGGAATTGATTGAGCGAACGCTGGCGTGTTTTGACAGCCGCTGCTCTCCCGCTATCCTTCTGTTTTCGTGACAAATTGTGGACTAATTATGGACTACTTAAGCGTGCAGTTTTAATTTTTGGATCCTAACTCCTTTGAGTTCATCCTGCAGATTTTTTAACGCCGATTTGACTAAATACGGCGCTGTTTATGAACTGTCTCTGTATCCCTTCAGTCAAGTTGTTACCTGCCAAACGCGAGCTTTCGCCACCGAAGCAACAGGCTACTTCATCTGTCTTCCGTGAGTAAGTATTCACTCTCTCTCGGATTACTGGTTGCCAGATGCTGGTCTGGTTGATATGGTCTTAGAAAGGGCTGTATCTTCCATATATTTGCACTGTGTTGTAGTTTAGCTGCTCGGTGTGCTGGCTAACGTGGTTTTAAATCTGGCTGGGTATGCGCGACTCTAGGATGATCCTCCTCTTTTTATTGCCCGTAACTGTTTTTTTTTTTTATCTGCTTCTTTCTATTTTTGCGCGCTGTCTCAAGAAACTTTGCTGCCTTTTTGCTGGTGGGGTTTTTACGACATGACTTTCTATTCGTCGTTGGATCTGCATCACCTGAACCCTAAAGTTCGGCCATCGCTGCCCACTAACCTTTATAATCACTGTACTGCTCTTGGTATCGCTCGCCGGCCTCGTTACATACATCGGGGCTCCCATAAACATTGCAATGGGCTCACTACCTCAGTTCCCTCAGTTGACAGATGTTCTATCCCCGTTGTCTGGTCTTCTCGTCGGCTGTATGCAAAATCTCGCAGAGAGGGTGGAAATATTAACTTTGCAAATCACCGTTCCCTGGAATATGCCCCACTTGGGGCTCCACCGCCAGTTACAACTTCCTCTGCAACAGTTCAGCCTTCAGTGAAAATGGCTCTAGTAAACGCTAGGTCACTGTCAAATAAAACATTCATTATGAACAACTTCTTCTCATCTTATGCCTTGGATTTTCTGTTTGTGACTGAAACCTGGCTAAAACCTGACGATCTTTCGTCTCTGGGTGAACTATCTCCTCCTGACTGTTCCTTTTACAGCTCTCCCAGGCCAAATGGATCTGGTGGCGGTCTAGCCACAATTTTCAAGAAGTCATTTAAATGTCAACTACTGCCTGTAGATGCTTTTTCTAGTTTTGAAGCACAACTCCTGCACATCGACCTCAATGGTCCTCTAATTTGCATCCTGATTTACAGACCACCTAAAGTTAGCACAACGTTTATCCATGAGCTCTCAGATTTCCTGTCAAATCAAGTGTCGCGCTGTGATAGACTGTTGGTTCTGGGGGATTTTAATATCCATGTTTGCTGCCCCTCTAAACCTATGGTTAAAAATTTTATGAATCTCATTGACTCGCTCAGTTTTGCACAGTGCGTCTCTTCTCCCACTCATAACCTGGGCCATACACTAGATCTTATTTTGACTCGCGGTCTCTCTATACATTCATGTGAAGTATTTGATGCTGGTATTTCTGATCACTATTCTGTATTATTTGAACCTGCAGTCCCATATGTACAGCCCATCCTCTCTCAGCCTGTGTGCAGCTCCCGTGTTTTTCATGCCACTACTGCACTACAATTCTCTACAATCTTTTCTCATTGTGAGGTCTCTTTGTCACCTGATATGAACACTGACCAGATGGTTCTTGCCTTTAACTCTGCCTGTTCTACTGCATTGGATACTGTTGCTCCCCTGAAGCCTAGAAGGCAACAACCTAAATCCAATTCTCAACCTTGGTTAAATGCCTCTACCCGTGTGCTCAGACGGGGGTGCAGAAGGGCTGAACGCAGGTGGAAAAAGGATGGGCTTCAGGTCTCTTATCAAATTTTAAAAGATTGTCTTGCCACCTATCAAAAGTCGGTCAGTGATGCAAAATCTCAATACTTTTCAAATTTGATTGCCATGAATGCAAACAGGCCAAAAGTTCTTTTTAAAACTATAAACTCAGTACTTAATCCAGCTACTTGCTCAGCTCCTGTTGGCAATCTCGAGACCTGCACAGAATTTTTAGGTTTCTTTGTACAGAAGATACTAGATATCAGATCTCACCTCTCTCCTCCTGAAATGGCTGTTTCTCCCACGATCTCTCCTCCTAGCAATTTCACTAGTTTTAAACCAGTGACTCAATCTCAATTAAGTGCATTAATTTCTAAGATGAAATTTACATACTGTCAATCTGATGTACTGCCTGGCCGTTTGCTTAGAGAGGTACTAGACACCATTAGCCCTGCGCTTTTAACTATTATAAACAGTTCTTTGTCTAGTGGGGTTTTCCCTGAGTCTTTTAAACATGCGTCTGTACAGCCCCTGCTAAAAAGACCTCACCTTGATCCATCTGTTCTTAGTAACTACCGGCCAATTTCTAAACTCCCATTTATCTCCAAGGTTTTAGAGAAAGCAGTGCTTTCACAGTTAACTTCTTACCTGGATGCCTTTAATATTTTGGATAAGTTCCAATCTGGTTTTAGAGCGCTTCACAGTACAGAGTCAGCCTTGCTTAAAGTTACGAATGATCTTTTGTTGTCTACTGATTCAGGGTCATCTGTCATTCTGTTACTATTAGATCTGAGTGCAGCCTTCGACACTATTGACCATGAAATCCTCTTGAAACGACTTCAATATGCAGTAGGGGTTCAAGGCACGGCATTAAAATGGTTCACCTCTTATTTAAAGGGTAGGACGTTTTCAGTAAATATTGGGTCGTTTACCTCACCTACTGCACCCGTCCCCTATGGTGTTCCTCAGGGTTCTATCCTTGGCCCTTTATTGTTCTCACTCTACATGCTTCCCCTGGGCTCCATTCTCCAGAAATATAGTATAAACTATCACTGCTACGCCGATGACCTACAACTTTACCTTCCTATCAAACTTGAAAATGACTTTTCTATTCAACTTCTTTTTTCATGTCTTGACGAAGTGAAAATTTGGATGGCTAACAATTTTCTACAACTAAACACTGACAAAACTGAGGTGCTTCTGCTAGGCCCCGCTGCACTCAATACTACTCTGACAAGTAGGTTAGGCTCCCTAAGTGATAGCGTACAACCCTATGTAAAAAATCTAGGGGTCCACTTTGATCATTTACTACAATTCGACAAGCAGGTAAACATGGTTGTAAAGAGTAGCTTCTTCCACCTCAGATCTGTTGCGAAGGTAAAACATTTTCTTTCTCAAAAGGATCTTGAAATTGTCATCCACGCACTAATCTCTTCTAGACTGGACTATTGTAATTCTCTGTATGTCGGCCTTCCTCAAAGCACTCTATCTCGTCTTCAGATGGTTCAAAACGCGGCAGCCAGATTGCTGACAGGAACAAAAAAGCGGGAGCATATTACTCCTGTCCTTGCTTCATTGCACTGGCTCCCTATTCAATTCAGAGTTGATTTTAAGGTCCTTCTTTTTGTATATAAGGCACTGCAAAAATCAGCCCCGGATTATATCTGTGACCTTATCCAGCCATATACAACTTCTAGGTCATTAAGATCTTGTAACCAGCTTCTTTTATCTGTCCCTCGTTCACGTTGCAAATCCAAAGGTGACAGAGCTTTCGCGGTTGCTGCCCCTAAACTTTGGAACAGCTTACCCTTTAATATCAGGGCCTCTCCTTCGCTCAACGTTTTTAAATCTAGCTTAAAGACTCATTTTTATACTCTTGCATTTGAGTGATGCTGTGTGTTGTTTTTTTTTTTTTTTTTTTTTTTTAATATCAAAATATCTTTTTTAACCTTTTGACCGTCTGTAAAGCACTGTGGATCAACAAACGTTGTGTTTATGTTGTGCTCTATAAATAAATTGACTTGACTTGACTTGACTTATGCGGGAGCTCATTAATATGTAAGCTTTTCACACCTGAGAAAGACAAAGACACTCCCCTAACTGCCCTATTAGGAGCGATCAGGCCCTGTCATTCAGAGCAACCTTGCACAAAGAATGAGGAGATTTAAAAAAGAATGGCTTTTAGATTGTTTGGATTTATTTACAACACAACATAATCCAAAAATACACAACAAATGACAAAAGAGCACATTGAAAACAATGATCCAAAGACAGAGACCTTTGTGCCATTCCTAAAAACATTGTACATACCTTTCATTTCCAAGGTGTTTGATTTTCACTTTACCATGTTCATGTACAGAGACTCATGTGAATGTTGAAGTCAGCAGGACTCAGTTGCATCTGGTCCCTGAAAGAAAAGAAAAAAAGTGAACATACTGGTATCAAGAGAAACTAGGCCTGCACGATTTTGGGAATACATTTTAGATTTTTATGGTTAAAATTGCTTTTTAAAATTCACAGAATACACACACACACACACACAAATGTTTCCAACAATATATAATATAATGAACACCATGTTTGTTGTGCCTTGTAGGCATAAGCTATGTGCAGTACTGCATAAAATAATTTTATTTTACAAAGCAACCTATAAATCTTCCAAAAGATTTCAGTAACAATGCTAGAGAAAAATATATTTATTATCTTATGTTACTTCAAATGTTTCCATTCGTTATGATGATATGAAATGAGATAATAGTAAAAACATAAAGCCTAATGTTTGGTGCATTTTTCCTTTCAAACGCAATCGCGCTCCAAAATATGATACATTCAAACGCACAGCGCACTCCAAAATATGATACATTCAAACGCACAGCGCGCTCCAAAATATGATACATTCAAACCCACAGCGCGCTCCAAAATATGATACATTCAAACGCCATCGCGCTCCAAAATATTAAACATTATGGTTATACATATCTATGTTTGAGCAGATATCCACAAACAGTATTTAACAGTAAACATGGGTCTAAATAGTATAATATTCACCATATATCTAGCAACAGTTCAACTGCAATGTGAAGTTTATGCAGCAATACCATAAACTAATAAGTAAGAATTTCTTACCTTACATCTTTCTTGTCTTCAAATCGCGTTCTTCTTCTTCTGATGTAAATCCAATGTAAGCTCACAGCGCGTCTTCCAAACTCGACGAAAAGCAGAGACTTGTGAAGTTTTTTGGTGTTTTATGTTTGAGGTAACGAGGGCGTTCGCGTTCCATGTGGAGATTTGCATGTGAATCTCTTTTGCGCGAGTGGGCGTGGCCGAATTAAAAAATAATTAGCAAGCGTTTGAGATACTGGACATCCTGTTGGTTTTATACAAATTACTTAAACAGTGAATATTTGTTTTCAGTTTGAATCCGATCATTTAAAAGTACACACTTAAATGTGTATAAAGGTATATGGCTCATAAATGTGTGACAAGTATTCGCTGAGTTTTGTTTCAGTTTATAGACGTGCTCAAGAAAAAAAAGTTCACCGCGACGGAGAGGCAGAACGCACTGAATTTTACAAAAGCACAATGTTTTGATTTGATTTTAAGTGGACACATACAAAAGTAGAAATATCACAGATTCTTTTTTTATATTTCTTTTTTCTGTATAACCATAAATGACGGAGTAATTTAAGTTTATTGTACTACAATGTGAAGAAAATCCAGCAAAACGCGGGGGCGCGTTTGCCGACCTCAGAGGGTTGAAAATACTTGAGAATATGACTTTACATATTTATGCACTGAATCTTGTTCGATCTGCAACCAAAACGTAAGAATTCATAAATGTGAACAGTGCCCTTTCTGTGAATAGATTGATTGATTTTCCCCTTAGAGTCTATAACTGCTTACAGCCTCATTAACAGAAATAACTGCAAATAAACACATCCTGCATTTATTTATGAGACTTTCTCACCACTGTGGAAGAATTTTGTCCCATATCTCTGCACAGAACTGCTTCAGCTCAGTGACATTTTTAGGCTTTTGAACATCAACTGCGTGTTTTAGATTCTGCATTGCTTTTATGCTTTTGAATATTGCCTTGCTGCATTACCCCTACTGTGTATCAGCTTAAGTTCATGGATGGATAGTTTAACGTTCTCTGCTACGCAGCAGAATTCATGGTTGCTTCATCTATGACAAAGCATCAAAGGTCCTGATGCATCAAACCATTACCAAAACATTCATGTTTCGATGCATCTGTTCATAAGACGTTGTTCCAGAACTCTTGCGAATCTTTCAGGTGCAAACACGAGACAGGTTTTAGTGTTTTCTTGATTCAATCTTGCTGCTTTGCCGTGGATCGCATTTTTCCTGAGGATAGAGTCATGTATATGGGCTGAAATATGTGCCACCAGAAACTGAATTTGAATCATTTATATTTGAATTTGAATTGCTAAACTTGAATAATTGCATTGGAAAACTGAATTTGAATCACATAATTTGAAATTGTATTGTTTAATTTGAATCATTGCATTGAAAAACTGAATCTGAATTGTATAATTTGAAATTGAATTTATTTGTTTGGAACTGAAGTCCAGTACAATTTGATCCTCACTGAAAATTCAACTCTCTATATATCCTCACATTCAGTTCTCACAATTCAGATTCAGATCACCAAATTCAATTTCAAGTTACTGTGACAGACATCCGGGAGTTGGAGGATGAAGGAAGAGCAATCGAGCGCAGATCGATATCGATAGATAGAGTTCAGTGTCGCAGGATCATCAGCAGTAAATATGCCAGACTTTTGTGCTGCTTATGAATATTCGAACGAACGAAAGAAATGAAAAAAATTAAATAAAAAAATAACAGCAAGGGATAACATTTCCCAGGTGAGAATGTGTTTTATGATATACTATATGCCTCCTTCGACCTCCAATCTGAGGTCCGGCGGCGGGAGGCGGAGAGTTCCGTGGCCAGCGGCAGCGTCTCCTCTCCCGGGCAGGAACACAGCTTCACCTCGCTGCTGCTCCGGTTCCCGCTGATCCAGATGGGACCGGCCAAAGACAGAGTGGTGATCGGGAGGATCTTCCACGTATACGTATGTACGTATATTTCGGCGGGAAGTTCCACTGCCTTTGCCGGTGGCCGGCGGACGGAGAGAAACTACAGCGGGGCAGCAGAGTTCGTCTGCGGCTGCAGGATCTGGAGACTCACTGCCCGCTTCCTGGGAGCCAAAACCGACAAAACGCTGCTGGAGGCCCAGGCCGTACTGCTGGGCTCGCTGGAGGGAAGGGAAGCCCGGGAGAATCAGAACCAGGACTGAGCGGAGCGGACTGTCACAGCCTGCTGAAGTTTAAATCACAGGTTTCCTAAAGGAAGTCTGGCGGGACTCGGACTGTGGACGACGAAACCTGACTTTAAGTCTCGTTGATTAAATAAATCCATGCAGAAATAAATGAATAAATAGTGGAGGAGTGAGCCTGGACATTTCAGTCTGTTTAAACTTCACTTTGAAGCAGAAACTCTTAACGACGAAGAAGTGCTTGCCTCGCCTTGACCCATATTGGCTCTTACATCTGGCTCTACTGGCTCTTACATCACATTGTATTACAGGCTTCACAGCAGTAGCCAAGGCGACATCTAGTCAGTGTGTGTGTGTGTATATATATATATATATATACACACACACACACACACACACACACACACACACACACACACACACACACACACACACACACACACACACACTGACTAGATGTCGCCTTGGCTACTGCTGTGAAGCCTGTAATACAATGTGATGTAAGAGCCAGTAGAGCCAGATTTAAGAGCCAATATGGGTCAAGGCGAGGCAAGCACTTCTTCGTCGTTTCGTTGCTGGTACTGTGCTCCAAAACGTAGGTGCTGATTGGCCGAAGAGGAGTACTGTGTATCTTCGCCACTGAACTCTATCTATCGATCTGCGCTCGATTGCTCTTCCTTCATCCTCCAACTACCCGGATGTCTGTCACAGTAACTTGAAATTGAATTTGGTGATCTGAATCTGAATTGTGAGAACTGAATGTGAGGATATATAGAGTGTTTAATTTTCAGTGAGGATCAAATTGTACTGGACTTCAGTTCCAAACAAATAAATTCAATTTCAAATTATACAATTCGAATTCAGTTTTTCAATGCAATTATTCAAATTAAACAATACAATTTCAAATTATGTGATTCAAATTCAGTTTTCCAATGCAATTATTCAAGTTTAGCAATTCAAATTCAAATATAAATGATTCAAATTCAGTTTCTGGTGGCACATATTTCAGCCCATACATGTACACTGACATTAACCGAGGCCTAAGAATGTTTTGAATGTTCATTGAGGCTTCACAGATAATGGACCTCTTTCACATTTCCTGGGTTCTGGAAAGTCATGATAGTTGGGTAAATATATAGTGGTAAATGAGAATTACAAAAAATACCTATATAATTTTTGCATTCCCATTTGGCCCAATTTCAAAAGAAGAAGTCCACGGTAGTGTTTCTATGACTTTCCAAAAGAGGGGGGAAAAAATGATAGAGAGAGATTGATTACTTTGATCACTCCCTCATCTGTTCTATTAGAAACAATCAAGCTGCAGCATTAACGTTTTCTGCAATTTAATGCCATGGTAAAAGTTAAAATAAATATACACTACATTTAAAAAAAATGAAAATATATATTTTTTTGCTAGATTTACATTGTAAATAACTGTGGAAACGTGTCGTCACAGTCTGTGAAAAAATGAGATTTCGGCAGAATTGCCCAGGCCCCTCATTGAATGAAGTGAACATACTGGCAGAATAATTTTTTTAAAGAAGGTTTGCAATAAAAATTATGGATGGGATGATAGAAATGTGAGGCTCTGGTTGTTGGTTAGTGCACAACCAAAAATGAGATTTCGGCAGAATGGCCCAGGCCCCTCATTGAATGAAGTGAACATACTGGCAGAATAATTTTTTTAAAGAAGGTTTGCAATAAAAATTATGGATGGGATGATAGAAATGTGAGGCTCTGGTTGTTGGTTAGTGCACAACCAACCCCCCCCCCCCCCCCCCCCCCCCCCCCCAATACAATATTGATACTCTTACCAGGTTATTTTATTCATTGGCTCCTGGTAAAGGAAGTTTGAGTGTCCTTGGTTTAGATGGTGCTGTTCTCATGCACCTCCGCCTTATAGTTCTGTCCACTCTTTAGATTAGAATCCATTAATCTGGAAATCTGGTTTATTTTCTGCATAGCAAGTAGACCTAAAGCTGCTGCCAGACCCTCATCAGTTTTCAAATGAATTCTGTCTGTGCCCTGACATACCCAATTCATATAATCAAGGGTTTGGGAATTGACTGATAAGTTGAAAATGTCGCCTCAGAGCAGACAAAAACCAAATATGTGACCCCATTCTGTGGGTCTACTGTATAAAAACCGTTCACAAATCACTGCATTACAGCTTGAACTGTCAGGATAACAAAGAACCGCTAGGGAATGAAATGTTACCCTGTCACTCCTGTTGTTCCCAGTCATTCAGTCAAGAAACGATCTTGCGTAGGATTCCAATTATAACCGTATGCACGTACTGTAGACCCATGAGCGCACAGCAGACCTGGCACCAGTAAATGTAATTTATTGTGAAAGTCACCGTTCCCTTTCTCATTTCTGTTCTTCCTCAGGTAATGTAGCGGCCGGCTCACCATGTCCGTCTAATAAAGGGCTGCTTGATCCTAACATCTCGGAATAAATGATTTTGTAAATCATGCTCATGTCTCCAGATTTTCATTTTCTCCCTCGTACCTCCTCACCTACGAGCACTGAGTATCCCTGACATCCGACAACAATTCATTCTGAGAGAGGGAAAATGATAGCCTTTTGGGAGGAGGAAATTTATTATAGGCTAATCCAGTCTGGCAGCAACTCCATTGGTGCACTCGTAAATACCAAGGTTGTCATTATTGCCTCTCTCCTGTCAGTAAGTGGAGGTTGGTTGAAATTTGTGAGGACTCTCAGAGTGCTTGCTTTATTTTAGATTTGTGGCAAAGATTGTTCTTTATTCAAAATATAGAATTAATCAAAGAAAAACCTTGATGGAGAGGTTTCGTTCAGAATACTGGCAAATACTAATTATTGAAGGGATATTTTTACTTAAAAATTAATTAAAAAAAGTATTTATAAATTTAACAAAGTATTATTATAGTTATAATAATAATAATAATAATAATAATATAATTATAACACTTTATAACAAGGTATCATTTGTTAACATGAACTAACAGTGAGCGATACATTTTTATTTAATTTTTATTAACTAACATTAACCCTTTGTTTGGGAAAATTGTCATTTTCATGTGAGTTAACACTAGTGCATTAACTAACGTAAACTAATGCTGACTAACTAATAAATGCTGTAGTGTAGTATTGTTAAATGTTATTGCATTTTATCTAATGTAATTAACTAATGTTAACAAATAAACCTTATTATAAAGTGTCACCATAGTAATACTAATAACTAAGCAAACTAAACAATTAAAACATACTTCAATTCATACTTCAATACATACATACATACCAAAATATCCAAAGTGTTCTTTAAATGCAAACTTTTTGGCATCTTTTAAACTGTAGTAATAAAATATAAGCTAATGAAGAATAATATATTGGACTATAATAATAAAAAATATATATATATAAATTGAGGGAAAAAGTGAGTTTTTATTTTATTTTATATATTTGCTTGAATCAACTTGCCAACCAAGTGCCCAGTTTTTTATTTTATTTTTTATATTCACTTCATCGAAAAGCACAGTGATTAAAGCAATAAGCCTAAAAAGTGCCTAAAACCCCCTTAGCTGTTCTAAATTCACTGTAAAACAAAGCTTCAAGGGGCTTATTGCTTTTATAAAATGGTTACTCCATAAAAATATACATTTTACTATTTATTTTATTCATAAAATAAACACCAGCAACAAAAAATATAACTTTATAACACATGTATTCCCCCGCCAAGCAATGTAGTTCCAAATGCAGCAGCAAAGAATCACAAACGGCAGTTGCGCAGTAATACTAATGTAATGCAGTCACAGGTGTTTGTTTGTTGAGTTATTTACAACGGCTTCAAACGCGGCTCAACCAATCAGAATCAAGGACCGGAACTATCTGTGTTATAAAACAATTTGCCCCAGCTAGTAAGGAAGAATATTCCCATGCAAGAGAACGTGAAGGCAGCATTACATTGAACAAATTAACATTTATATTCCTTATAATAAAAACGAAAGACCTATGTTACAGACAAATGAAAGACAACATTTCGTTGATTAGTTTTGGATAGATTACACATTTTTACTGTAAAATATCTGCCACCTCAAATAAGCTTTTGTTTGCCAATTTTTGCTAATATGTTAAATATAGTATGTTTTGTCAATGTAGGCTATATTCGAAGTTTGAAATATGTATGATAAAATGTATACTTTAGTTTTTACAAAGAAAGATTACACTTCAATTGTTGTTGTAATTGTAACCTTTTTAATAAAAAAATATATATTTACAAGGTAGATGTAAACAAATTTTAAAAGGTAAATATAAGCATTTTCTTTAAATAATTTTTATTGTGTTTTATTATTGACAAATTTGGGGAGAGGATACATATTCCAAAACTGAAAATACAGTATGAGAATTAACTGCACAATTAATAGACATGTTTTCCTTGGATATTATACAATTTGCAAGCAAAATTTGTGAAAAAAAAAAAAAATTGACATGCTTCCAACTGTGAACCAATTTGGCAGAATATATATATATATATATATATATATATATATATATATATATATATATATATATATATATATATATATACTGTATATATATTGCTCTTGCATTCTTTCTTGTGGCTATAGGTGACACACCTGAATGAATGGCTCATTAAGTATGCGGGCCCCATTGTCTCCTGAGGTGTGAATCACTACATATGCATGATGCTGTTGAATGGTTGACGCCCCTTGCGCATATTGCCTTTACAAACAAAAAGTGTTTTACAAGATTTAAATCAATGTATTGTGTTATGTGAATGATAAGGGCAGGATGATTTTCACATCATTTTGAAGAAAAAACTCTAGGCAAAGACATCAATTAGTCAAAAGTCTTATTGACACGTATTTAGTATGTGTTTTGTGGCCTTATTTCAGAAACTTTAGTTTTTAGTTTTTTCAATAACCATGCATAAACATTATTCTCTCAAAAATACAAACATGTACATGCATGTTGCTCACATATTATGGTAGCCCTGTTTGTGCTAAATAGAGTGTAATTATACCTTTGCCATTAATATGTTTATAAGCAACTGAAAAAAGCACAAATGTCAGGGCATGTCAGAACATCTCAAGGACCCCAAAAACCCCTCAGACCTCAGAGGGTTAACATGCAAGAGGCTACATAATATTTTGCAGAAATTTCACCACAGGCATGTTTTTCCAATAAGCCTGGGTAACATTTAAAGATGGGGTTTCAGTGAAGGGTCACCACTTCACTTTTTAGGAGACCTGTCTGAGTTTGAGTTGAGATGTGTGTGTTTTTTTTACAAAGGCAAAGTACAAGTTCTGACTCCGTTAAAGTTGGGCACATATGGTGTCTAAGAGTTTGCAAAGCCCAGGCTGTGTGGTTTTTTATCCCGCCAATTTTATTAACACAGAGAAAGTGTAAGAATCATTCCTTTGAACTCAAAGATTAATCAAATGAATTGCATACCTGAAAATGCTCTCTCTTCAAATTACTCCCAAGATTCTAAGAGATGAGCTTTGCTTTACAGCTTCTGTCAATTATGAGTGTAGCTCTGTTCTGCTTAACCCTGGAAGAAAGACTTGGCTGAAGAGAAAATGAGAACAAGAAGGCTTTGGTAGATAATAGCACAGATGACATTCAAAGCAGTCATTTGCGTTATTTAGTTTTGATGTTCTTTGGGTTTCTTTTTCTGATGTCACTCATAATGCAATTGTTTTTGTATCCGAGTTTCATAAGTTGAATATTTAGATGATGATGATGCACACATATGCTTGATAAGGCAATAATCACTATATTGCCCATACTTTGCCAAAAATAAACTTAAAGGGGTGGTATAATGCCCCTTTTTACAAGTATCTTATGTCCCCAGAGTGTGTATGTGAAGTTTTAGCTCAAAATACCCCACAGATATATATATATATATATATATATATATATATATATATATATATATAATTTTTTTTTATATATATATATATTTTTTTTTTATAGCCTGTTAAAAGTGTCTCTTTTGGAGGGTGAGCAAAAACGTGTCGTTTTGTGTGGGTCCCTTTAAATGCAAATGAGCTGCTGCTCCCGGCTCCGAGGGCGGAGCTTCAAGAGCTTGTGTGTGTGTTAGCAGCTCCGATTACCTCACACAGACACACACTGAAAATGTCAAAAACTTTTAGCCTTTTATGTTCAAACCGAAGTCAGACAATGATGGAGAGACTCAAGAAGAAGTGACAACATGTAGAATGCAACAGGACATTTCTGAATGATTAGTTGATGAATTTATGTAGCTGATTTGGAGTTAACTATCTTCAAGTCATTGATTAGCATATTCTGTCATGATAATCTATACATCGCTTGTGTGATAAATGTTGTAAGATGTCTACAGAGTGACATGCTATTG
Source organism: Leuciscus idus (assembly GCA_021554675.1). NCBI lineage: Eukaryota > Metazoa > Chordata > Actinopteri > Cypriniformes > Leuciscidae > Leuciscus > Leuciscus idus. The sequence continues at coordinate 38,987,057 of CM038635.1, read as the reverse complement.
TATTTATGTTACGTACTGTATTGCAATACATTTGAAAAGACGGATGCGACAGCTTGAGCAGACTCAAATGTGCTCTACTATAACAACTCTTCCTCTTCTCCTGGGGGCGGGGCCTACAATAAAATGGATGGTTAAATCCTATAAACTTACATTTCAAGAGGGACTAGAATATCAGAGACTTGTAGGTTGCCTCCAGTTAGTCAGAACCTTGCAAACACCCTAGCAACCGCATAACAACCACCTAGAATACACTAAGGTTATAGTGACAAAGTTTTTAAAATATTGCTTTGAATACAGATGCTCATCCTAGTAGTTTTTCAGATGGAGAACAACTAAGATCCAATCATCCTCATATAAAAGAATTGGCCTAAATCGTCTCTGCATAGGTTAGAAGAAATCCAGTTCAGCCATAAGCTCCAATGACTTTATATTTCTCTCTCAAGGGAACAATTCATTGGGCTGTAGCTTTCCAACACATTGAAACACACATCACATAGAATCAATGCAGGTCACCTACACAACCGTCAAGCTCAATCAGACTAATCTAAGAACAAACATTCTCTGCAGATGAGCTCAATGCCAGGTAGGATTGGGAATGTAGCCCACACACTCCATGGCTGCGTTTACACTGGCACAAAAACATCCGATTTTTTACTCGCATCTGACACAGATCGGAATTTGTTGCACACGTGTAAACACAAAAATCTGCACGAGATATGATTTTTTCGCATCAGATCTGAGCCACTTCCAAATGGTGGTTTTAAATCAGATACATATCCGATATCTGGACATCCGACCTATGTTCAAACACGCATATCCGATTCCCCTTTGATTTCCAAGCCACCACAAGGCAAGGACGACACGTTTAATCACAAAGATAGCTTTTTAATGTTGTATTATGAGGCAGACATGCCTGTATGCGCTCACTCACAGCTTTTTATTGAGGTGGGAACTTTATATTTATCTTTGTAAAGAAAATAAATTGCGCCAACAAAGAAACATTCAGGTCCTTCCAAAGGATCTCAGAGTTAGGAAACAGTGACTTTATTTTATTTTTAACAAAATGTATAATTTCAGTCTTGCCTTAGTTTGAGTGACACATTTCAGCACACACCGGTTTGTTGCCGTGATGCAATGTTCAGTAATACAAATTTTCCATTACATTGTAACAGGAAGGGTGGGGCAATGCAAACTATATAGAGTGGATTCTCACTCCACTCTCAAACAACTTGTCTATCTGTATATATTTGAATGTTATTTTACACTCATAGTCAATGAGTCATTTACCTTTTTTTTTATTTTTTTTTTAATGTTTCCGGAACCAAGGCTGCTGTAATAGTATTCTTTTGGACCTGACAGTAAACTTGCAATTTGTGAACAATCGATGTTACTCATTTTGGAAGAGTTTATGCAGAATTCTTAACTGAGTTAATCATTCCGTTAGTCAGTCAATCATTATTTTCTTTTTCTTTTTTTTTTAAAGTAAAAAATGGAAATGGTCATAAAATGCTTTAATTACTTTGCTGGAGAAAACATAAAACATTGACTAACATAAATGGACTTATATTGGAATATAAATGGATATGATTCCTTTTACTGTTTTCATAGAAAATTATTCAATATATTGAATTCACTCTTTGGATATTGGATATTTTAGCTGTTGCACTGCTATAGATTTTAACGGCCTATCTTCCTCGGCAGTCACGCATTTCTGTTTACTGGACTATGAGGGGTTTAAAGCTTTTAATTTGGTGCACTTTCTATATCGACTATTCTCGAAAGAGTTTTACCAAGAGTATCCCTGAGCACAGAACTTCTGTGTTAATTTCAGTGCCAATTACAATTCAAAAGAGTTGAGTCACTTAGTCACTATTTCAAAGGGAAGATTAAATCTTACATTATTGAGTTTTAACCATCCAAACAAGCGGTCTTAAATGATTTTAATGCTCATTTTAGCTTGTGTTTTTCTTTGTTTGGTCAGTGCAGGTTTTAATACAGCAGGTATTTGTCAGGTTTGCATCCAGGTCCCAGTTCTCCTCTTTGTCGAATGTGCTAGTTAAGTAGGCGATTGCTGTCTCATTGGAGTTTAATCCAGTGTGTTCCCTCTAGTCCTCTGTTCAAACTTACTTTCAGCCTCTGGTATAATTGCTGGGTGCATTTCCTTCCCACACTGCTGGGCTCTGTGCAATTTTCTCACTGTTTGCTTTTTCATCCGTGTCTAATTTGAGAGACGCGCCTCAGCAGAAATGTGTGTGTGTGTATGTGTGTTTTTGTGTGTGCCAGTTTGTGTGTTACGAGGGGCTGGGAGGAACTGACTCGCTTACGGGGAAATGTTGAGGCACAGATTGTATAGAAGTGTGCAGTGATGGTTGCAAACAAGTTAATTAACAGTGTTTCTTAATTAGCATGGGCTTGAGGGCAGAGACAGGCTTCCACTGCTGGTGCCGTAGATCTCACCCTCTCACAATCTCATTTCTCTCACTTACAGCAGAGGAGAGGAGAAGTTGCTCTTGACAAGCTATTTTTAAAGACATCTGCACTGTTGGCAGAGCTGCACCTTTTTAGTGTAAGAATTGTAACTGAATGATCTTAGAACATCTTAGGTCCTACAATTAATTTGAGTACTACACCGTGCGTCTGGATAGACTTGATGTCGAGCCAAATGTTTACACTGCTATGTAATCATTGATAACACTTTACAATAAGGTCCCATTAGTTAACATTGGTTAATGCATTAACTAACAATGAGTAATGCATTTGTAACAGTATTTATTTGTAACTGTTCATTGTTAGTTCATGTTAACTCAGGTCCATTATATAATATTAACGTCCAACTTTTGATTTTAATACTTTATTAGTAAATGTTGAAATTAAAGCTGCAGTCCGTAGCTTTTCCTCTTTGTCGCCATCTCTGTTCGAAATCTGCAATTGCAGTTATTTGGGGAATTATCAGATTCCGCACAGCGCGGATCAATCCAATGTTTTGAGGAGAATGTGCGGCTGTCAATCACCGCGCTGGTGGTGTGGATCCTGTCATTCGCGATCACAGATTCTACTTTTTGGAAGTATGACCAACATAAGAATTTTCACCGTAAAATGTCGTCTGAAGAAGTAAGTAACATCCACTTTTGTTCTGACCAACTAAGGGGAAAAAAGCATTGCAGTAAATCGCGCTGATTAAATCTAACGATTGCTTATCATATCATGTCAAACCGTGCAAATTATACTTTGTTCTCAAATTGTTAATGTTAACAACATCAGCATTGCGTGACTACATTTAATGTCCTTCCGATATTTATCCTTGTTTTCGCATGGGCCGGTTGTAGTCTCTTTTTTTCTCCAAAGTCTTTCGCGTTTGTTCGGGTGAATCTCCAATTGTCACTGTTGATTGTCGTTTGAAGCTTTCTGGATCCGCCATCAAATTGATACGTTTAATTATATCAAGTGCTGTGAGAAAAGGCTATAAATCTCCACCTCCATCATCCTCACACGCAATATAGCCTACTAGCCGAGACTCCTTCTTTATGTGTACAGATGTGACGTAATGACGCAAAGACATGCTCGAATTTCCCGCAGAAATCCACCAGTACCACTGGAATTAAAAACATTATTACAAGCTTACCATTTTGAATCGAGCTAAGGCAAGCAGATAGTTTTGAACACTGGCTGGTTATGTACTTGCTCACACATTTATTTTGGATAATTTTTTAACCCAAAAAAGCTACGGACTGCAGCTTTAACATTAACTAAGATTGATAAATGCTTTAGAAGTATTTTTCATTGTTAGTTCATGTTAACTAATGAATTAACTAATGTTAACAAATGGAACCTTATCGTAGTGTTACCATAATGTCTATATAATAAAAGGGTCTCTCGAGTGACTGACACATACAAATAATAATACAAAAATAAAAATCATAAAAGCCTATGTGACTTAAGTTGCGGTCACATTTACCTTTGCTCTGTACAATTCATATCAATAGGATTCTGCGCAATCTGCAGTTTCGCATGAGGACAAACAAGTTCCTGATGCAGATTTCGCTTAAATTGGTAACAGAAAGCTGCTTGGTTCGAAAGTGATGTCTTTGTGAGCAGAGCTTCATAAATTACTTTTAAAAAATGTTGGGGGTCGCTGAAATTTCGTCAATGTGACCGCATCTTTATGCACGATATTCCAAATCTTGTAAAGCCATACGATTGCTCTGAATGAGGAACAGATCTAAATTTAAGTCATTATTCACCAAAAATCTTGCCATAACTCTCAAATGTCATAGTTATACTTAGTGTGTAAAGACATGGCATGTTTAACATTGGTAATGCCATTTGCTGCTGATTCTCATATATCTTGTAATTAATCACAGTGCAGTGAGTTTAAGGCACAAATTAAATTTAAAAGGTATGAAAAAGAAAAGGTTTTTAGTGAATAATTACTATTTGGTCCTTCGGGTTTGTAAAAAGGCGATGATGAGTAAATTACAGAAATTATTATTATATTTTTTTTGCCTCACTCTTTCTTTAATTTGTACTGTATAAATCAGAATAGACACTACAATGAGCAGCAATTTATTGAGAATGACCTTATATTCTGCATGAGTTTTATCATCTATTTTCTTATTCGTATTATTTACTGTGTCCATGACATAAATTACTATATCATGAATATTACATGTTAGCTACTTCTCTCATGAGACACATCTGTTGTTTTTAGTGAATTGATTAGTTTGAGATACTAGAGGTGAGGCTGAATCAATAGTGTTGTGTTGCGATAATCTTTTGTCATTGACACTCTAATGCCAAGTGTTACGTATTAATTTATGATATTTGCTAAGGCAAGCATCACTATTACTGTTGCTTATTCTTAAAGGTGAAGTATGTAAGATGTTTTATGTTAAAATACATTCTCTTGACCCAGTTTATTGTTCATTGACTACTATTAGTATGTCATTCATTGGTTTTTCTCCGCCAAAAGTGTAAAGATTGAGCCTCCCAGGCACCATCTAAACATTGAGAGCGGTTCACTCAGATCTGTCAATCTTTTTCCAGCTCGACCAATAGCGTGAGTTTGAGGCGTGGCTACTGTAGCAGGCTGAGCCAGAGGGTGTTTAGCCACTCTGGGACCATGGTTGATGTGTTACATGGGAAAAGAAATTCAGCTTGGGGTACAGGAGCGCAAGCACAATTTCACTGCATTTAGACCTTCAAATATGAAACAGGTCATGAACACGTCAAAGTGAATAGTGTGTTGGATGCAACATGCTACTATGCAACCATTCGGAAAGTCAAATGTTCCAGTTTATAGTGTTTACTTTGATGTGTCCGGTGTAGACAGCCTCAAAAGTTTAGACTGTCAGTCCAAATCCGCTTTTTTTATGCAAATCCGATTGGAATCCGATCAGATTTAGATAGTGTGAACGCTTAAAAATCACATGAAACCCGATCTTTACAAATCCGTTTCAAGCTACATTCAAATGTGGTTTGAAATCCTATTTAAATCGCATTTCTTAAAATCCGTCTCAGTCCGAACGATCTGATCAGATTTTGCGTGGTTTATGTGACTTTCTCACTCCACGTTATAGGAAACATGTTGAAAGTCGCTGCCGAAACAATGCGGTGTTGTTGCAAAGTGCCGGACGAACAGAAAATGAAAATATAGCCTAACGGAGACATATTTTCAAACCGGAGAGGACAGCGAAAAAAAAAGCCCTACATATCTGCCTCAGAAGACGCATAGTCCAACGCGACGGCATGGCCATAGAAACCAATGCAGATATTACGGAAAACGGAAGAGCTGCATGGACACGAAAATCGGATCTACACAGTGTGGACATCAATAATTTTAGATCAGATTCCAATTGGAGACACAAATCGGATTTGGACTGACAGTCTGAACGAGGCCATAGCAACACAGCTAAAAGTATTCCTAATATGTTGGAACTGTTATTGACAATAGCCCACTTTTACCTGTTGAGCCTTCACATGCACTTGTAAGAGCTGTATTTGTGATGTTTGAGGTGGGGGAGGTGAGACATGCGAAAGGGGCGTTTGCAAAATATGCTGTATTTATGGAATTCTTTGGAATTATTGCATTCTTATTGTATCAGATTGAATTATTTTACCCTTGTCAAAGACCCAGACTTCCAATCTTAAAATATGATAATCCATTCTAAAGTACGTACTTAAATTATTAATTATTATTAAACGTTTCAGACTATGGTAATCTAAACAAAGAATGGAATATACATAAACCAATTTGACACACTGATTTTTTTTTTCAACCAAAATCATTAGTTAAGATTGGTTTGTATTTTCATTTCCATTAAGGTGGTACATTTTATCACATTGTGCATAAAATAAAATAATATTAATAATAACAATTACAATTAATTAACAATAAATAAAAGTACAAATAACAAAAATAAAAATACAATAATGATTGTGTGTTATGTATATATGAGATGTATATTTCATTGTATATATTAATGTAAACATATCAAATTAACTTTAGCAAAAAGTGTTTAAATACAATACATGATTTCAGATGTAGTTGAAATGACACTGTGTTGAGAAGAAGAAAATAATTGATAGTCTATAAATATAAACTGCTGGACATTTTTGGTGGAAAAAAAATTATGTGTGAAATAATGTTTTATGTTTTTTATTTTTATTTTATTTTATTTTTTTACTATAGTTGTTATTATTATTATTATTATTATTTATATTATTATTGAGACCAAACACCCATAGAAATAAAAGAAAAATTCCACCCCAAAAATGGGGCTGGTATCATAATTTTAGATCCAAGGCAATTCCCAGAATCCCAGGAGATGTCATCCATGCTTTTACTAAGATTGTTCTTCGTACCCGACCACATTAATCAATCCTAATATGTCGGTTTGCATGTTTGAATCAAGTCACATTCATTCATCTCTAATTCAGCCGCCAATTTGTGTACCTTATACACTTCAAATTCAATTCCATTCCAGATGCATCTTGTTTTTCTCTGGTCCTTTCAGTCAGGCAGACAGACCTCATTCCCTTCCTGATATTGTTTCAGGATCAACACCATTTCATCTCCATTCTGTCACCCCTCCAGCTGTTGAGTGTAATTGATTAAAAAACCTCTATCCTCTCCCCACTGTGTTTCAGCTCTCTCTCTCTCCTTCTGTTTGGTCTGGGTGTCTGCAGATGAATAATAATGTTTTGCCAACCCTTCTCTCAGGCTGGTGATGTACATTGAAAGAGACGTCCGAAAGGCCACGCCAGGAAAGGAGCAACAAAGCGGCAATGAATACCTGTCAAAATGCCTGACCCTCTTCATCCGTCACACTGTGCACGAACTGCCAGCCATCCTGGGTAAATCAATCACAATACACCCAAAAAAAGAGGGAAAAGGGAACGCAAAGAATTCACCCGAGATGGAACAGAGTGAAATGGGCAAAACAAAGAAGGGGCAATAAGATTGAACATCCAATTTGATTGGCCTCTCTTTAATTACCTTTCTGATTGAATACGTGAGTAGGCTCTCAGGTATCGATCTGTTCCTCCTTTTTCATTTGTGAATCAGTGCCGCTACACACCACCGCACCCCTATTAAACCGGTCCAAACAGGTTTAGTTCTTTATGCGGGTTTCGTCCCAACACTGAGACGCACCTGCTCACGCCCCTGACCACCTACCCGGACTAAATAGGATGGTTTGTTTGTGATTGGCTGATTTCTCACTGTCTCTGTTTATGTGGGCTCTCTGTAGATGACATCCTGTCCGTGTTAGGCAGCATTGTGGGAAGGAAGCACCCCTCTCCTACACAGTCCCGTCAGCTGAAGCAGAACCTCCCCATGATGGCTGTGGTGCTGCATCTGCTCACATCACAGGTGTGTGTCTGTGTCAGGTCTTACTATATTTACCTATTTGCTAATTATTTTGGGTTTTCGATCTCCTGAAGGATGGGACAACCTTAAAAAGAAACTGTAGAGACCTACCTTGTGGTGCAATAGATAATACCTTATTTCACATATAAACGCGTTTAATGTCATTGTTAGATTTTTGCTCAGAGGTTCACAATCTGTTAAGGCCAAGTACCCCTTTGGTTAGATCAGAACATCCTAGAACAGGGGTGTTCAAACTCTGTCCTGGAGGGCCACTGTCCTGCAGAGTTTAGCTCCAACTTGCCTCTACACTCCTGCCTGGAAGTTTCTAGTATGCCTAGTGAGACCTTGATTAGCTGGTTCAGGTGTGTTTAATTGGGATTGGAGCTGAATTCTGCAGGACAGTGACCCTCCAGGAGCTGGATTTGACACCCCTGTGCTAGAACATCTTAGCCCAGTTTCCTCTGTCTTGTGTGATTTCTGGGCCACTTGTGTTTTTTTCAAAATTTCAAAATGAATGAAAACAGGTTTCTCAAATACTTCCCATCTGGCATTGGCCAAACAAACTGGTTGTCCCACCCAAAATTAGTACTATTGTTTGAGCAATGTGTTGCTATGTTAAACTGATCAAAATACTCAAACGTGCAAAGCAATTTTTGACAGCATATGTACAATATTAAAGGTGCAGCAAGCAGATTTTTTTTTTTTTTTTTTTTAAAGTGTGTCGTACTGAGCATCACAACACACTTGTAGCCAATCAGCAGTAGGGGACATGTACACTCAATGGAGAGGAGAGAGAGTGAGCAAGAGGGATATTTGAAGAAAGACTGTAGAAAGAGAGATGGCTGAGAGACATTATAAAAGAGAAATGATCAGAGGAATATCACTGGGAAATAAAGGGTTACAATCAGGCAAGAGCTTTAGGGCCCACGTTAATATTAGAAAAGCTTTCCAGCGCTGGAGAGACCTAAGTGGGAAGACCTGAAAACGGACGCTGATTTTGCGTTGTTTCTGCTCCATACACGAGTTACATTGGTTTTGCTATGTTTCACAGAATCAGGATATGCTGTTGTTGTAATATTGAGTATCTTTGTTTGTCTGGAGTTGGTGTGCTGCTGGCGACTAACAACCAACTCTTAATTTTTTTTGTTCTTCTTTGTCGTTCGCTTGTCATCTTCGCTTTATTTTTCGCAAAGCATTATTTTGCTTTACTTCATCTGTAATAAAGATGTTTGTGCATTTTGGGGGCAGAGCATTTATTTTGGTTAATTATCAACAGTGTTTCTCAGAAGTCACTTACTGCACCTTTAACCCTCTGGGGTCTGGGCTGTTTTTGGGGCCCTTGAGATGTTCTGACATGCCCTGACATTTGTGCTTTTTTCAGTTGCATATAAACATATTAATGGCAAAGGTGTAAATTCACTCTATATAGCACAAACAGGGCTACCATAATATGTGAGCCATGTGTATGTACATGTTTTCATTTTTGAGAGAATAATGTTTATGCGTGGTTCTTGAAAAAACTAAAAACTAAAATTTCTGAAATAAGGCCACAAAACACATAGTAAATATGTGTCAATAAGACTTTTGACTAATGGATGTCCTCGCCTAGAGTTTTTTCTTCAAAATTATGTGAAAATAGTCTTGCTTTATCGTTCACATAAAACCATACATTGATTTAAATTGATGTAAAACAGGTTTTGCTTGGAAAGCCAATATGCGAGGGGGGCGTGAACGAGGAGTGGTTTACACCTTAGAATACAATGTCCCACCCACTCTGCATAATGATGAGCCATTCACTCAGGTGTGACACAGTGACTGAGCCACAATGCAAGGACAAAAGATATATTTAGAAGAAGACTTATATTGACCATTTAAGATTTTGCTTACATCTATCTTGTAAATATGTTTTGCTATTTTATTAAAAAGGTTACAATTACAACAATAATTACAATTTCAACAATATTTCAAGTGTACTCTTTCTTTGTAAAAAAAAAAGATTATAGGCCTACATTTTATCTATGTATTCATTAGTTTGAATATAGTCAACATTGGAACAGCTAACATCTTAATTGATGACTTTATTTTTGACAAAAATAGATATAGAAATTGCTAAACAAAAGCTTATTTGACGTGGCAGTATATTCTACAGTAAAAACTGTACCCAAATCTAGTCAACAAGATGTTGTCTTTCATATTTCGCCTGACTGTAACGTTGTTTTCATGAAATATTAGGGCATATTGTTAATTTGCAGTTTAATACGTTGCTTATACAAATAGCCTACATTTTATTTCAACATATTTCAGTCGAATTTTCCTTTCCTCAGTATAGCAATACAGTTTGCTAAAACATCATCATTCATTCACACACGCAATTTAAATTTAACTTCTGGCAAAGATGAAGTTGACGATAGGCTATTGACTCGCGATCTTCGCAGTAGGCTAGTGAACGCACCGGAGAAATGCACATTTATTAGGCTACATAGTTTTTTGTTTTGGATAGTTTTGTTTAGAACCAGCTTTCTGTAAATATATTTCAAATTTTTTAGACATGTGAGGCGAGTAGGCTACGGTCTGGTTAATGATGATATCCAGTTCAAGCACCTTATGTTGTGATTGCTATAGCCTATATTTACATTAAATCCAGGAAATTTGTTAATGAAAAAATTATTAAAATTAAGATACAATTGATACAAAACGAAATTCGTTTTAAAGAAAGGATTTGTAGTTTCTGTTTTGAGGTCTCTGTGAAAGTTTGAAAGTCTTTTAGTGGCTTTCAGAGCGCTCGCGTCCATAATGGAGAACTGTCACGTAATATTGTTTTTTCCTCATAAATGCGAACACGAAAAATAAAAGACAAAAGACTTTTAAGTAAAACTTACTCCGAAATTGTGTCCTCGGTGGAATTCGCTCTTCAAAATGCTGCCGTTCGTAGTCTGAGTTAGAATCTTCCTCTGAGGAAACAACTTCCTCGCTGTCCAGAATCATCTGAAGGGCGTCTTTACTGGAGAAGCGTGCCATCCTCAAAACGCGATGAACTATCAGTAAGTCTGATGAAGAAACTGTGTTTTTATGGCATTGATCGGGGGGTGTATGCGATGCATACTAGATCACCTAAACTATTTACCATTTGAATTGCGCCGGGGGCGGGGCGGCCTCAACTCATTATAGAGATAATGAGGCAGAAGGAAAAACGGTACCTCTCCTTGCTTTCAAACGGATTACATGAGTTGAAAACATTTGTTTTTTATATAAATTACTTCATTTAAAAGAAGAGATTTCAAGCTTCATAAAGACATATCTCACGTGTCTGTGTGAGAAGTATTCGGTGAGTTATTGTTCATTTTCGGACGTTTCAGAATGGACTACACTGACAGAGAGAAGGCAGAACTCGCTTCGTGTTTATTTTTCTTTATTTGGCGAAAAGCTCAACACTTTGTTTTTATTATGAGTATACACAAAAATAATACACATTTAACAGAATCGATTGATGTACGAAACTCCTATGAAAAATCAAAGTCAACAGAGTATTTATGAGTTTATTTTACACTGATAAAAAAAAAGCGAGCTGGTATCGCCGGCGATACCGTAGACCTCAGGGTGTTAAATACAATATCTATCTATCTATCTATCTATCTATAAATTACAGAAACGTCTGTCTGTCTGTGTGTCTTTCTGTCTGTCTGTGTGTCTTTCTGTCTGTCTGTCTGTGTGTCTGTTATTCGCATATCTCTCGAACCGTTTGTCCGATGGATTTCAAACTTGACAGGTGTCTTGCTACGGGCACGCGTAAGTGCAGTGCCAAGTTTGACGTTGTTTGGATTAGAAATGCAAAAGATATCGGTAAATATATCGGTAAAAGAAGCACTTAGAAGGTTGTGGTTTAAAAATAAACATTCTGATATTAGAGGGTTGTGGTTTAAAAATAAACATTCTGACATAAACACTGTCAGCTAAACATTAAGTCAGCTACACTGTTTACTTCTGAATATTATATTTATTCACGGCCATCATTTGTAGTAGCCTATTCACAAACTGTTTGCTCAAGTGTAGCGTTTTCTCTGAGTTCACTGTGTAGCCTGCTCCCTGAATCGTCGCGCTTCTTCATTTGTGGATGTTAACTGAATCTGTAAGTCAGCTACGCTGTTTACTTCTGAATATTATATTTTATTCACGGCCATCATTCGTAGTAGCCTATTCACAAACTGTTTGCTCAAGTGTAGCGTTTTCTCGGAGTTCACTGTGTAGCCTGCTTTCTACCATGCACAAATAGAAATGTCACTGAACTTTTTCTGTGTAATTGTAACAATGAGCACTCAAACACACCGAACCAACAATTACTAAAAACACACACAAAAACTGATTTTGCACGGGCTCTTTGCACTAGTTACATTTAAATTGAACCAATGCTGAAGTTTCTAAATGTTTCGTTGTTCCTATGTATTTATTTATTTATTCATTTTAAAACCTTGAAATACATGTGTGAATTTAAATATAATGTACTTGTATAGTGTATGTGCATCAATACAGATGATAATTCATCACAGAAACAAATTATCGATGGATGTGCAATGTAAAGTACCATGCATAGTACAATATTAGGTATGATAGTAGATATATATATTATTTTTTTTAGATATATGTTTAATTTAATTTAATGTATATTGAATATGTTGTTTATCACAAATTTGTTATAAAAATGCAACTAAGGATTCCTCTGGCTGCAACTGAAATCACGTAATCTCTGCATAGGTAAATATATTGTGAATGTGAAATGATATATGTATGTAGCATTGTGTAGGCAGTCAGCACTGTTGACCCATGAAATCTTTAGAATCTGCTGTGGGGAGGAGTTTGCACTGAACTGGTTCTGAAAAAAAAAAGAAATTCATGCATTCACAAGTCCTCTCCCTTGGCTTGATAGGATAATAAAGTGTCCATAGGATATGCACTTCAGAATCTTGCCGAAAGTAGTCATCAGGGTAGTTTTTGCCTACTGTTTTATGAATTGGAAAAGCTGGACCAGCATTGCCTTGTATGTCAAGAAGTAACATTTTGAATAAGTGCTGTATCGTAGAGTATAGTATAGTATAGTCAAGAGCCAATTTTCCACCATCAGGCTAAACCGTTCTCTTTGCTTAACCGTTCCATTCTGTGCCGATCCAGGCCAGCCAGCATGGATATGTTTTAATTTTCCACTGTGGGATAACGGAGCTTTTTGGAATGTAATGTAATGCACAGTCGTTGTCTTGGTAACGCAACTGTTTACAGACGATATGAGATGTAAAATCGAACATGTTTTGGAATATGATCGTATATTTTACTATACTTTTAATTTTTATTATTAATTTGTGTTTATATCGGTCAAATAGTGTGCTTAGCCAGCTACTGAGAAACTGGTAGCCAGGCAACAGACAAGTGACAAATCCTGAGTTGCAACGACAATTACACGCATTCTACCAGCACTGTTCATCACGGTTAGCCAACCGGGCTGAGAATTTCAGGCCGAAAATGGTTTGTAATTGTCCCGTGCCCTACCAGGAAATACAACTAGAACCGTTCCTTACCATTCTTAGAACCGTTCGGCCCGACGGTGGAAAAGCTGCTAAAGTCGCTTTAAGGCAAGTCATTTCACTCGGCGGCCATCTTTGAAATGCCTCTCGGGCAGCTATTTCAGTCATACAAGTGCGAGCTCCTATCTCTTTGAATGGGGTAACATTAAATTCTCCAAAGCTGTTCACTAAGCTTACGATTAAATTTCATATTTGAAATCACCAATGAAATCTGACAACAACGGTCTCAACTCATGATAAAAAAAAAAAAACTGCATTTTTCAGGTTGGACCAGCCAATGCGCATTCGGAGTCCCAACACGGACTGTTTCTATAGCTTCTTACGGCAGCTGCAGTCACACAATGACTTTATTAATCAGCGATTGGCTCTTTTATTTAGAAGGTGGGACTTATTCCACCATATTGCGTGTTGCACTTTCCCCCATTTATAGTAATATGAGTGCACTGTCTTTATATATATAAAGTCTAGAGTAGCGAGCGTAGAGTAGCGTAGAGCAAAATGGCATAGTATGATATGGTATGGTATAGGTATAGTCTGAATAGAGTAAATTTGTGAATCATTTTGTGACTTTTAAACTAACTACAAAATAAACTTTCCAGACTCTTTTACTCACTTTATTAAACGTCTTCATCTGCACAGAAAATAAAGGAAGGATGTGCTGTACCTGCCTGTCACGCGCTGTGTGTAATCACTGTCTGTGTCAGAATGATCTATTAAATAGCTTTTCGGTGCAGCTTTAACGCACACATTCACCCACACGCACACACACATATACATACACAAGATTATTACCAGTTGTCACACAGTGCAAAATTGGATTTACTTCTGACACACTCAGTCACGCCAAAATTAATATGAAGGGATCTGGTGTTCACAGAGAAAGATGTTTGTCAGTGTGCAGAGTTGATGAGTCTCTCTGCTGATTAAATAGACTTTTACATTTGGCCAGGATTTGCCATGGAGACTCAGTGGCAGATTGAGTCGTCTCATTTGAAGGGGTCGGAGCTGATAGAGCTGTCTGTCTGATAGTTCCACTGTCATTAACTCATCTGAGGAGGATACACTGATGTCCATTAACACAGAGCTGCAGTGGGCTGTTAGAGTGGTAATAGGCAGTTACCAGTGTGTCTGTCTGCTTTAATGGTCCTCACAGTGAGTTGTGTTGGTGTAGTGCCAGCCTCAGAGAGCACATCCACAAATTGACCGCTCACTGGCCATCTAATGCTTATTGTACTCAAATATGGCAAATATTTGTCCAAATTGTCAGCCTCAATCTTACTGGCTGTGGCTGACAATTTCTGGGAGATGTGTTTTTTTTTCTTTTTTTTCTGCTTCTTCTTCTTCTTGGTTTTTTTTTTTTTTTTTTTTTTTTTTTTACCTGCTATGAAACAGTTGCCAGGCTGCTCCAGTGAGCGTTTCCATGGAAGAACTACACACTTGGATTGTCTTTTTTTCCCCTTTTTGGTCCATTTTTTTTTTTTCTTATGATCTTAAAAACCTTTTGATTTCACCTTCATTTATATATATATATATATATATATATATATATATATATATATATATATATTAGTGATGCACCGATGTGAAAATTGTGGCCGATACCGATAACCGATATTAATATTGCTGTTATGGCCGATACCGATATTTACCGATGTCGATATCTCTGTATAGAAAACTCATTTTTATGATAATCAAATAAAGAGCTATTTTCCAAAGCTATTTTTATTTATTTTTTACTTTAGAAATGACTGATATTGGGCACTTTTACCTGTGTGCAAAATATGTCATCAGATTTTCAGAAGAAAAAATTAATATTTATATAAAAATACATTTTTATAAAGGATAGTGTGACCTGAATTCCTGGGGACGACACACATGCATTATATTGCATTGCATATAATGTGTGCTGGTCAACTTGTCTAAAATTAAGAAACCCCTAGAAAACAGTAAAAAAAAAATAAAAAAAAAATAGGAACATTGTGTACAAATAAGATAGGCTACTTAATTTATTATTCCAATATCCAAATATGATACTAAATACCACAGGGAAAAGGGCTTCTATTTGTGACGTGCTGTCTTTGTGTTTGAACATTGCACATTTTAAACAGGACACGCATTAGCTGAATAAATGTTAGCCAATCAGTGGCGGCGCCAGGGAGGAGCTAGGTGGTGTTGTAGCTCCCCCTATAATTGCCATAGCACCTGCCCAGCACCCCCAAGAAATGTCTGTAATTTTTTTATATTTATATTTTAATGTCATGTTTGAATAGTCTTTTTCATGTTGTTAAAAATAGGAATTAAATAATAATTTAAAAATCGCGAGCGGACGCGCGCAGGCGGGGGCGGGCGGGGGCGCCGTGAGCGCTGAGCGAGCAGGAACGAGTAACGTTAGTGAGTTGTCGTCGAAAAAGATGGATATAGAAACAAAGCTGTCGGGGACTAAAAATAGAAAAAGAAAGAGGGAAAAGGAGATGACATGTCACTTGATGCGACAGCAGCTAAATAAGTGGATGGTGAAAGGCAACAGGTTGGTAGGATTTAAAGTGTGACGTCCAGGCATGTAGGCTACTGGCCATCGGGACTACCGGGAGATTCCCGGTGGGCCGACGTGCTTTTTGGGCCGATACATCTCATACTTTTTTTTTTGTCTTAACGGCCCATAAAACTCGTACATCGGTGGCCCATTCGTTTTGTTTAATTGGCGTCGCATGGGTTACTAGTGCCGGTGTAATGCGTTGGTCAAAAAAAGTCAGCGTTAGTTTTTTTCTGACACCCCATGAAACACGTAGATCAGCGGCCCATTGGTTCTTTTCTTGATTGACACTGGGCTGGCCCAATCACATCTTTAATGTGAAGTATATAGAAATATACTCTTTCAAGTATAGAAATTAGTACAAAACTAATTATGAATTTGTTTCCTTTATTTTTCAGTGCATTTGTTTTACAATATATGGCTATTACTATCATGGGATTAATATTATAAGTATTATTATTATGTAGTGTAATGTAGACTGACAACTAAAAGAGGTTTGAATTTTTCTTTGTTTCTTTGAGCTTTTAATTTTTAACTCTCAAAGTGCACCAGATTGATGATTGCCAAAACTGTTGCTGCATACCCCTCTGACACTGGGTAGTTGCGTCCCTGTCTATAGCCCTTGCGTTGAATACTTTTACATATATATACAGTATATGCTTATAGTCGCGGAACGAGTATAGTTAATGCGGGCGTGTACGCATGTTTATACTTTCATGGTGTTGTTCATGATGGCGTTTCATTATGGTGGTCCGATGCGACCTCCATAATGAAACGCCCCAAAATTCAAAGCACCTTCTCTTAAGTGTTGAGCATCCCCATAGCACCTGCAACAGAAAATCTCTGGAGCCGCCACTGTAGCCAAATATTTATAGAAAACAGTTGACAATGAATAGACAGGAGTCCAATAATAGCATAACGAATCACTTATTCTAAAAATAATATCAAGTATAAGTTAGAGGAATCTGACATATAATGAGGGCTGTGTTAACAGTAAAACGTCCGTCATTTAATGAATTTTAAAAACAAGGATGGATAATACAAAATGCTTTCTGACATTTTGACAGAAAAAAACAAACAAGCAAGAACAAAATTTAAACTTAGTCCGTCAATTTTCATTTTACAATTATCTTCTCTCTCTGTGTCCGCGCGTCCGTGTTTGTGAGAGAGAGCTCTCAGCACTGATACAACGGTACTTTTTAATCCATAAGTAACGAACGCGCTAGTTTTCATACAAAATAAATATGTAACATAATTAGGTAGGCTACTTTCGTTATTATTAACACAATAACGTAACACATGAAGGCTATACGTTTCTCAACACTGAGAATGAATATATAAACGCCTGTTTCTCCACTCGCGCTTATCAGTAATCCACAAATCACACGTGCTGTCACTTTTGGGAAAAATCAAATTCGAACAGGTATCAAATATCAAGCAATATATTCGAATATCTACGAGTCAAAAAACGATCAGTCAAAAAATGTGTCATGAAGAGGAAAAAAACATAGCATATAAGTCGCATTTATTTAGAAATTAATTTCACACACACAAAAAACAATGTTACAGACGGACAGTTCTCCATTACGGACGTGAGCGCTCTGAAAGCGGCTCTAAAAGACTGCTTTAAAACTTTCACAGAGACCTCAAACAGAAAGCACAAAGCCTGTCTTTAAATTTAATTTAATTTCGTTTTGTATTAATTGTATCTTCATTTTGATCAATGTTTCATTAACCAATTACCTGGATTTAATAAATAAGAAGTAAATATAGTAGAAAATATTTAATCACGACACGGAGGCAACGGCGCGTGAACCTGGAGCTCATCTCATAAATGAACCGAAACTCAGCGTATAGCCTGCTTGCCTCACAGACCTGAGACATAATATAGAAAGCTATACAGAGCAATTCAAAACGAAAGAAAACAGACTGTTCTCTGCTAATGTCATCCTTATGAAATGTGCATTTCTCTCAGGCGTGTTCATACTGCAAAGATCGCGATGTCAACTTCATCTTCAACTTTACACGTCAAATACACAGGAATGATTATTGGCCTGTTCACATCGGCCCTGTTTTGACATCGGAACGATACCGATGTGTAAAAAAATGACCATATCGGCCGATATTATATCGGCGGCCGATATATCGTGCATCACTAATATATATATATATATATATATATATATATATATATATATATATATATATATATATATATATATATATATATATATATATATATATATATATATATATATATATACATGCATAAATTATTATTTTAAATTGCTTTAAAATGGCTGTAAAGACCTTTGCACTCTATTAAATAAATGTTGTTGTTTTGTTTTTTACTTTCTCTTCATCAAAGAATACTGAAAAATGTATCATGGTTTCCACAAAAATATCAGGCAGCACAACTGTTTTCAAAATGTATAATGTTTAGCATATCATAATGATTTCTGAAGGATCGTGTGACACTTAAGTCTGGGGTAATGGCTGCTGAAATTTTAGCTTTGCCATCATCCTCAAAATATATTAAAATAGAAAACAGTTCTTTTGAATTGTAATAATATTTAAAAATTTTACTGTTTTTACTGTATTTCTGATCAAATATATTCAGCCTTGGTGAGCATAAAATACTTTTCAAAAATACACACAAAAAAACACACCAACCCCTTTTTAGGGCAGATTTACACTCTAAAATATATGAATAATTCTAATAAAACTAACTGTTGTTAATATAATATTGCTATTACAGTATATGGAAACTTTTTCAATACAGTTTAAAAAGGAAGTTCCTCACAAAGTTGGCTGAGAAAATAGACAGTTTAGACAAAGGTTGGCTACTTTGAAGAAGCTAAAATGTGAGATTTTATTTTGATTTAATTTAGCATTTTTGTATCTAAATAATCACATTCTTCCATTTGTGTTATTCACAATGTTGAAAATAGTAAAAAAATAACAACAAAAAACAACCTTGTCCTAACTTTTGCCAGTCTTTCGACCCCTTCCTGCCTAAGTAGGCGGTTCTTGGCTAGAATAAGCTGCAGTGTGGGCTAGACTTCATGCCTATAGTCAAAAGTCTGGCCACACAAAAACCAGTGTGTGTGTGTGTGTGTTCTGATATTAAGAAAAAGGCTGCAGGGCATAGCTGGTTGTCTTCCCAGTAGCAGGTTGGTCTGCATCTTTGAGACTTCACTGGCCTCTTTATGCCCTTGAGCCCCGTATGCGTGATCTCTTCAGCTGATATGTGGTTCTGAGAGGCGTCGTGCTCTTGTAATGTGAGAGCATGCCTGTGTTTGTGCATCCATACATACATTCATGCGATGAGCCCTCTCTGTGGTCTCATCTGTCTCTCTGGCCTGTTGCTTCACTGACAGCAACACACTACGCTGACACTCCACCACTCATCAGTCACGGGGGTCAGTACTGAGGTCAGATCCAGTGTGTTTCTCAGAGACTAGCGTGGATAAGAGCTCAATACCTCACAGTCCAGGTCTATGACCTCTGACCTCGCATCATTATGGTCCTATAGCACAAAGATGAACCCCCTCATTCTCACACCAGCGCTGAAGTCCTCCAGAGAGGAGGATCACATCCTAATTTGACGTTTTAAATGGAACACACCACATCTCAGGGCTCGACAGTGCAAGCATTTTACTCACATTTGCTTCTAAAATGAGATATTTGTGAACTGTATTTAGGAGCACATATGTGAATAAAAAAAGTCCTCAGTTTTAGGAAATGTAGGGTCATAAATATTCTTCATTATCTTAAATGGTACAACAAATGTTTTCAAAAAACAAACAGGAATTGCGATACAGCCTAATGTGATTATTAAACTTAAAAAGAGTATGATTTAATAAAATAAATATCAGCACTGAAAGTAGCAACACGGTGGTGTTGAGTATTCTATTGGCTTGCGGTTTCAGAGCTGTTCGCAATCAATGAATACCGTGCATTTATTACAATAAATTATGATAAACTGTTGATGAATTAATGGTGTTTACATTGTAATATGCTGTAGATCAGTGTCGAACCCCCTGAGGCAATTAACATCGCTCTGCATCTTTGGCTAATTCACGCCTGCACGCTAGGTGACGCTGACTGACGATAAATTTTTCCTCATACATGTATCTCGTAGGTTTTTCTGTTTGCCTTTAACATCGTCTGCTGCACAAGATGCAGAATTAAATTAAGATAAAGTTTGGTACTACACCAGAAACACAAAATATCTAAAATGCTTACAAGAATACATCATAAAATAATTAGCAGATCTAGAGCGAACGTGCTCTCTGACTCACATGTAAGAAAACGGACATTGCTCTTAAGATCGTATCATGAATAGAAGTGATATTCTGTATATAGAAATATCCAAGTAAATGTGAGAATAAATCTGTTCTCAGGTACCAATGATAACAAGAGCTCAACATCCATTTTCTTCTCTCTTCCGGAATACTTTTCTTATTTACCGGTGTTTACACTGGTTTTCAAAACAGTGCCACCACTCTCAACCTTTTGTGCAACAGCGGTGGTTCGGGTAAGCTCAAATCTAATTGGATGGCTCGTTTCATCGCGGGGCGACGGGGGAAAAAATCGGCACACTGGTCGGAAAACAAATCTCGCTTTGTCGCACCGCGATTGATCGCGCCCGGTGTGAATAGAGCCATAGAGATCTATTGTTTTGATTCAAGAGTTTCATCGCAAACGAACATTCACACCAAATTATTGCGTTCAGTGTGAAAGGGCCTTTAGACTACAGTCACACCTTTCCATGAAGGGACAATATTTTCCCATTTAAATTGATTTTTAAGTGCATTTTTTACCTTTATAAAGGCCAAGTTTTTCTAACCATATTAAAATTGTCATGTTTATGTAATATTCTTAAAATTTCATTAATTGAATTATTAATATTAAATAAAGCAATCATTTAAACATCAGTATCAACAAAAGCCATCCTTGCACATCAGTGGCACAAGCTGCATCTAGATGCATTTACAAACTGTTTAGTGCTGATCAGAGGTAGCATGAATTCAATTACAATGTCACAAATAGGCTAATGTTATGAGATAATGTTTTAAATTAAAATAAAAAAGTTCTACAGAGAAATATGAAATGTTAAAAACGAAGTAATCCTTTTAAATATTAAACTAAAACCACCAGTAGGTGGCGGCAAGTCTCTGTCTAAATGAGTGAGCTATCGATATATGATTCATTCATTCATTCATTCATTCATTCATTCATGACACAAGTGGCTGTATCTATGAAGGGGTCATTAAATCATTGACTCTCCCGATTTATTCAAAGTCGCAGAGTCATTTACTAACGAAACACCACTGTGTGTTACTTAAGGCCAATTCACACCGCACGCACAGACAGACGCCAACAAACACAGACAGATCCGTTCGTCGAGGTTCGTCGGATCAGTGTGTTACCCCTGTCTTAGTTTTTTGGTGTTGGTCAGGGTTTGTTTTCATCTGACTGAACATGTTCAATCACCGTTTGTCGGGTCTTGGAATGTCTGAGCAGTGTGATATGATTTTACAACAAACGCCAGAAAACTCGGACATACTCTAATGTAAACATCCTTTATAGATATAAAAATACCCCAAACCTAATGGAAATCACATACTATCGTAATCGTGTGTTCATTAGCTTCATGATTTATGTGTAGAAACATTTATCTGGGAAGTGAAAACACAGCGCAGGAAGCCCCTAATGATCATCAGATTGCATAAATAAGTGGATAATGAATAGAAATGATGATTCTGTCTAATAAATATAACAATAAGCTTCTGTGAATATCAATATTTCTCCAAGTATGTGCACTTTTGGACTAAAAGCCCTAATGGACGCTGTTCAGTGCAACTATTTGAACACAAATAAACTTCAGCAGACGTGACTGAACATGAATGCGTGTTGTTATTCTATTAAAAATATCATAAGCTACCGATTGATTATTTTGCACTCCTGACATGCAACCGAATTTTATCATAAACAGTGGACACATAGTCCAGATCAACTGCAGTTGTTTCACGTCACAGCAGCCACAGCTTCACCCACAATCTCTTTCGTTTTGTTCACCATCTTTTCAGGCAAAAGATGACACCTAAAGACATTCTGACTTGAAGTTTGTCGGTGTCTGTTGGGGCAAGTGTGAACATGAGTGCTATTTTTCATGAAATTCTAAATCCAGTGCCAACTTGATTGCCAGTGTTTGTTGGTGTATGTCTGTGCGGAGTGAATTGGCCTTTAGAAATGCACAACTGTTCTGTTGTGGCTTTCGTTGGAACTATTATTTCGTTTTCAAAATAGAGCAAACAATACTGGCAATACTGTTTTTACAATGTACATCATTTAATATTCCATTTTTGTTTGTTGAACTGTTGTATGAAATGGTAACACTTTATTTCAATTGTCCACTTTAGACATTCTATAAGTATTAACTAGCATTAACTATAAGTAACTTTGCAACTATGTCAACTAGCTCTGTTTGCTTAATATATTCTCACACTTTATTTTGATGGTCCGCCAGCAGACATTCTACTGACTATAAGTAACTTTGCAACTACTCTACATTAACTTATTCTACTAACCCCAACCCTAACACCTAACCCTTACCTAACAGTCTACTACAGTCTATTAATACTCTACTGAGGTTTAGGTTTAATGTAGTTGAAAAGGTCCTTTTTGGAGAATGTCTAAAGTGGACCATCAAAATAAATTCTCGAAGAGACTTTTTGAGTTTTAAAACAATCTCTTTGCTATGCAATCTTTATGCATAGCCTGTGATATTTGTTTGTCATGTTACTGTATAAATGCTAAAGCCCCTCTTTTACATTGTGGAGAACGGCAGTAATGTAGCGTGATTTGCTATGGCAGTGTATTCTGCAAGTAACCTATCATATGCACACTGCTTGTGTGGATGTAGTCAGTTTTGACCGCAAAAGATTGGAATAATGTATTTGACATTTTATGGCACTACCATTTTCCTGTTTTTACATTAGAGGCCTGTTTTACATTTTGCCTGTTAGAAATGCATGCTCGATTCTTATGTTATTTTAAGGTGAGGCAGAATTAAATGAATGCAAAACTCAGCATTTTTATTTTTTTCATACCCCCTCTGTCACCTCACAAACCCCCAGGGGTAAGCGTAACCCAGTTTGGGAACCACTGCTGTAGATGGTTGTAAGAGTGCATATTTTATCTCGATTATCTTTTTAAATAGCAACCGGCAATAGTAAAGCATATACATTTTAAAATAAGAGTCCCAGTGTATTTCTGGCTTGTTTATTAGTAAAAAGTCAACATTATACATAAGGTTTTATTTATTTTTTATTTAATTTTTTACCTGGTTATTATTGGTATTTTGGTACACAATAAACTGTTTCTGGCATTTAATTCAACATAAGCTCTTGTAGCTTTTGTCTGGGTTGACCCGTCAGAAGAAGAAAAGACAAAGAATGTTTTTTAATATTGTTTCTATATATATATGAAATAGCATGAAATGAAATAGCAACAGAAGATGCAGGGCTTGACGCTTACTTTTTTTTTTCTCCCAAGGAGCACAAGTTGAAAAATTTAGGAGCACACAAAAAAAATAACCTGTGGAATAAAAATATATCAAATAATGTGTGTTTCCTTAATAAATGGATAGAAATAGACTTTTAAAAGCCAAATTAATTAATTACAAAAAGTACACTAGTTTTTTTTATTTATATTTTTTATTCAAACTGTATTTAATAATTATGTAATTATTTATAGGCCTACTTTAAACTCTCTAAAAAATATTAAAAAAAAACTAGTGTACTTTTTGTAATTAATTAATTTGGCTTTTAAAAGTCTATTTCTATCCATTTATTAAGGAAACACACATTATTTGATATATTTTCATTCCACAGGTTATTTTTTTTGTGTGCTCCTAAATTTTTCAACTTGTGCTCCTTGGGAGAAAAAAAAAAGTAAGCGTCAAGCCCTGCATCTTCTGTTGCTATTTCATTTCATGCTATTTCACGAAATAGTGCATGATGGGAAAAATGTCCTCTGACAGAACAGTAGAGCTTTATAACATTTTCTCTTAAACCGGCTGAATATTTTGCGGTTTCTGCTGTCCTCCACGATCATTGCTTGTCAGATTTTACAGTACAATGTGTCCCGCATGAGATCTTGGGTAAAGCCCACGGCAGACTTTGACGGTGACATTCCTCAGTGACATTAACGTTCTTATGTCAGACTGTACGATGCGCATCGTAGCTGGGATTTAAGTCACAATTGACAGTGTTGAGCGTTGAGCGTTGCAGGAGCAGTTAGATTGCAGCAAAGCGGCCCGGAAATTCTGAACCTGCCAGAAGATTCATTGCAAAGGCAATTTATCGGCCGTCGGTGAGCATGAAGCATTAATAGATCCAAGACTGCCGATTTTGCTGTACGATGAAATAAATCTACAGCGCGCATTCGGCTGTGTTCAAGATAACTGTAAGACTTCATAGCAGCTAAAGCTCAAGTGAAGACTGACAGTTTTTGGTGGCACTCAAAGGAAATAAGACTCAACGGGACTGAATAGCAATGTTGTACAGTGTTGTAGGGTTGGTGAAGCTTCTTAGACTAAATCGATTCATGACTTTGCCTGTTTGTTTTGACAGATCTTCCGACCCCAGGTGGTGACTGAGGCCTTTCTTATCAAATTTGGGAAACTGCTGGTGAGTGTCTCAGTTTAGTGATAATTATTAAAATTATTAATGTATTTTGTAATGTATATTATACATGTTTTCAGGATTCTGCTTTTATATTCAATAGAAATTGTTTACAAATTTGTAAATATCTTTACTGTGACTTTTTAGTTAACTTTTCAATTTAATGCGTCCTTGCTGAATAAAAGCTTTCATTTATTTCTTACTGGCCCCAAGCTTTTGAATTGTAGCCTATATAATGTTACTGTATATTGTTTCCAAATATTTTTTTTTTACATCTTTCAATTAATAACATTAGACATATTGGCCATCCTGATTTACACGTTTTAGTATCTGTATTCCCATTGGCCATTTAAAAATCTAAATGCACTAATTACCATTTTACATGTCCAAAATATGATATTGCCACGTTATCGTTTATGATATCTGTGAATATTAAGTGAATAAATATTAAAAATATATTTGAATGTGTCATTTTAATATCTCTTTTCTCTTTCATTGTGGAAAGAATCACATAACCTCTATTGACTCTAATGAGACGAGTTTGGGAAGTGCTATAGGTAGGTTTTTATTTTTTGCAATTTTAGTGATCTAAGATTTTCAAGACTTTCTCTCTCTCTTTCTCTGTTGTTTACTTCAAACCTGTCTTGCATGAACTACATTCTCTAATGTCATTTAGCTCCAATTTACCAGACATGCTGTATGTCAGGAGATCAAATGTAGGAAAATGATTGAAGTCTTCCAGTGTTTTTTTTTTCTCTCCAGCCATTCAAATGAATTGTTTACAAGTACTATTGTTTTGTGCCTACATTTATGCTTTCTATGATCATTTCTTCAACAAATTAACAGGTCAAGCAGCATCTGAGGAGCTGATCAGAAACACTCTATCTGCAGTGGAGGCCATTTCCCAGCATCCCGTTCTTCTCTGCCTCTATCACTGCACTGTGAGTATATGCACCACTCTTTGATGTTCTGCAATTTTGTGTTTTTCCCAATTATTTATAAATTATTTAAGCACATACTTCACAACCCTGTTTGCCTCCTCTCAAGAGTGTGTGCATTGCAAGGTGTTGATGAAAATGTTCCAACAAAGTTAGTATCTAAACTCTCCATTTTGCCCCATGCAGCCTGTAAAACTTTCCATCTTTAAGGACAGGCTCACAAAAACAATATAGCAAGCTGTGTGTACTGACTAAGTCCTAAACGAAGTCTAGTACTGGTTGCTAATACAGCGTGATTAATTTTAGACGTGTGCCCGTATGACCTCACACAAAACAAACGGAAAATTCAGTAATGTTAAGTATTATCTAGCAAGTTTATTTTCCTCCATATATCATACAGTGGCAATATCTTAACTCATAATACATATAACAAAAACAACAAACCGAATTGTTCACTACAAAGGCAAGGCACAAAGGCACAGTCGAAAACTGTTTGCTTCCCAAATCAGCAACACCTGTGTCTGGGTTTCCTCTGAGTTAAATGACCTACCCGGGCTGATCCGAGATCAGCTGAGCCACAAAGCACAAAGCCCCCTAGTGGCACAGAACAAAATTACATAAAATAATACAAAATGAATATGGCTCATACACTCCAGCCCCTAATTGCGTCTGCCAGAGCAATTACACCAAATTCAAAAGAGCCATAAATACCGAAAATATAGCCCATAGGAAATGGGAACCAATTATTCTTTAGCTTCATTAAGCAAGCATATTTTAGTTATGGGTCGTTCAATTATGTTTGTCTTGGTCTTCAAACGAACCACACGTACCAGACCTCTCTTATCAGGGAAGGTTTCCAGGACTCTTCCTAGCATCCATGACCCACGTGGTGCTGTGGAGTCCGCAACCATGACCAGGTCTCCAGGAACAAAATTCCTCTTCTCCTGGTTCCATTTTTGACGCTCCTGTAAAAGCGGTAAGTACTCGCGGATCCACCTCTTCCAAAAGAGATCCGAGATGTACTGGATTTGTTTCCACCTTCTTCTTGCGTAAACATCCCTTTTGTCGAACTGTCCTGGTGGGAGCACTGGTTTTCCTTTGAGGAGTAGCAGATGGTTTGGCGTCAACGCCTCAAGATCGTTGGGATCCTCTGACAATCCTGTGATGGGGCGATCGTTAAGCATAGCTTCAGCCTCACAGAGCACGGTATGGAACCCTTCGTCATCCAAGGTTTGCTGACGGAGCACAGAGCACAAGATCTTCCTGATCATCCGTATCATGCGCTCCCATGCGCCACCGTGATGTGACCCAGCTGGAGGGTTAAAGCTCCACTTGATTCCCTTCTTGGACAAGGCTCTTTCAATGCGGTCATGATTCAAAGAGGCTAAGGCTTCTCGCAACTCCCTTTCTGCACCCACAAAGTTGGTGCCATTATCAGATCTCATGTGCGAGATTTGTCCTCTTCGACAGATGAACCTTCGCAACGCGTTGATGCACGAGTCTGTGTCAAGAGAATAGGCCACTTCCAGGTGTACAGCCCTGCTTGTCATGCAAGTGAATACTACTCCATATCTTTTCACGATGCTACGCCCTCTTTTCACGTCAACTGGCCCAAAGTAATCTACGCCAACGTTAGTGAACGGCGGTAGATCAGGAACCACTCTCTCTTCTGGCAGGTCTGCCATTTTTTGCTCACCAGTTTTTCCACCATGGAGCTTACAAATGAGGCATCTTGATATGATCTTCCTCACTGCAGTAGGTCCACTTGTGATCCAGTATTTTCTCCTTGTAGCGGAAAGAACATGATTTCTACCTCCATGTCCAAGCTGTAAATGGACATGACGGAGGATAAGATCGGAGATATGTTGGTCCTTTGACAAGATGAGGGGGTGTTTAATGTCCTCAGGGATTGCTGCCTTTTTCAGCCGTCCCCCAACTCGTAGAAGTCCTCCTTCTAGAACCGGATCCAATTTGAGGATGCTGCTACTTCTCGGCACTTGTGGCTTGCCAGAGGTTAGTGCAGCAAATTCAGTGGGGAATCTCTCTTGCTGGCAAAAAGCGATTATGGAGGTCTCAGCCTCCAAGAGATCTTCCAGCGTCACCTTCTGATTCCCAAGCGATGTTGAGAAAGCTTGCATCTCCTTTTGCACATCCAACCTTGCTGCTCCAATAGCACTGATGTTTGCATGCTCCAACTCTTTTCTTTTTTCTTTCAGTTTGAGCAGAGTTCCTTTCAGCTTAATGAGCCACACAACTGCAACTTTCAATCTTTGCCAATCAGAGAAATGGGTCATCAGTTGCGATGTGGCGTTGGTGTCAACAAGTATCGCATTGACCGTCAGACTTCTCTTTACTTCTGGGTCGTCGGCAGTGACACTTGTATCCACAGGAAATGTTGGCCACGTTTCTTCAGGTTCCCGTAGGAATTCCGGGCCTTCTATCCATCTGTGCTTTACAAGATCTTCTGCCTTCAATCCACGTGAAGCATCGTCAGCAGGGTTCAGAGATGTGGGAACATACCTCCACTGCTCGATTTCCGAGTTGTCCCTGATGGTGGTTACCCTGTTTGTTACAAAGGTTTGAAATCTTCGGTCCTCATTCTTTATGTACTTAAGAACTGATGTGCTGTCAGTCCAAAAGCAAGTCTTCTTTAGTGGAAACTGGAGCTCTGATTGAAGCATCTTATCCACTCGTACTGCAACAACGGCAGCGGTGAGCTCTAAACGGGGAATGGTGACAGTCTTCAGGGGGGCCACTCGGGCTTTGCCAAATAAGAAAGAAACATGAACCCTCTCATCCATGTTTTGCATCCTCAGGTAAGTAGCCGTACCATAGCCGTTCTCGCTCGCATCGGCGAAGTGATGCAGTTGGGCGCTGACAGTCCTCCCAAATCCTGCAGGCTTCACACATCTGTGGATCTTGAAATATGCCACCTTCTCAAGATCTATCAGCCATTTGTTCCACTTCTGCTGGAAAGCTGGAGGTATTGGATCGTCCCAATCACACTTCGTCCTGCATAACCCCTGCAACAGCAGCTTGGCAGGGAGTACTAGAGGTGCCAGGAACCCCAATGGATAGCATGCCTCGCTTGGTTGCCGGCTTCTCCTTGACTTTCAGCTTGAATTTGAAAGTATCCGTCTCGATACACCACTGCAAACCCAAAGCTCTGTCCAATGGCAGCTTATCCCTGTCCAGATCAAGCTCATGCAGGTTCTTGGACTTGAGATCCTCTGGGAGGCTTTGCAGCACTTCTCGACTATTACTAATCCATTGAGTGAGGGTAAACCCTCCTCTGCCGCAAATGGTTATAAGGTTCTTAACCATGGTGACTGCATCTTCTTCAGAGGGTAGACTCTTCAGTAGGTCATCCATATAGAAGTTTCGGTTGACTGTTTCAATCACTTCTGTTGGAAAGTTGGCCTGATTGTCTTCAGCGGTTTTTCTAAGAGCAAGGCAGGCGACACTAGGTGATGAAACCGCTCCAAATAAATGGACAGTCATGCGATGCTCTACAAGACCTTGCTCCAGGTTACCTTGAGGCCACCATAAGAATCTTAAGTAGTCCCGGTGTTTCTCTGCCACCTTAACCTGGTGGAACATAGCCTTTATGTCTGCCATTATGGCCACCTGTTCCTGTCTGAACCTCATAAGAACTCCAACCAACGAGCTGGTGAGGTTCGGTCCTTGCAAGAGCTGACTGTTGAGCGAGATCCCTTTATACTCTGCTCCACAGTCAAACACCACTCGTAGCTTTCCTTTCCGTGGATGGTACACGCCGTGGTGCGGGATATACCACACCTTCCCTGTTGGCGTTTCCAACTGATGCTGCGGCACTTCTTCGGCATAGCCATTGCTAATGACATCAGCAAGAAAGTTTTTGTACTCCTCATGAAAGCTTGCGTCTTTCTCAAGTCTCCTTTTTAGGCCACGAACACGTTGCATGGCAACACCGAGGTTGTTCGGCATCGAAACATCTTTCCCTTTGAAAGGCATTTGAAACGTGTAGTGTCCGTTTTGAAGCTGAGCAGAGCTTTCCATTATCTCCACAAACTTCTTTTCTTCCCTTGACATTTCTTCCTGTTCTGCAGAAGCTTGCTCATTGAAGTCATAGTTGTACTGGCTGGTTAACAGTTCTTCAATTCTGTCAATGGCAATTCTGTTGGCATAAACTGAAGGGTGGTCACTTCCACAGTCGCTACTTCCCCGTAATGGACCATTTATTACCCATCCCAGTAGGGTTCTGATCGCGTAGGGTCCTTCACCTTCACAACTGTTAATCACCTCCCAAGGCTCCATCAACTTGGAGGCGTTTGTGCCAATTAACAGGTCAACATCAGCATTTATATGGGGAATTTTTACATCCTCTAAATAAGGCCATTTTCTCAGCTCCCTTTCGCTGATTATGTTGGCTGTAGAGACAGGCATCTCTTTCTGGGTACACACTTTGGAAAGTGGATAGAAGCACTCACCAGAAAATCCAGAAATTTCCAAACCGTCAACAACGGAGCTTTCTACTGCGTTATTATGGCCCAAGGTGCGGATATGAATCTTGCATTTGCGTCCTTCCATGTTCAATTTGTCAATGAGCTTCCTGGTGCAGAAAGTTCCTGTACTCCCTGGGTCCAGAAAAGCATAGGTTTCAATAACCTTGTTTCCCTTTAAGCACTTCACCTTAACAGGCAAAATGGGAAGAATTCCATTGCAGTGGCCAGCCCCTGTAAGACAACAAGCGGAGGATGCTGTACAGCTGTCAGAAGTATTTGACTGCTCAGTAATTTTCTGCTCACCATCCTTCTGATCCTTTTGAGTAACCCTTTCCTTCTCTCCTATGTGCAAAACACTGGGGTGCGTTCGGTTGCACTTGTTGCAAATGATGCGCCTATCGCAATTCTTACTCAAGTGTCCTGTGCACAAACAACTGAAACACAAACCTTTCTCCTTTAGATAGTCCAGTTTCTCCCTGTGTGTCTTTTTTCCCAGTTTAAAACATTGTTCCAAAACATGATTACCAGCAGCACAATACAGACAGGAAATAGAATCAGTCTTGGTAAAGGATGTCACTTTGTTCTGAGCCTTTTCCTTCTTGTTACTATCTGGTTTGCTGTATCCATCCTCAATGACCACCTGTGTTGCAAAGCTGTTTCTTCCCAGCTGAGGTTTCACATGTGATTTGTTTGCTTTTGTAGCCCCTTTGATAACAGGTGAAGTGTCCTGTATGTCACCAAAGACTGGATCTGAAGTGATTCTGACCTGGCGCTCGATGTACTCCACAATGTCTGAGAATCGTGCTCTTCGACCAGTTTTCTCCAGTATCTCACATGCCTTTGCTCTCCACTTGTCTCTGAGTTTATACGGAAGCTTCTGACTCAGAATCTTTATGTTTGCTGGCATGTTAAGTTCCTCCAAGTACTGAAGATCATCCATAGCATTGGAACACTCACGGAGGAAGAGTCCATAAGCTTTGAGCGCTTTGGGGTCCTCAGCTTTGATACTTGGCCATCCTGTGACCTTCTCCATGTAGGCCTCTGTTATCTTAAACTCATTTCCAAAGTGCTCCTTGAGCAATTTTTTGGCAACAGCAAATCCTTTATCTGCAGTCATATGAAGGCAGCTGCGCACAATATCCCTTGGCTGCCCCCTAGTAAATTGCTCAAGATAGTACAAACAGTCTCCTTTACAGCTGGTCTTTGCTTCCACGCAGTGTTCAAACGCCTTTATAAATGTGTTGAACCTTAGAGGATCTCCATCATAAATTGGAATTTCTCGGCGCGGCAGCAGTTGTAACGTTTGCATTTTGACAAGGAGAGCTGTTATGTCATTCTGTTGTTGCAGCAAATTGTAGAGACCTGCTGTCTGATGTTGGCCTTGCAGGGGTTGAAACACTTGTTGGTCTAGAGTGGGTTGAAAGCTTTGACTGAAGGTTGTGTTTGATTGTAACTGAGGGGGTTGAAAGCCTTGAATGACAGTTGGCTTTGGCAAGATAGTTGGCGTGGCTAATGGTGAAGCATTGCTTTGTAGTGGTAGAGATGCATGTCGCTGTGAGGGCAGAGGCACAAATATTGATGCCTGTGGATTGAGAGAGGTAGGCGGGAGCTTAGATCTAGCCCCTTTCCTGATATAGGAAGCCATTCCATCAGGTTGACTTGAATGGACGCTGCTACCGACCTGTAGCACTGCTAGCTTAGCAGAAGTGGCAGCTATCTCAATGTCCAGCTCAAGCTGCTCCTTTTTCCTCCTCAAGATGAGCTCCTGCTCCTCCAATGCATGCTTATCCTTTAAAGCAGCAGCTCGAGCCAAGAGCGCAGCCTGTTCCGCCTTCGCCATGCGTCTGGCTGAAGAAGTGGAGGATCTGCTACTGGAGGATCCGCTACTTGAGCCATGGTGCCTTGACTGCACGTTTGAAATGCTGTCTTGAGGTTGAATCTGATCCTCCTCTTCCTCATCCTTTCCACCAGCAGCTCTTGTTCCATTGCTGGCATCAACCTCATTTCCATTTTTAGCATTGAAATCAACAGTTTGAGTTTCAATTTGACCCGGCAAATCATCATGATCATCATCCACTTTGGTAACTGAACAAGCTTTAGTGTCATACAACCATTGATTTGTGCCCACAAAAAACTCATTGAAACTCAACATTTTAGCTTGGTACCATATTTCATGTTTGTTTGCTTCATCAGCAGGCAATAAACCCAATAAAGATGTATGTACATGCTGTATCTCGTCACACAACTTATTGAACATGTTAAATTCATTTTCAACCTCACTTACATGCTCTTTATCACCAATCAATTTAACAATAGAATTTTTTACGTTCGACAGTTTACTAAATTTAGACTTTCTTTCCTTTTCTAAAGTGCTTATTTTTTCCAACAAAGCTTTGGGTGTTAATTTAACCACACGTTTTTCAGTTACAGATTTTACCCCTACACCCACACAAAGTTCAGTCTCAAGTCCAAGTTGGCCTTTTTCCTTTTCAGCCATAATGACCACGCAAAGTGAATTGGCTTATTATTCAATAAGCCCGCAAAATAGTTTTGTATTGCGCAACAACTCGTCTAGACGCGCAAAGTTATTTTTAGACGGTTGCGAGTTTGCTACCAATGCATTGGTTTTACGCGAATGTGTGCACACAAATTACCATGGCCATTCATAATATCAGCGCTGATCACCACGTACCCCAATAGAGCGTTGGCCGGCTTTGATGAATGATGTCCCGATGTGATGGTATTCCGGTGACCCTTTAACTCGCTCCGGTGCAGCTCCTTTCAGCAATCGGCAACTCCAAACATTTGCCCACCTCACATCCGTTGTTTCCAAACGAACACCGTTAAATCCACAATATGACAGGTCCGCTTCCTCACGATGAACGATTATCCAAATGAAGCAGTTTTCGACCTAAATTGTACTGACTAAGTCCTAAACGAAGTCTAGTACTGGTTGCTAATACAGCGTGATTAATTTTAGACGTGTGCCCGTATGACCTCACACAAAACAAACGGAAAATTCAGTAATGTTAAGTATTATCTAGCAAGTTTATTTTCCTCCATATATCATACAGTGGCAATATCTTAACTCATAATACATATAACAAAAACAACAAACCGAATTGTTCACTACAAAGGCAAGGCACAAAGGCACAGTCGAAAACTGTTTGCTTCCCAAATCAGCAACACCTGTGTCTGGGTTTCCTCTGAGTTAAATGACCTACCCGGGCTGATCCGAGATCAGCTGAGCCACAAAGCACAAAGCCCCCTAGTGGCACAGAACAAAATTACATAAAATAATACAAAATGAATATGGCTCATACACTGTGTATGAGAGCAGCAAGGGCCACATTCACGTCTAACTTGAGATCTCACATCCTCACGCCTAATGGAGCTACAACTGAGATCACGGCTCCCCTCTGCCCAGCACTATTATTCTCACAAACCTCTCGGCAACAGGAAATCACTCAGGAGTGAATGGAGTTTGTATTTCTCTGTGTGTGAGGCTTTTGTAATGAGTATTGACGTGTGTTCTGTAGGACTGATGCATCAGGAAGCTTTGAGAGGACACAGGTTATCTGATACTCTATAATAGGAGAAGGCATCTTAATTACAGTTTGCCAGGAGTCATTAGATCACATTCTCCACTCTCAACACACACACACACACACACACACACACACTCCATATAGTATGTGAATGACCATAGCTTATTAAAACTTATATTCGTGAGGGTATAGACAGAAAGGCTGTGTATTCAAAAATACTGTCTCGCTTGGCAGCTAAGTTCAGTTTGACCTCCAAAAATGCTCTATAGCAGTGTTTCGCAAGAGTCATGGAGTGTGTAGTCAAAAAGAAACGCGTACAACAGGGGTGTCCAATCCTGCTCCTGCCGATCGACTGTCCTGCACAGTTCATCTCCAACCCTAATCAAACCCACCTGAAGCAACCAGTTAAGGTCTTCAGGATCACTTGAAAATTAAAGGCAGGTGTGTTTGATTAGGGTTGGAGATGAACTGTGCAGGACAGTTGATCGGCAGGAGCAGGATTGGGCACCCCTGGCGTACAAAGACGTAATCGTTTTTTCTTTTTCTTTTTTTTTGATGCAATACTTTTATTTTAACAGATGTATGTGAAAGCTGTTGATTCTTCGGTCAGACGCAGTTTAAGTCTGAGAAAAATGTGATTCAGGATCTGCTGTCAGGCTATATGTCAGTGTCATTATTCTAATGTTATTTTTGTAACTAAATAAAAAGTCTCACACCTCAGAAAACGGAAGTTTCCTGTCCTGTCAAATACTGTGCTTGCGGCACATACTCTTCAATTGCACTTGCAAATGTTGAGTCGCGTGCTCGCCGTGCTGTATATAACTTAATATTAGGGGTGTAACGATACCCTCATGTCACGATTTGATACATATCACGATACTGAACTCACGATACGATATTATTGCGATACTCCAAGACATATGATAAAAGGTTAACAATAAATGTTCTGCTGATTAAAATGGTAAATTTGGTGTTACATTGGGTGTGTAATTGAATAGGCTTGGACTTGGTGCTAGAACCCCAATGCACAGGGCAATAGAGACACCAGAATAAAAATATTCATGATTCTGAAGCTGAAAATACAGAATTAATTTAGACGAATATGCTTGCACTCTGTCACTGACTAGATATATTTAAAATAATGTAGGCCACATTTTACTGGTGACATCAGACATTTGGCATTATCTGGACCCACAAATATTCCCCCATTGCATTATTATACATTATATTCAACATTATATACTGTATAGTAGTTTAATGTAACCATTTTTGCGAAATACATTTTCTTGTCTAGCGGCTTTATGACCATGGGAAAATATGGTCCCATGTCCAAACCAGTTGAGAAACACTGCTCTATAGGTAGGCAGCTCAATGCGTTGGATTCTAACTTTTGAACACCCAATAGATAGCCACCAATGATCTAGTCTATATAATTCATACATACAGTTATATCTTCTATGATGAACATATTTTAAACCCCTGACTTCAATTTCAAATGAAGGGGGGTGATGCAAGTATTCTACATAATGAAGAAAAAAGCTTAATTAAAGCAATGTCACAACAGTCAAACAGAGTGGCTGCAGAGTGTGACAGTGAAGGGAGGGCATCCTTTCCCCTTTATAGTCTTGACTCCCAGAATGTTATCTTTCTAGGCCAATGATGGTATTTGCAACCATATGTGGAACATTCTTATCCTTGAGTGGAGGCCCTCCTGTCACCTACCAACACTCTTTACCATTCCAATACAATAAAGTTTGTGTGTGCTCTTTTACTGTCATATGATGGTCACACACATCTTAAAGATAAAATGTCTTCCACAGTGCAAAACTGCTTATTAATATTCAAAAATATGCAAAATCAAAGTCATGTGGTTAAGCCAAGAGTCATGTGGTCACAATCAAATGTTTGTTTGTTTTGTTACATCATGACATTTTCAACTTTTGTTGAAAGCAGTATACCCTTTTTTTTTTAAACCATAAGAAACCAACATGAATACAAAGAGTGTATTACTAAGAACTCAGCGTGTGTTTTATATATATATATAATATTATTATTATTATATATATATTTTTTATATATATATATACTGTATATATATATTTTTTTTTTAATCAAGGACACTTTTATTCGTCATTGACCCATATAATGACTGTCTAGGTAGACAACTCACTAAGTTTGATTCTAATGTTCAAACATACCTCAACTAAGCTCAAGAAAGAATTACCATTATACTGACATTCACGACAATCCTCTCATAAGGAGCGGGCAAGAGATCAAAGATGTGCCGTGGGTTTAGTGTAGCACCTGTACAATATGTGCAGCTCGGTGAAAAAACTGTCTTACAATAGAGAAAGAAAAAGAAAAATACATAGATAACCTTTACAATATGCTTCTTTGGTGTTCTTTTCACTTGCAGTCACCGAGAATAAAATCCTTTGTTTGAGAGATGCCCATAGCCATCCACATTAAGACAGCTGTGTGTAACATTTGCTGCCGTGCGGCTGATTGTAGTTGGTAATAATTGTAAAACCTGATTCTAATTTTCAAAAGAGCTGGCGTAAGGCCTTTTGTTGGAACACACTTTCTATGATCAAAGGGCAGAGTTGACATCACATTTCCATGCAAATTGGAGCTGTTCAGAGCACTCTCTCAGTCTTCCGCTTCCAGCTGTTTCACTTTCACTCACACCATGCAAGTGTGTGTGTGTGTGTGTGTGTGTGGTCTGGTGAGACTAAGAGCATATAGGTGAGATTTATCACTTTTAGAATAATGCACTTCTCTCTTTGTTTCCCTAAGGTTGTGGATTTGATTGTACCGCCACTGGCGTCTCTGGCCTTCAGTAAGAACGGTGAGAACACACTTCAAAGGCAAATAAGCAAAGACAATTATACACTACAAGTCACACCTACTCATTCTTTTTTATTACTAGTCTACATTTTAGAATAATAGAAAAGCCATCAAAACTATGAAATAACACATTTGGAAGTATGACAAATGGTTGTTTCTTGGGCCCTGTGGACTTGCGCTCTTGTAGAATTCATTTTCACACTCTCACTAGTTTGTCAAATAAAAATGTCCAACAGTTGATATACATTTATATTAGGAGAATTCTGTATTATTATTATCATTATTATGTAAGAAAATTATGTGATGTAGAAATTGCGTTGATGGAAACTACATTTTGAACATTATTGGAATAAAATGATCGACTCCTTTATCTCACTATATAACATGTCAAGTATACTCATATTTCATGCATGTTCTTCATTGGTGGTGGAAATTAGAAATATTGAAAAATGTTCGCACAGTAAGCATTCAAATGAAAGGTTTATGATTGTTTCACTGTTTAGCCCTGTTTACACCTGGTATTAAGATGCATTTTGGTCAATCGAATCACAAGTGGACGACACTAAATACA
Source organism: Leuciscus idus (assembly GCA_021554675.1). Classification (NCBI taxonomy): domain Eukaryota; kingdom Metazoa; phylum Chordata; class Actinopteri; order Cypriniformes; family Leuciscidae; genus Leuciscus; species Leuciscus idus. Next base: position 38,950,006 of record CM038635.1, on the reverse strand, counting down.
TGACACGTAATAGTAACATAACAGTGGAAAAAGTAGTAGTGACCAAAAATGTTGTCTGTTTTTCCTTTCCATTGAATGTTTTTTTTTTTTTCTAATTTCTTCTCAAATGTATTTATTTTATAGGTAAATAAATGTAATGATAGGCAGTAGGCTCACACAAATCGTAAGCCTTTAATGCTAAAGGTTTTTAAGATCATGAACATCACTTTTCCATTGAATATGAGCTATGAATATGTTGATTTATAATTGTGCATATGAGTAAGTATTACATGTAACCCTTTTGCTCTGTGTGTGTGTATATGTCCCAGTGGAATGGCGTATTGTGAGTTTGCGTGTGCTGTCAGAGATCACGCTGCTGCTGCTGCTGAGCCAAGACGAGGTGGAGGAGAGAGAGAGAGATGGAGGGAGAGAACGAGAGGGAGAGTGGGAAGGTGAAGGCATCTCCTCCAACACTCGCTTGCTAACGCTCATCTCTGAGGCCCTGCTGCCACAGTAAGACTCACCACTCGCTTACCTATATTCTGCTCTCTCGGTTTACTCCTCCGTCCTCTCTATTTATTGAAACTAAGATTGTGTCCTAACCATTATTATTTTGCTGGATATGACAATATTCTGCTAAATTAAAAAAATAAATTAAAAATGAACAGCGATATTGCAAGACAGTGATATTACAACAATAAAAAAATAATACAATTGTTAAATTGTCATAAAATGAATTGGTAATTTAAAATATTGAACATGCACATTATTTAATCAGCAACAGTATACTTACTGTTACTAATACTAATTACATAAAGAAAATCACTTTTTGTAGCTTTTACAAAGATGCATTATATTTAATTTATACAGTGAAGACTATGAAGTGCTGTTACATGTGATCATTCAATTGCTGTACCTGAATACAGTTAGACTTTCCTGAAAAACAGGCTAAAGCACAGTTGTTTTTTATTTTATTTTATTCGTATCTTTGTTCTTTTGTATTTATTTATGATTGTAATTTGTTTAGTATTTTCTATGCTGATTCACTCCCCTACAAAATCATTCTAGAATGACTAATTCTTTCCAAATAGAGCTATTCATCTGGTGAAACTGTTTTCATATTGCTGTAGTATACTGCAGAAAAACAAAATATTGCAATGTCAGTTGTTTTTTACGGTGGCCGAGAGAGCTCAACACGCTGCAACTGAAGAAAACACAAACACACACATGCAAATTAAGAAAACATCTACATCAGTTTCACTACACGTGTGCTCCAAATACTCACAACAAACCAAATACAAAAACTCTTTTATTAAAATTTTATTTTATTTTATTTTATTTTAACTTTTTTTTGCAAAACATACAGAGATGACATGTTTATGACATACAACTTTGTATACAATATACAAAATGTACTAACAATACTGTATGTTCAATGTCATCAGAATACAGCACGTTTCTGTTTTTGGTCAATATCGTTATTTTTTTCAATATCGTCTAAGCCCTAATCTTTAATGATTTTTGTTATGAATTAACTTGTATCCAATTGTACAGACATTGCATAGCTTGTTTAATGCAGATCTCTCTGCAGGTATGTGACTCTGCTCCTGGAGCCAGATCCTGTACCAGTATATGCTCTTAAACTGCTGGTGTCCCTCACTGAGCACAGCTCAACCGTCAGCAGGTAACCAACGGCACAGAAAACATTCTACACACTCTGGTGGATTATTTATTTATTTAGTGAACACATTTTAGGAGGGCCTTAATTTGACAGTTTGCACGGGTACACCAAATCCCCTTCCTATCTGTATAACCCTCAAGATGAGCCCCCACACAATTCTATTGCATATTAGCCATCGCACTGTTCCATTTTTTTCTCTAGTGAGCAATGGTCTACGATCTGGTTTACTGTAAATCCAGTTCTCTAACCACAAGACAACAGCTTGTCCTTTAATTAATAATAACTAATAATGTATTCTTACAGAACAGTATACTAAGAATATTTACAGGAGAAGTTTTGGACAAAAACACTCCTAATAGTCCCAGAGATACCAGGCAGAAGATTGTCTTGAGGCTTTTCTTTCCTGTGTGTTGCTGAATTCAACCTTATTAGATTATTGATCCTTCAAAAGTAGGTCACGTTGAGAAGAACTAAACTTCAGAGATGCCACATATAGTTTCTAACTGCATCCACAGACGCAGCTTTGTGCTGCAAAGCCAAAAAAAGCTCAAATAAAGCTGAACATGAGTTGTATAATTGTATCATTCTATAAATTTACCAAGTATTTATAAATCTATAATGAGATCATTTGTGAAAATGCTCTAAAGACTCTAAATCTGTCAGCACAACTCTTGTGGATCTTAGCTTTGTTTGGACTAGTAGCTCACATGCTGACACCCACACACACACACACACAAAATTTAATCTCTTTTGTCTTTTTAATTGTTTTCCCTGTTCTTACCACCTCTCTCTGTGGGCTGAGTGTCTGGGTGCACAGGTGAGTGAGTGTGTGTGTGTGTGTGTGTGTGTGTGTGTGTGTGTGTGTGTGTGTGTGTGTGTGTGTGTGTGTGTGTGTGTGTGTGTGTGTGTGCGTGTGCATTTCTTATCTCATCCTCATCCCCCCGCTGTTTCTCTAATGGCTCCTGCTGGCCTCCTGCACATTGTCTTTCTTGGTGCTGATAGAGCTGCAGCCACACAGTTGAACTATTCAAATTGATGTCACCTATCGGAAAATGCTCGTCTGTTGCCCCACCCCACCCCCCGTCTGCGAAGAGCTATTTCCACTCACAATAGTGAAATTAAATTGCGTTGCCTGCGCTTGATAAAGTCCTAAAAACGCAGACCTTCTCTTGATGGGTTCCAGGCGAAATGAGATTGCAAATGAGGGACATTAGCTGGTTCTGTGCCAGCACTGGTGTTCTTTTATTATCGGTTGTGATAGTAGTTCAAACTTTCCAATTATCGAGAACCTTTGGCCACTCTTGGGTTTAATAGAGACTAAAGAAAATATATGTGCTCTTAAGAGAGTTGTGCTGAACGGCTTCTCTAAAGTGTTAATTTTATCAGTACTAAGAATTTATGTATAGTACATTAACCATTGCTTAGACAGGGGATAATGAACTATTTTTTAACCAGTATGTTTAGTTAAAACTCTGAGTGGGCTTTGACTCATTGGCTTTTGGCTTTGGTCTGATTGACTAAAACTAAATTGAGTATTTAGTCCTTGCTAGGAGTGAGGGAGCATGTGATTGGCTGTGACAAACTGATCAGACCACTGAAACTTCACAGAATCTGTTTTATTTATTTAATTTTACTTTGACAGAAAGAGCCTTTTCTGCTCTTTATTTCATCGATAGTGGAGAGCTGACAATAAACAATAGGGAAGAGTGGAAGAATGAATTCATGTGCATTACCTGGCAGGCCACACTTCCTACCTAGTCAAAAGGTTTAATGTGAATGGAATTGATTTCTAGATATCCCACAGTCACAAATGCGTTCGAACAACCACAAAAGACTGCGCCTGCTTTCTGCCTAGTGACTTGCGTATACATTATGGCAAGCGCGCTAGCCAAACAGAATATAAACTTTGTCACCTGAAGACCCAAGTTTGGTTTGAAGACGAAAAACGGACCAAGCACAATTAATGTTCTCTCACCATTCCTGATTTCTAATATGTACTCAAAGCATTCGGTGTGGTCTTGCAGCTGTCAGAGCAGAAACTAAAGCTGATGCTCTCCGTAAGTTTTTCCATCGTCTCAGTGCCCGTTCATGTGTAAATTGCGCAAGCTTATTTTGTCTATTAGATCGTAAGATCTGAAAAAGCCCATACATTTACCCACCCATAGACCCTCCCCTCAAAGTAATCAGGACAGAATGGGTTAAAAGTGGACAAAAGAGACAGATTAAAACATCAGGTGTAGACAGGCCACAGTTGCTCAATGAAATTTCGTGAGCAAAATCCAGTAATTTCAATAAGAATCCATGCAAATCAGGAATTACACACTTGGCCAAAACATTTCCAGATGCAGATTTCGCTTTGTGTTAATTTTTTCACTCAAATTCAGCACGTCGACCAACAAACATACTTATTTTATACATTTTATACACTGATTTATACATACTAGTGCAAAGTACCTGTGCAAAATCAGTTTTTGTGTGTGTTTTTAGTAATTGTTGGTTCGGTGTGTTTTAGTGCTCATTGTTACAATTACACAGCATAAGTTCAGTGACATTTTTATTTGTGCATGGTAGAAATCAATAAATATGGAAAATTGAACTACACGATTGAGGGAGCAGGCTACACAGTGAACTCCGAGAAAACGCTACGCTTGAGCAAATAGTTTGTGTATAGGCCAGTACAAATGATGGCCGTGAAAGAGACTGTGAATGCATTGAATAGGATATGTTTAGTTGGTGAATAGCATAGGCTACTATTACACAGTAGCGATAACATTAACCCCCTGAGGTCTACGGTATCGCCGGCGATACCAGCTCGCTTTTTTTTTATCAATGTAAAAGAAACTCATAAATACTCTGTTGACTTTGATTTTCCATAGGAGTTTCATACATCAATCGATTCTGTTAAATGTGTATTATTTTTGTGTATACTCACAATAAAAACAAAGTGTTGTGCTTTTTGCCAAATAAAGAAAAATAAACACGAAGCGAGTTCTGCCTTCTCTCTGCCAGTGAAGTCCATTCTGAAACGCGTCCGAAAATGAACAATAACTGAGCGAATACTCAGTCAAACAGGCATACAGACACACAGGCATGAAGCTTGAATTCTCTTCTTTTAAATGAAGTAATTTATATAAAAAACAAATATTCTCATCTTGTGAAATCTGTATTAAAAGAGAGCGATTCCAGTCGAGCTCATCTCATGAGCTCGAAAATGTATTTGTATAAGCAACGTATTAAACTGCAAATTAACATTTATATTCCTTATAATAAAAACGAAAGACCTATGTTACAGACATATGAAAGACAACATTTCGTTGATTAGTTTTGGATAGATTACACATTTTTACTGTAAAATATCTGCCACCTCAAATAAGCTTTTGTTTGCCAATTTTTGCTAATATGTTAAATATAGTATGTTTTGTCAATGTAGGCTATATTCGAAGTTTGAAATATGTATGATAAAATGTATACTTTAGTTTTTACAAAGAAAGATTACACTTCAATTGTTGTTGTAATTGTAACCTTTTTAATAAAAAAATATATATTTACAAGGTAGATGTAAACAAATTTTAAAAGGTAAATATAAGCATTTTCTTTAAAAAAATTTTATTGTGTTTTATTATTGACAAATTTGGGGAGAGGATACATATTCCAAAACTGAAAATACAGTATGAGAATTAACTGCACAATTAATAGACATGTTTTCCTTGGATATTATACAATTTGCAAGCAAAATTTGTGAAAAAAAAAAAAAATTGACATGCTTCCAACTGTGAACCAATTTGGTAGAATATATATATATATATATATATATATATATATATATATATATATACACTGTATATATATTGCTCTTGCATTCTTTCTTGTGGCTATAGGTGACACACCTGAATGAATGGCTCATTAAGTATGCGGGCCCCATTGTCTCCTGAGGTGTGAACCACTACATATGCATGATGCTGTTGAATGGTTGCGCATATTGCCTTTACAAACAAAAAGTGTTTTACAAGATTTAAATCAATGTATTGTGTTATGTGAATGATAAGGGCAGGATGATTTTCACATCATTTTGAAGAAAAAACTCTAGGCAAAGACATCAATTAGTCAAAAGTCTTATTGACACGTATTTAGTATGTGTTTTGTGGCCTTATTTCAGAAACTTTAGTTTTTAGTTTTTTCAATAACCATGCATAAACATTATTCTCTCAAAAATACAAACATGTACATGCATGTTGCTCACATATTATGGTAGCCCTGTTTGTGCTAAATAGAGTGTAATTATACCTTTGCCATTAATATGTTTATAAGCAACTGAAAAAAGCACAAATGTCAGGGCATGTCAGAACATCTCAAGGACCCCAAAAACCCCTCAGACCTCAGAGGGTTAAGCGCACCAGAATAAAATATAATATTCAGAAATAAACAGTGTAGCTGACTTACAGATTCAGTTAACATCCACAAATGAATAAGCGCGACGATTCAGGGAGCAGGCTACATAGTGAACTCAGAGAAAACGCTACTTAAGCGCCGCTGCTTTCTTCGACCCTCTCTGTCTCTGGTCTTGCGCTGTGCTCACTCAGTGTCAGTGTGAGAGGGGGAGTGGCCAGTGGCTAGAGTGGCAAAAGTCAATGTGTGCTTCTTTTACCGATATATTTAACGATATCTTTTGCATTTCTAATCCAAACAACGGCAAACTTGGCACTGCACTTACTCGTGCCCGTAGCAAGACACCTGTCAAGTTTGAAATCCATCGGAGTAACGGTTCGAGAGATATGCGAATAACAGACACACACACACAGACAGAAAGATGTTCCTGTAATTTATAGATGGATGTAATATTCAGAAGTAAACAGCGTAGCTGACTTACAGATTCAGTTAACATCCACAAATGAAGAAGCGCTACGCTTGAGCAAACAGTTTGTGAATAGGCAACTACAAATGATGCCCGTGAAAGAGACTGTGGACACATTGAATAGAATATCTTTAGTTGGTGAATAGCATAGGCTACTATTACACAGTAGCGATAACGTTAAGCGCACCAGAATGAAATATAATATTCAGAAGTAAACAGCATAGCTGACTTACAGATTCAGTTAACATCCACAAATGAATAAGCGCGTCGATTCAGGGAGCAGTGCAAAGTGCCCGTGCAAAATCAGTTTTTGTGAGCTGATCGCCGTCAAAAAAGTTCAGCATTTTGAAAAAAAAGTGTCATGAATTTATTGCATTTTTGGGGAAAAATAATCCGTTTTTTTAATAGATCTTTGAAAATCCAAATCTGGATTTGAATTTTTTATGTTATTATAACCTAAAGATGCTATGTGAAAGTTTGAAACAGAAAATAGTGGTTTTCATCTTGCCACTTTCTTGGTAAAGAAAACACATTTTTACTCAAATTAATCAAAATGGATTTATCACGTTCTGGAACCAAACTATATTCAGAAGTAAACAGTGTAGCTGACTGAGTGTTTATGTCATAATGTTTATTTTTAAACCACAACCTTCTTGGGGCTTCTTTGACCGATACAACCCTCTAATGTCAGAATGTTTATTTTTAAACCACAACCTTTTAAAAATGATATATTTAACGATATCTTTAGCATTGCTCATCCAAACAACGTCAAACTTGGCACTGCACTTACTCGTGCCCGTAGCAAGACACCTGTCAAGTTTGAAATCCATCGGAGTAACGGTTCGAGAGATATGCGAATAACACTTTTGTTGCCAGCTATTTTGACAATAATGGCTGTATGTTGAGTTATTTTCAGAGGACAGTAAATATATACTGCTATACAAGCAGCACATTGATTACTCTAAAATATGTCCAAGTTTAATTTCTATAGTATTGTCCCTTGAGAATATATACTAAAATGTTTGCTGAAATGTGAAGGGTGTATTCACTTTCGTGAGATACTGTATAATAGTTTTGTGAAGTTACCAATAACATACAACAGATACAAGAACAATTTAAAGTTAATATTAATTAAATACATGTTAAATGGTGGTCATTTTATTATTATTATTATTATTATTATAATGTATGTGCTGGTGTAGATGAGGTGATGTCTTTCAACACCAATGGTAGTGTCTTTATTGCTGCTGTGAAGGATGACACCCTCTGCTAGCGGTATATTGGACAGGACGTGCGGTGTGTGGGAGCTGTCTGTGTCCATGGTGCTCAGGCATGTGGAAGTGTCACGATTTGTTTGTATGTGTGACTGGCTATTATTCTCTCAGCACTGTTTATGTGGGCAGCTCTGGACTGAAAGGATGTGTGGGCATAGCAGTTGCTCTGGCTACAAACGCTGGCCCCTGACAACATTGTACATCCACTGAACAGACGAGACAGAGATGGACGGATGGATGGTTGCTGTGTTTGGAATCTATGTAATGGATCTATTTGTTAGTACACTAGAACAACAGAAATCTCAGAGGTCTACCAGGGAGAAATCACAACCTATGACGGCTCTGATAGTGTCTTGGCCCCAGGAGGGCCGATGGTGCCAGTAAATGTCGGGTGCCGTTCCAAAAGAGTGAAGGGGGAGTGAGAACCGCATAGCAGAAGCTCTCTTCACTGACTGATTGGAGATCTGATGCAAAGGTTGCCTGCAAGCGTAAAGATTATGTGCATACGTTGTCTTATTAAATGCTTTAGTGTCTTTGGCTGACATTTACTTGTGTAAATGCCAATCTCGGCACTACCTGTTTCCGTGAAAATGCTGCTTTGCACCGTTAAAATCACTCTTAGATACAAACGAAAAGTTGAGGCATTCATTATTTTCTGAGTTAAGACCTAGCGGCCTCGTTTTAGAGACAGGGAAAGACAAGATGTAGGATTGAGATTTGAGATGCCTGTAATGGCTGGACTGAACCTTATCTCTGCTGATGGGATGTTGATTTTGTCACAAATTTGTCAACATCACCAATTACATCAGCTTCATTGTTAGTGTGGATGATATCTGTCCTGAATTGACAGACCAGGCTGGCTGGTTAACTCTCTACAGTCCAGAGCATGTGAGTGATATTCCGCTCAATGCCAGTGTGCTCCACTCAATCGTTCACAGCCCACGCTTACGCTCACGCTCACCGGTAAAATGAAGTCGCTCAAATCCCGCTCCGACATTGAAGGGGTCCTGTTATGCTTTTCCACTTTTTTAACTTTAGTTAGTGTGTAATGTTGCTGTTTGAGCGTAAAAAAGATCTGCAAGGTTACAAAGCTCAAAGTCCACTCCAAAGAGAGATATTTTATTTAACTTTTCAAGATCCCTTTCAAGAACTACAACGAATGGTTCATTTGGATTACAACATGATTCTTCCGAATCTTATGAAGTCACAATGTTCCTCATTTAAATAATCTGTGTCCATGGAATAAGCAAGAAAGGTGTGAGGCCTGGTTGAGCTGCATTAGAGAAGACAGTGTTGTGGCTATATCAAAGAGACACTGGTTTTTTTTTTTTTTTTTTTTTTTTTACAGCGTTTCCAAAACTCCTTTGTTTGACCTTCCTAAGGCTGACAAACTTAGAGTGGTTAAAATTTCTTTTAAACACTGTTCCTGAACATTTTAACACCAACGTTTATCTGTGCGCTGCACATTTTATGGAGAACAGCTTGTTTTCTGTTGCTTTGTAAGCTCTTGCTTTTGTAAGACGGTTCACCGCTCCTTAGGAAAATTAACCATGGTTTTGTGATCGATAACTATTTGTATTCCCTTAGTTTTCCATCAAATATCATGATTAAATGGTGGATAACATTGTATCTATAATGTATAAGAAAACACCCAAAAACATACCACTCTGTAACGTCCTGTGAAATCCGTGCTTGCAAAGTTTAACTTGGAGGCAAAGGTGTAAATAGAAAAGTATACTTGAGATGAAATGAGAGGTGACAAAACTAAATATAAATCAAGGTAAATATCACACCTGTACTAAATATTTTTAGTGTGCTTCATGTCTGATAAAGATGTGATTTTGTCAAATAATACAAAAAAAATAGTGTCAATATAATTGATTGGTGTTTAAATAATACATAAAATGCAAACTATGAAATTGGCAAGAGTCATTTAATTATGACATTTTATTACAAAAATTTTCAGAATGTCAATTCTTTCACTGTCATAACACAAAATCCTGTCAAACACAACATATTCTTTGAGATGTTGTTAAAATGCCATTTTGGTGGGATCTTTCATGACTTTTAGAAAATTAAAGATAAATCTGACCTTGTCTGCTATATGGGAATGTGTTTAATTGTCACAATGCCCTTAAAATTGTCCAAAAAATTGCTTTATTTTCTTTAAGCAAAATATGACATCATTCCTTCAGATTTAGGGGTGATGGATGACCCAAACATTGCATGACATTCATCCGTAACCTGACACACAGTCCATCTCTTATGTGGGCCACGATCACTTTATCCAGGTATGGGTTTTGCAGTGAAAAACTGTTTCTCTGGATACCTAGGATAGGACTGTGTAAGTGGACCCATAACCTGGTTTGTCTGAAAGCTGTGTAAGTGAAAAGCTCAGTATTTTTTCACCCACTCTGTTGACCTCATTTACCTCTGCAAACGCCTGTCATTCAGAAAGATGGATGAGTGATCCTAGTCACTGGGCTGCTTGCCTATTAAAGACCTAATGGAGCACATACCGGGCACAAATAAGCCTTCGCTGAGAAAAGGCCACAATTCCTCTCCCTTTCTCTGGTGTCATGATAAAATGGCCCTATTCATTATGCCTGCTTACTCCGTTGTACCCAGAGTGTGTGTGTGTTTTGAATTGGCTTTTGTGTTTTGTTGGTAATTGTAGGGGTAATGATGTTTGTTGGGAAGTAGAGCGCAGACAGATGAGAGATCATTGACTGTTCTGAATAAACATACTGGAGAAAGGGCACGACGGTGAACACTTGACTGTACTGATTGCTCGATGTGCATCACTGTTCTGTCAATGGACTCCCATGTACCGTGAGTGACGGTGAATGAATTGATGTTTGCTGCAGATAATCTATTCTTGGTATGTTGAATAGTTTCTTTGGTGCATATTAACTGTGTCTGAGCCGTGGCCTAGTGGTTTATGCAAATTGTTAGACACGTTGAGCTGGAGCTCTTGTGGAAGATGCAAATTCTAGTTCAGCTTTTCTGTTTTTACTGTATACGAGCAGTATTCAAATGGCGGACCGTGGTCCGGTTCTGGACCCCGGCTTGTTTCCATTTGGAGCGTATGAATAATTGCGCCATTTATCGTTTCTACAGATAAAAAGTGAACAGCGGTTCACATCACAACCGCTCAGGGCCATTTACGGTAATGATCTTTCGTCACTACATCCTTTAATATTTTTAATCTAGAGCCAAATGTGCTGCTTCATTCAAGCCTTTTCCGCTACATTCGCATTGATGATGCAGTTACAAGGAGAGTTCACCTAAAAATTTTAATTGACATTACTTGTCCTCAAGTTGTTTCAAATCTGTATGAGATTATTTTTTCTGTTGAAAAAGAAGTAACACAAAAGAAGTTATTTTAAAGATTAAGAGTAGGAAAAAACAAACTATTTTGTGTTCAACAGAAGAAAGAAACTCATACAGAGGATGAGTAAATGATGACAGAATTTTTCATTGTTGGGTGAACTATCCCTTTAACAACAGTAGCAGAAACACGATGAGCAGCAAAATAGACACGTTTGCTAAAATGCTGCAGAAAACAAGAATGCAGCAAATATAATTATTTTTATCTGTCATAAAGATGACTCCGACCATTAACTAAACCAGGTTTGTAACAAGTTGACGCACCTTTTCACTTTTTTTTATTTTTATTTTCATATATTGAATATTATTAATCAGCATATTAAGAGCATTTCATAATAAACAATGTAATTCTTTGGAAAAAATATTTAGAGATGGCAAGAGAAGACACAACATTTTTTATTATAGAAATTGCTAGTTATTTTCTAGTTTTGTTTTGTGCTCATGATGAAAGTATTTATTATTAGATCATGGACGTTGTTTGTTTTTAGTAGTTTATTACTTTGAGCAAAACATAAAAATGGTCCATACTTTTCTTTAAAAGTAAACCCTGCACCCCTAGTATGTTTTCTCAGTCCCAAGGCCTTCTATGTGCCATACACACAAGTGTCTAAATGTAAAAAAAAATGTAGCCTGATAAAACATCTTAGCGTACCTTTTTGTATTCATATCCAGTTGGGAGAGGAAAAAAATAAATAAATTTTTAACGGTACTACAGCTGTTCCGATTGGAAACGTATAACTGTCTATGTATAGTTGTCCAGACCTCCAGTGGGAAGGAAATATAGAGACCGGACCTCTTGGAACTTTAATTGAATATCCCTGCTGTATATTATATCTGCAAGAATAGCAAAAAGGCCTAAATGTTTTCCACAGAATACATAATAAGTGTAGTTTAGCTTGTCCTAAATTCCTGTTGTAACAGGATATAACTATCTATAAATTACAGAAATGTCTGTCTGTCTGTCAGTCAGTGTGTCTGTATGTCTGTTATTCGCATATCTCTCGAACCGTTAGTCCGATGGATTTCAAACTTGACAGGTGTCTCGCTACGAGCACGAGTAAGTGCAGTGCCAAGTTTGAAGTTGTTTGGATTAGAAATGCAAAATATATCGTTAAATATATCAGTAAAAGAAGCACTTGGAAGGTTGTGGTTTAAAAATAAACATTCTGACATTAGAGGGTTGTATCGGTCAAAGAAGCCCCAAGAAGGTTGTGGTTTAAAAATAAACATTCTACATAAACACTCTGTCAGCTACACTGTTTACTTCTGAATATTATTTTTTATTCACGCCCATCATTTGTAGTAACCTATTCACAAACTGTTTGCTCAAGCGTAGCATTTTTTCGGAGTTCACTGTGTAGCCTGCTCCCTAAATCGTCGAGTTCACTGTTCAGTTCAATTTTATTTATATAGCACATTAAAAACAATCATAATTGACCAAAGTGCTTCACAAGATCCAACAAAGAAACAAAAACAAATTATTATACAGACAATATCACACAAAGTACAAACAAAATAACCAACAGGTCAAGATATCAAAGCTCAACTAGAATTGAAAGCCAAAGCATAGTAATGCGTCTTAAGCAAGGACTTGAATATTTCAATAGTCTGAGCTTTCCTTACATAAACTGGTAGACAATTCCAGATATTAGGAGCAGCCACTGCAAACGCTCTGTCACCTTTGTTTTTTAGCCTAGATCTGGGCACATCGAGGAGCATCTGGTCGGAAGACCTCAGTACTTTGACAGGTGTGTGGACATGTAGAAGCTCCGTCAAATATGAAGGCGACAACCCACTTAAGATTTTTAAAAATCACTGTGTAGCCTGCTCCCTGAATCGTCGCGCTTATTCATTTGTGGATGTTAACTGAATCTGTAAGTCACCTACGCTGTTTACTTCTGTATATTATATCTATCTATAAATTACGGGAACGTCTTTCTGTCTGTGTATGTTTGTGTGTGTTTGTGTGTGTGTGTGTTTGTGTGTGTTATTCGCATATCTCGAACTGTTACTGTGCGTTCACACCGGACGCGAATAGCGCGTCAAATTCGCGCCTGCCACGTCTAGTTATATGCTTGACCACTTTGTGTCCATTTGCGCGTCAAGAGCAAGAGCACCTTTATATTCAGCGAGGAATCCTGACCTGAAACGTTTAAACGGCAGTGTATATGGACTCAACGCTAACAGACACTAACTAAAAAGCTACAAAACTAATTTCATGGGGTCTCTGACTAACTAATAGTACTCTAGTCTGACGAACAAAATTACATTGCATTTTTTTTTTTTTACCCAACTCCATCAAAATACACAATTATTTTGGCACAGTAAAGCCTGTTTTGACTCTAAAAATCCCTAAATCCCAGGTTTTGAGCCGTGCTGACTTCTAGTAGACTTTCAGGCACAAAGAAGATATTTCTCTCTCTACCTTTGGCTTTGGTTCATATACCAAGAATTCAGCAAGTTAGGGGGAGATTTACTCATATAGACCTCTGCATTCACCTTATCTCAGGTTTCCTGGGCAGCTCTCTTTCTCACTAAAAGAAACCATATCCTCCGTAGAGGACACTCTCAGGGGAGAATGGTCAAATAAGCTATGTCCTATATCTCTGCATTGACTGGGGAGGGCACTGTAGGTATTTCAAATGTGACCCTTCTACTAATTTCATTTTATCTGTCTGTCCTTTTCTCAGATTATTGTGGCGTTCTGCTCTATGCACCTTTTGCATACTGTAATTGGCTGTGAATCAAAGACCTTAATCAATAAGAGAGCATGGCGAGTCATTTTCAATAAAGGCTTCCATTACTCCTCTGAACCTGGCCGTCTGGAGCATTACCTTGCTGTGTTTCAAAACCTTGTGAGCTGCCTACCTAGACAGCATTTTCGGGCATCATATGTGCGTTTGTACTTTCCATTCAGACCAAGTGGACTGTTTACCAAGACGTTTTTGAAAGTTCAAGTCAAACGATATAAATCTAGTGAGTAGCCAACATAGTCAGCAGTTTTGGACATCATAATTACATACGAACCTAGTGTCAGCAATTTTAGACATCATATAAGCACATTTGAATATTTGACTCAAGCTAAATGAGCGCCCTATCTAGATGGCATTTTAGCAACCATACACGTTCAAACATTTGATTCAAATGAGTTAATTTTACCTAGACAGCATTTTTGGCTATTATAGTCATGTTTGAACAATCAGTTTAAACAATTTGATTTGAGCATCATAGTTCAAGCCTTCCTTGAGAGCCTTTTTAGACATCGTAGACACATCATACAATCGATTCAAATGAATTGAACATAGGAAGCTGCCTACCTGTACAGCTACTTTTGGCAGTCATGGTCACATTTGAATGTTCATTTTAAAAACTGAGCTGTCTACATATGCACATTTTTGGGCACCATAGATGCATTTACTGTATATATTAGAATCAAATAGTCTTAACTTAGTGGAGCTTCCTTCTTGATAGCATGTTTTGAGCATAATGCATAGTCTTCTTCTATGCATTTGATTCAGTCCTAGTGAACTTTCTACCTAAACGCATTTTTGGACATTGGACAGATTCAAACATTTAGTTCAAATTATTCAATTTTGAATGTTCAATTCAAACGGTTCAAGCATATTGAGCTGCCTACAGTGTAAAGATGTAAAATTTTTAAAACGCTGCAGTAAAATCTGTTTAAAAAAAAAAGTTACCTTACCATATATGGTGAAAAACTCAAAATGCTTTAACATTGCATTGTGTAATTCTACTGTAAAATACTGTCAGATTTATGTTATTCCACATGTAAGACTATTATACTGTATGATATATGGTGAAAAACAATAGTACACTCCCTGTGGCACATATTTTAATTTATATTAATCCTTTTTGTTTCTTATTTTCGTTATTTGTACATTAGGGTGTTTTGTGTTCCATTTTCTGTTATCCAGTTCATGTTTTTTGCAGTATTTTAGTGTACCCTGGTGGTATTTTTACCATCCAGTCCATTTACGATGAACTCTGATTCATCATGTGGCTTTCTATGTTCCCACCTGTATTGTTATGGTTTTTAGCAGTACATTTTAAAGTAAAAAGCCAGTAAGAATCTAGGTAGGAAGCTCATAGGTTTTGATATATAGCCCCTCTATTTCTCACTGTCAATATATTATTGTGTTTCCATCGGACTTTCTTCCGCCATCACTCTTTCATCTTTTCAGCGGCATACTTTCTCTCTCTTTTTCACTCGTCACTAGATTAGTCAAAGGTCATTTTCCCAGCTGACTGATCTTGGCACGACAGAGCGTTCACACCTCAGTGGTCCTGTTCAGTGCCAAAACCAAAACGTGTGCACAAGTGTCACACTAATGAAGATGGAACGTGGGCCTAGTGCCATGAAGTAAATGTGTGTGCCGCAAGCTAAATGTGTGTATACTTATGTGTGTGTGTGTGTGTTTTCCCCCAACAGGCTTGTTAGAGAGAGCCGTCTCCTGCCTGCTATCTTTCAAGTCATAGAGGTAAGTGCGCTTCAGAGCTTTCTGGTTTCCTCTGTTTGCTTGATTTGTTTATTGCATTGGGTTTTCTGCTCTGACTTCGGGAAGCAGTGAAGTTACCAGAAAATCAAAAAGCTTTATGTAAATCTGAAAACACTATATTGGAGAAATTGGCCATGTTGCAGAAATGCATCAAAGTATTTTAGAAAGAAATAGTGGTAGTACTTGACCTGTCCTAGACGAACCTGTGCTATATTGGTAATTTAAAGGCATAGTTCACTTAAATAATGAACTTCTGTAATTATTTACTGATTCCCAGTTCATTCCAATTCCATTCAGTGTTATTGTTTTGTTTATTTTTATTTATTTATTTATTTGTTGTTGTGTTTTTTTGTGTGTTTTTTTTTTTTTTTTTGTGGAACACAAAAGGAGAAATTTGGAAGAATCTTCTTTTCCTTCAAAGTGACCATGGCTTTCATGTGGAAGCTAGTTTCTGTCACAGACTTTTTATCTCACGATTGCTAGTTTGTCTCACAATTCAGACTTTATAACTTGCAATAACTGGCAATATCTTGCAATTTTGACTTCATTTCTCTCAATTCAGAGTTTATAACTCGCAATTCAGATTTTTTTTCTCCTTTTTGAGATGTAAGCTTGCAATTGTGTCAAAGACTTTTCTTCTCACAATTTTGTTTATATCTCAAATTTCTGACTTATTGCTTGCAGTTGCAGGTTATAAACAAGTTATAAAAAGGTATAAATTGCGAGACTTTTTTTCCCCTCCTATTTGTTAGATAAAAAGTCGCAAATACCTTTTTTATTTTCTATTCCGTGGAGGAAATAAGCTAAAAATAAAAAAATAAAAAAAACTACATAAACGTTGTACATATTTCTTTTCTGTGTGCGCTGTAATCTAAGTCCTCTGAAACCATGATTTTTGTGAGAAATAGAAATAGAATTAAATCTTTGTTCACTGAAAATCTTCACTGCATCCCCTTCACTGAAGCTCTCTTTTCTTCATTCTATATATTTTAACTGGCATCATGACACGTTAATGTATGACATGCGTAAAAAAAGAAAGATGTTTTGCAGTCAGTGGTGTGAAACCAGAAAAGGCATTTAAGAATCTGAATGCTAATGAGATTACAGAGCTTCAATGAAGGGGGAAATTATCGGAAAATCACAAAATGAATGACAACGAGTTCCACTTAAAAATAAAACAAATGAAATTATTATCTGTTTATTAATTCCAAAATAATGATAATAACATTCCAAAATGTTAATAAATCACCTTTTAAATGACGTGTCATTTTAGAATCTGAACGCTAATGAGATTACAGAGCTTTGATGGAGAGGAAAATGATCGGAAAATTGTGACTTTATTTCTGTCTGACACAAAATATACGACAAGGAGTTCCATTTAAAAATTAAAGCTGCAAGCAGCGATGAAAAGGGCCCTCGCACTCCTGCCACCGCCACCGGGCGCCTTTAGGAAAGGCCTTAAGATTACACTCACTAAATTTGAAGAGGATCAGATCAAAACTGTAGGAGGAGTTTGTTAAAGTACAACCTCTGGAAATGGCAAAAACTGCACGAAATCTGAGAGGAAGTTCAAAATAGCTGACTTCCTGTTGTGTTTAGGGCTATGCTCCAAGAGACTTTTTTGTAGATATTGGGTCATTACATGTAGGTACCAAATTTCATACCTGTACGTGAAACCTAGAGCCGGGGCAAAATGTGGGGGCAATAATTAAACCATTTTGCCCCATCCAATTTTGAAAACCATATCACACGTACATTTTCACCACTTCTGAAGTGTGTGCAAAGTTTCATGATTTTTCAAGCAGGTTTTGTATTTGCCACACTTCCTGCTACCAGCAGGTGGCGCTATTGCTATAACCATAATGAGCATGGTCATGTGTTCAGGACAGGACTCTTATCAAACATGTGAAGTTTGGGACAGATTGGAAATTGTATGCCTGAGTTACTGCAGGCTGTCGGTGGTTGCCTAGCAACATCGGAAATGCAAGCAATATTGACAGAGAACTTATCTGATCATGCATATATCACCAAAAGGCCGAAATTGGGTAAACATTTGTCAGGCCGCCGAGGGCACACCCTTCGACGAAAACTCAAGATCTTCGCAATTTAACGTCGCAAAGGCCTTAAGATTACACTCACCAAATTTGAAGAGGATCAGATGAAATCTGTAGGAGGAGTTCGTTAAAGTACAACATCAGGAAATTACGAAAAATGCCCAAAATCTAGGAGGAAGTTCAAAATAGCTCACTTACTGTTGGGTTTAGGGCTATGCTCCAAGAGACTTTT
Source organism: Leuciscus idus (assembly GCA_021554675.1). Lineage (NCBI taxonomy): Eukaryota > Metazoa > Chordata > Actinopteri > Cypriniformes > Leuciscidae > Leuciscus > Leuciscus idus. The sequence goes on along the minus strand of CM038635.1, from coordinate 38,932,027 downwards.
TTTGTAGGTATTGGGTCATTACATGTATGTACCAAATTTCATACCTGTGCGTGAAACGTAGAGCCGGGGCAAAATGTGGGGGCAATAATTTACAGAATTTGCCCCACCCAATTTTGAAAACCATATCACACGTAAATTTTCACCACTTCTGAAGCGTGTGCAAAGTTTCAAGAGTTTTCGAGCATGTTAAGGCCCTCTAAAAAGCGATTCACTTTGGAGAAGAAGAAGAAGAAGAAGAAGAAGAATTAAAGCTGCAAGCAGCGATGAAAAGGGCCCTCGCACCCCTGCCACCGCCACCCGGTGGCTTTAGGAAAGGCCTTAAGATTACACTCACCAAATTTGAAGAGGATCAGATCAAAACTGTAGGAGGAGTTCGTTAAAGTACAACATCAGGAAATGGCAAAAACTGCACGAAATCTGAGAGGAAGTTCAAAATAGCTGATTTCCTGTTGTGTTTAGGGCTACGCTCCAAGATACTTTTTTGTAGGTATTGGGTCATTACATGTAGGTACCAAATTTCATACCTGTACGTGAAACCTAGAGCCGGGGCAAAATGTGGGGGCAATAATTAAGCCATTTTGCCCCATCCAATTTTGAAAACCATATCACACGTACATTTTCACCACTTCTGAAGTGTGTGCAAAGTTTCATGATTTTTCAAGCACGTTTTGTATTTGCCACACTTCCTGCTACCAGCAGGTGGCGCTATTGCTATAACCATAATGAGCATGGTCATGTGTTCAGGACAGGACTCTTATCAAACATGTGAAGTTTGGGACAGATTGGAAATTGTATGCCTGAGTTACTGCAGGCTGTCTGTGGTTGCCTAGCAACATCGGAACTGCAAGCAACATTAATATTGAACTTATCTGATCATGCATATATCACCAAAAGGCCGAAATTGGGTGAACATTTGTCAGGCCGCCGAGGGCACACCCTTCGACGAAAACTCTAGATCTTCGCAATTTAACGTCGCAAAGGCCATAAGATTACACTCACCAAATTTGAAGAGGATCAGATGAAATCTGTAGGAGGAGTTCGTTAAAGTACAACATCAGGAAATTACGAAAAATGCCCAAAATCTAGGAGGAAGTTCAAAATAGCTCACTTCCTGTTGTGTTTAGGGCTATGCTCCAAGAGACTTTTTTGTAGGTATTGCGTCATTACATGTATGTACCAAATTTCATACCTGTGCGTGAAACGTAGAGCCGGGGCAAAATGTGGGGGCAATAATTTACAGAATTTGCCCCACCCAATTTTGAAAACCATATCACACGTAAATTTTCACCACTTCTGAAGCGTGTGCAAAGTTTCATGAGTTTTCGAGCATGTTAAGGCCCTCTAAAAAGCGATTCACTTTGGAGAAGAAGAAGAAGAATAATTAAAGCTGCAAGCAGCGATGAAAAGGGCCCTCGCACCCCTGCCACCGCCACCCGGTGGCTTTAGGAAAGGCCTTAAGATTACACTCACCAAATTTGAAGAGGATCAGATCAAAACTGTAGGAGGAGTTCGTTAAAGTACAACATCAGGAAATGGCAAAAACTGCACGAAATCTGAGAGGAAGTTCAAAATAGCTGATTTCCTGTTGTGTTTAGGGCTACGCTCCAAGAGACTTTTTTGTAGGTATTGGGTAATTACATGTATGTACCAAATTTCATACCTGTATGTGAAACGTAGAGCCAGGGCAAAATGTAGGGGCAATAATTAAGCCATTTTGCCCCACCCAATTTTGAAAACCATATCACACGTACATTTTCACCACTTCTGAAGCGTGTGCAAAGTTTCATGAATTTTCAAGCACGTTTTGTATTTGCCACACTTCCTGCTACCAGCAGGTGGCGCTATTGCTATAACCAAATATGAGGATGGTCATGTGTTTAGGACAGGACTCTTATGAAACATGTGAAGTTTGGGGTAGATCGGACATTGTATACCTGAGTTACTGCAGGCTGTCTGTGGTTGCCTAGCAACATCGGAACTGCAAGCAACATTAATATTGAACTTATCTGATCATACATCACCAAAAGGCCAAAATTGGGTGTACGTTTGTCAGGCCGCCGAGGGCACACCCTTCGACGAAAACTCAAGATCTTCGCAATTTAACGTCGCAAAGGTCTTAAGATTACACTCACCAAATTTGAAGAGGATCAGATCAAAACTGTAGGAGGAGTTCGTTAAAGTACAACATCAGGAAATAGCAAAAACTGCCCAAAATCTGAGAGGAAGTTCAAAATAGCTGACTTCCTGTAGTGTTTAGGGCTATGCTCCAAGAGACTTTTTTGTAGGTATTGGGTCATTACATGTATGTACCAAATTTCATACCTGTACGTGAAACGTAGAGCCGGGGCAAAATGTGGGGGCAATAATTTACCGAATTTGCCCCGCCCAATTCTGAAACCCACATCACATGTAAATTTTCACCACTTCTGAAGCGTGTGCAAAGTTTCATGAGTTTTCGAGCATGTTTAGGCCCTCTAAAAAGCGATTCACTTTGGAGAAGAAGAATAATTAAAGCTGCAAGCAGCGATGAAAAGGGCCCTCGCACCCCTGCCGCCGCCACCCGGCGCCTTTAGGAAAGGCCTTAAGATTACACTCACCAAATTTGAAGAGGATCAGATCAAAACTGTAGGAGGAGTTCGTTAAAGTACAACATCAGGAAATTACGAAAAATGCCCAAAATCTAGGAGGAAGTTCAAAATAGCTCACTTCCTGTTGTGTTTAGGGCTATGCTCCAAGAGACTTTTCTGTAGGTATTGGGTCAATACATGTATGTACCAAATTTCATACCTGTACGTGAAACCAGGAGCCGGGGCAAAATGTGGGGGCAATAATTTACCGAATTTGCCCCCCCCAATTCTGAAAACCATATCACACGTAAATTTTCACCACTTCTGAAGCGTGTGCAAAGTTTCATGATTTTTCGAGCATGTTTTGTATTTGCCACACTTCCTGCTACCAGCAGGTGGCGCTATTGCTATAACCATAATGAGCATGGTCATGTGTTCAGGACAGGACTCTTATCAAACATGTGAAGTTTGGGACAGATTGGAAATTGTATGCCTAAGTTACTGCAGGCTGTCTGTGGTTGCCTAGCAACATTGGAACTGCAAGCAACATTAATATTGAACTTATCTGATCATGCATACAGGTCCTTCTCAATAAATTAGCATATTGTGATAAAGTTCATTATTTTCCCTAATGTAATGATACAAATTAAACTTTCATATATTTTAGATTCATTGCACACCAACTGAAATATTTCAGGTCTTTTATTGTTTTAATACTGATGATTTTGGCATACAGCTCATGAAAACCCAAAATTCCTGTCTCAATAAATTAGCATATTTCATCCGACCAATAAAAGAAAAGTGTTTTTAATACAAAAAAAGTCAACCTTCAAATAATTATGTTCAGTTATGCACTCAATACTTGGTCGGGAATCCTTTTTGCAGAAATGACTGCTTCAATGCGGCGTGGCATGGCCGTAATCAGCCTGTGGCACTGCTGAGGTGTTATGGAGGCCCAGGATACTTCGATAGCGGCCTTAAGCTCATCCAGAGTGTTGGGTCTTGCGTCTCTCAACTTTCTCTTCACAATATCCCACAGATTCTCTATGGGGTTCAGGTCAGAAGAGTTGGCAGGCCAATTGAGCACAGTAATACCATGGTCAGTAAACCATTTACCAGTGGTTTTGGCACTGTGAGCAGGTGCCAGGTCATGCTGAAGAATGAAATCTTCATCTCCATAAAGCTTTTCAGCAGATGGAAGCATGGAGTGCTCCAAAATCTCCTGATAGCTAGCTGTATTGACCCTGCCCTTGATAAAACACAGTGGACCAACACCAGCAGCTGACATGGCACCCCAGACCATCACTGACTGTGGGTACTTGACACTGGACTTCAGGCATTTTGGCATTTCCTTCTCCCCAGTCTTCCTCCAGACTCTGGCACCTTGATTTCCGAATGACATGCAAAATTTGAGCAACCACTGAGCAACAGTCCAGTGCTGCTTCTCTGTAGCCCAGGTCAGGCGCTTCTGCCGCTGTTTCTGGTTCAAAAGTGGCTTGACCTGGGGAATGCGGCACCTGTAGCCCATTTCCTGCACACGCCTGTGCACGGTGGCTCTGGATGTTTCTACTCCAGACTCAGTCCACTGCTTCCGCAGGTCCCCCAAGGTCTGGAATCGGTCCTTCTCCACAATCTTCCTCATGGTCCGGTCACCTCTTCTCGTTGTGCAGCGTTTTTTGCCACACTTTTTCCTTCCCACAGACTTCCCACTGAGGTGCCTTGATACAGCACTCTGGGAACAGCCTATTCGTTCAGAAATTTCTTTCTGTGTCTTACCCTCTTGCTTGAGGGTGTCAATGATGGCATTCTGGTCAGCAGTCTTACCCATGATTGCGGTTTTGAGATATGAACCAGGCTGGGAGTTTTTAAAAGCCTCAGGAATCTTTTGCAGGTGTTTAGAGGTAATTAGTTGTTTCAGATGATTAGGTTAATAGCTCGTTTAGTGAACCTTTTCATGATATGCTAATTTTTTGAGACAGGAATTTTGGGTTTTCATGAGCTGTATGCCAAAATCATCAGTATTAAAACAATAAAAGACCTGAAATATTTCAGTTGGTGTGCAATGAATCTAAAATATATGAAAGTTTAATTTTTATCATTACATTATGGAAAATAATGAACTTTATCACAATATGCTAATTTATTGAGAAGGACCTGTATATCACCAAAAGGCCGAAATTGGGTGAACATTTGTCAGGCCGCCGAGGGCACACCCTTCGACGAAAACTCTAGATCTTCGCAATTTAACGTCGCAAAGGCCATAAGATTACACTCACCAAATTTGAAGAGGATCAGATGAAATCTGTAGGAGGAGTTCGTTAAAGTACAACATCAGGAAATTACGAAAAATGCCCAAAATCTAGGAGGAAGTTCAAAATAGCTCACTTCCTGTTGTGTTTAGGGCTATGCTCCAAGAGACTTTTTTGTAGGTATTGCGTCATTACATGTATGTACCAAATTTCATACCTGTGCGTGAAACGTAGAGCCGGGGTAAAATGTGGGGGCAATAATTTACAGAATTTGCCCCACCCAATTTTGAAAACCATATCACACGTAAATTTTCACCACTTCTGAAGCGTGTGCAAAGTTTCATGAGTTTTCGAGCATGTTAAGGCCCTCTAAAAAGCGATTCACTTTGGAGAAGAACTCCTCCTACAGTTTTGATCTGTTCCTCTTCAAATTTGGTGAGTGTAATCTTAAGGCCTTTGTGACGTTAAATTGCGAAGATCTTGAGTTTTCGTCGAAGGGTGTGCCCTCGGCGGCCTGACAAATGTTCACCCAATTTCGGCCTTTTGGTGATATATGCATGATCAGATAAGTTCAATATTAATGTTGCTTGCAGTTCCGATGTTGCTAGGCAACCACAGACAGCCTGCAGTAACTCAGGCATACAATGTCCAATCTGTCCCAAACTTCACATGTTTGATAAGAGTCCTGTCCTGAACACATGACCATGCTCATTATGGTTATAGCAATAGCGCCACCTGCTGGTAGCAGGAAGTGTGGCAAATACAAAACGTGCTTGAAAAATCATGAAACTTTGCACACACTTCAGAAGTGGTGAAAATGTATGTGTGATATGGTTTTCAAAATTAGATGGGGCAAAATGGCTTAATTATTGCCCCCACATTTTGCCCCGGCTCTAGGTTTCACGTACAGGTATGAAATTTGGTACCTACATGTAATGACCCAATACCTACAAAAAAGTATCTTGGAGCGTAGCCCTAAACACAACAGGAAATCAGCTATTTTGAACTTCCTCTCAGATTTCGTGCAGTTTTTGCCATTTCCTGATGTTGTACTTTAACGAACTCCTCCTACAGTTTTGATCTGATCCTCTTCAAATTTGGTGAGTGTAATCTTAAGGCCTTTCCTAAAGCCACCGGGTGGCGGTGGCAGGGGTGCGAGGGCCCTTTTCATCGCTGCTTGCAGCTTTAATTAGGGCCCGAGCACCGATGGTTAGAGGACCCTATTGTTTTTGCTCTGTTTATTATTATTAGGGCCCAAGCCCTGAAAGGGCGAAGGCCCTATTGTTTTCGGTAGGATTATTTATTAGGGCCCAAGCCCTGAAAGGGCGAAGGCCCTATTGTTTTCGGTAGGATTATTAGGGCCCAAGCCCTGAAAGGGCGAAGGCCCTATTGTTTTCGTTAGGATTATTATTAGGGCCCAAGCCCTGAAAGGGCGAAGGCCCTATTGTTTCCGGTAGGATTATTTATTATTATTATTATTATTATTATTATTATTAGGGCCCAAGCCCTGAAAGGGCGAAGGCCCTATTGTTTCCGGTAGGATTATTTATTATTATTAGGGCCCAAGCCCTGAAAGGGCGAAGGCCCTATTGTTTTCGGTAGGATTATTTATTAGGGCCCAAGCCCTGAAAGGGCGAAGGCCCTATTGTTTCCGGTAGGATTATTTATTATTATTATTATTATTATTATTATTATTATTTTTCTGTCAACCTTTCGGGCATTTTTGGGGCCTTTAACATGCTCGAAAACTCTTGAAATTTTGCACACAGGTCAGAACCTGCGGCCATCAGGGCCGGGCTGAAGCTGGTACCCGGGCGTGGCAGGGGGGCTCAACAGCGCCCCCTTGAACGGGGTCCGAAAGTTTGGTCCATAAATCAGACACGCTTGCATGTAATAATATGAAACTCAATACACATATAGATCTCATCGGGCCAAACAACTTTCGTACTTTTACTTTTTACGCCAGCCCAACAGGAAGTCAGCTATTATGGGTTGTTTGGAAACGCATGCTGTGGAATTTAATGTACTCCTCCTAGGGAATTCATCCATTCGCCTCCAAACTCAGTCAGCATGAAGTCAAGACATTGAGGATGCTAACTTGCGGACAGATTTTTGATATCTCGAACGGTTTGGCCGTGGCGAGGACACGAATTGATGGCGAATAATGGAAACAGGAAGTGTGTTATAACTTCTGCATACATTAACTGATCTTGATTAAACTTCAGCAGTGTGTTCGATGTAAGAGGCCGATCACATGGATGTGACTATTGTGAGTCAAAGTTATAGCGCCACCAACTGGCAGCAGGAAGTGTGTCCCTTTCAAAATGCTTTGAAATCACCCTCTTATTTTTACCCGATTTGCTTCAAAGTTTATGTGTATAATGTAAACACACGGCAGATGTAGACCTGTGAAAGGATTTTTGATATCTTTAATACTGTTGCCATGGCAACGCTTCAAACTTTAATATTCTTTTTTGATGCTTTTGAGACTCTTAACATACTTGAAATTGGATGAAACTCGACAGACACATCACATTTATTAGCCCGTAGACATGTGCAAAGTTTCAGAAACGGGCGTGGTGAGGGGCTCAGTAGCGCCACCTTTAGTCATAAGTGGGGGGGTTAGTTTTATCAACAGCAACAAAACTTGGTATGTGTATTGTTCTCATCAAGACGGACAACTTTCTAATTTACATTAACGATCTCCGACCAACAGGAAGAGAGATATTTTGGTTTGAATGTGGATTTTCTGAAGAATTTTCTCTCCCTCTCTCTGTGTCTCTGTGTGTGTGAGGGGAGGGGGGATTTGACTATTGCTTTTATATTGTTAATCAAGGTTTCAGGGGCTTTTGGGGTCCTTAACGTGCTCAAAAACTCTTGAAACTTTACATACAAGTCGGAACCTGCGGCCATCAGGGCCTCGCTGAAGCTGGTACCCGGGCGTGGCAGGGGGGCTCAACAGCGCCCCCTGGAATGGGGTCCGAAAACTTGCTCCATAGATCAAACTAGCTTGCATGAATTAATATGAAACTCGGCACACACATAGATCTCATCGGGCCGAACAACTTTCGTGCTCTAAGTTTTGCGCCAGCCCAACAGGAAGTCGGCTATTATGGGTTGTTTGGAAAACGCTTGCTGTGGAATGCGAAGTACTCCTCCTAGAGAATTCATCCAATCCCCACCAACCTCGTTGTGCATGAAGTCAAGACATTGAGGATTCTAAATTGCGGACGGATTTTTGATATCTCAAACGGTTTGGCCGTGGCGAGGAAACGAATTTATGGCGAGAAAAGAGAAACACGAAGTGGAATAACTTCTGCATACATTAACTGATCTTGATGAAACTTCAGCAGTGTGTTCGTGGTAAGAGGCAGATCAGATGGATGTAACTATTGTGAGTCAAAGTTATAGCGCCACCAACTGGCAGCAGGAAGTGTGTCACTTTCAACATGCTTTTGACAAAAGTGGGGGGGTTAGTTTTAACTACAGTAAAAAAAAAATAGTTTGTATATTGTACTCATCAAGCCGGACAACTTTCTAATTTACATTCATTAGCTCCGGCCATCAGGAAGTCAGATATTTTGGTCTGAATGTGGATTTTTTTGCTAAATCAGCCTCTGAATTTTTAGCCACTCCTCTTAAACTATTTATTTTATTCCCACCAAACTTTTTCAACATGATGAAAATACATTAAATATGCTAAATTGTGAACGGATAATACATATCTCAAACGGTTTTGCTATGGCGAGGGATTAAAGTAATGTCCAAAAAGGAAACACTAAAAGCTTAAAATCTTCTAAAAATGTAATTATATACCATTTATTTCTATATAAAAGTATACAAATATTACAACTGAACCCATTTTTTTCTGTTTTTAAAAAGAATTTTATTCTAATTTTGATCTAAAATTAAAAACAGTAAAGTAAATTTTTTTTTTTTTAAAGTCATACATAGGGCTATTCTGCCCTCTTGTGTCCAAAAGGACATCAAAATAGTATATAAAACTTTTTACCAGGTAGGCCAATATTGTATTTAAATATACATTTATTAGGTATGTGTCTGAGGATATTTTCCCACCGGTTAATCGACGTGTGAAACGAGAGGGTGCTTTTAAATTGCTAATATAAAAGTGAAAGAAAAATACGGACGTCCGCACGGACATTGATAATGTTGCACACACAAATCACACACACGCTGGAAAGAATGATACTTTTAAACATAACACTAAACCCCCATTAAGTGTCGCCAGGCGACCGTCTTAATGAGTGAGTCATTGATTCATTCGTTCAAACGATTCGTTTGAATGACTGAGTCATTTATGATTAAGACATATGTTTATGGATTGATCATTCAATCTTTGAGTCAACCGATTCGTTCAAAATGCTGAATCATTCAGAAATGAGAAAACACATTGCTGAGAGATGCGCGTGATGATTCTGCTGTGATCTTTTTGTTTAACTATTTTCGCTGCTGAAACAGAACAAAAACAGTCAATATTGCATCTAAAATGTAAGTGACTTGATTGTAACTGTTTTTTAACCTGTTGTATGAAATCAATGTCACAGTTTCAATCGTGATTGTATTCAGGAAACAGCCTTCTCGTCAAGTGAGGTTGCTTAACTGTTATAAAATATATCAAAACTCCATATTTATCATTTTTATAGTCAGTAAGTTGTTAACTGAGTTTGTTTTTTGTGTGCTGATCTCATTTGTTTACATTTCTCCTGGAGAAGCTGCATGAGCCTCAGCAGCGCAACCTTGTTACCATTGATCAACTGATTACTGGTAATCCATTTATTAACAACTGTTGATTGCAACTTAAAATTAATGTAATAAAATTAGAATAATCTCTCGTTTTAGTCATTCCTAAGTTATTTTTTTGTCATTGACGTTCTAATCAGGCTACTCTTGTCGGGCAAGTAAAATTCTCTTTCAGGTTGGCCTATTGTATTTATATATAAATATATTAGGGATGTGACTGTGGGAAAATTTTCCCACCGGTTAATCAATGTGTGACACCGCTGGGGGCTTTTGAATCGGTAACTTTAAAAACGAAAGTAAAATATGTTTGTCCGCACGGACATTGATAATGGTGCAGAGCGAGCGCATTTTGCAATCTTGATATCGCAGTCTGTTCATTATAGCCTTTATAAAATATAATAATAAAATAGTCAACCTAACATATAAAAATTACACTGCTCTGAATAGTATGAATTGTACTGACTATTTAAACACAGTAATCACCGCTAAACTGTGATGTTTCCAAGCACATATTTGCGCATGTGAAGAGGATAATTTTTCCCTTCAATAGTGGAACGTGAGTGAAGTACAAAGCCTATAATAAACAAATGTTTAGCATCCAAAAATGTAATATATATATATATATAACAAAAAAAAAATATATATATATATATATATATATATATATATAAACACACTTAAAAAAAAATATATATATATATATATATATATATATATATATATATATATATATATATATTTTGTTTTTGTTTTTTTGTTATATATATATATATATATATATATATATATAAAAATATAGCTGCGAGCAGCGATGGAGGGCCCAAGCCGGTGAAACCGCCACCCCGGTGCCTTTAGTGTAACTAAAGGCACCAGGGTGGCGGTGCCACCGGCTTGGGCCCGCAATCGCTGCTCGCAGCTATATTTATTATTATTCTTCTTCTTATTCTTATTTTTCTGTCAACCTTTCGGGCACTTTTGAGACCCTTAACGTGCTCGAAAACTCTTGAAACTTTGCACACGGGTCAGAACCCGCGGCCATCAGGGCCGGGCTGAAGCTGGTACCCGGGCGTGGCAGGGGGGCTCGACAGCGCCCCCTTGAACGGGGTCCGAAAACTTGGTCCATACATCAGACACGCTTGCATGTAATAATATGAAACTCGGTACACATATAGATCTCATCGGGCCGAACAACTTTCGTACTTTTACTTTTTACGCCAGCCCAACAGGAAGTCGGCTATTAAGGGTTGTTTGGAAACGCATGGTCTGTTATTTGAAACACTTCTCCTAGGGAATTCACCCGATCACCACAAAACTCGGTGTGCATGAAGTCAAGGCATTGAGGATGCTAAATTGCGGACAGATTTTTGATATCTCGAACGGTTTGGCCGTGGCGAGGAAACGAATTTATGGCGAATAATGCAAACAGGAAGTGTGTTATAACTTCTGCACACATTATCTGATCTTGATGAAACTTCAGCAGTGTGTTCGTGGTAAGAGGCCGATCAGATGGATGTGACTATTGTGAGTCAAAGTTATAGCGCCACCAACTGGCAGCAGGAAGTGTGTCCCTTTCAAAATGCTTTGAAATCACCCTCTTATTTTTACACGATTTGCTTCAAAGTTTATGTGTATAATGTAAACACACGGCAGATGTAGACCTGTGAAAGGATTTTTGATATCTTTAATACTGTTGCCATGGCAACGCTTCAAACTTTAATATTCTTTTTTGATGCTTTTGAGACTCTTAACATACTTGAAATTGGATGAAACTCGACAGACACATCACATTTATTAGCACGTAGACATGTGCAAAGTTTCAGAAACGGGCGTGGTGAGGGGCTCAGTAGCGCCACCTTTAGTCATAAGTGGGGGGGTTAGTTTAATCAACAGCAACAAAACTTGGTATGTGTATTGTTCTCATCAAGACGGACAACTTTCTAATTTACATTAACGATCTCCGACCAACAGGAAGAGAGATATTTTGGTTTGAATGTGGATTTTCTGAAGAATTTTCTCTCCCTCTCTCTGTGTCTCTGTGTGTGTGAGGGGAGGGGGGATTTGACTATTGCTTTTATATTGTTAATCAAGGTTTCAGGGGCTTTTGGGGTCCTTAACGTGCTCAAAAACTCTTGAAACTTTACATACAAGTCGGAACCCCCTGCCATCAGGGACGGGTTGAAGCTGGTACCCGGGCGTGGCAGGGGGGCTCAACAGCGCCCCCTTGAACGGGGTCCCAAAACTTGGTCCATAGATCAAACACGCTTGCATGAATTAATTTGAAACTCGGTACACATATAGATATCATCAGGCCGAACAACTTTCCCCCGGTCAAGTTTTACGCCAGCCCAACAGGAAGTCGGCTATTATGGGTTGTTTGGAAACGCTTGCTGTGGAATGCGAAGTACTCCTCCTAGAGAATTCATCCAATCCCCACCAAACTCGGTGTGCATGAAGTCAAGACATTGAGGATTCTAAATTGCGGACGGATTTTTGATATCTCGAACGGTTTGGCCGTGGCGAGGAAACGAATTTATGGCGAGAAAAGAGAAACACGAAGTGGAATAACTTCTGCATACATTAACTGATCTTGATGAAACTTCAGCAGTGTGTTCGTGGTAAGAGGCCGATCAGATGGATGTAACTATTGTGAGTCAAAGTTATAGCGCCACCAAGTGGCAGCAGGAAGTGTGTCACTTTCAACATGCTTTTGACAAAAGTGGGCGGGTTAGTTTTAACTACAGTAAAAAAAAAATAGTTTGTATATTGTACTCATCAAGCCGGACAACTTTCTAATTTACATTCATTAGCTCCGGCCATCAGGAAGTCAGATATTTTGGTTTGAATGTGGATTTCTTTGCAAAATCAGCCTCTGAATTTTTACCCAGTCCTGCTAAGTGGTTTATTTTATTCACACCAAACTTTTTCAACATGATGAAAATACATTAAAGATGCTAAATTGTGAACGGATATTGAATATCTCAAACGGTTTTGATATGGCGAGGGATTAAAGTAATGTCAAAAAAGGAATCAGAAAACATCTCATATCTTCTACAAATGTAATTATACACCGTTTATTTTTATAGAAAATTATACACATATTAGAACTAAACCCATTTTATTCTGTTTTTGCAATTCAAGAAGTATAAAAAAAGTTAAAAACAGGCTATTTAGTGCTATTTGGTTCAACAAAAAAGCAAACATAGGGCTATTCTGCCCTCTTGTGTCCAAAAGGATATACAAATAGTATATTAAACTTTTTACTAGGTAGGCCTATATTGTATTTAAATATAAATGTATTAGGTATATGACTGTGAGGATATTTTCCCATCGGTTAATTGACGTGTGACACGAGCGGGTGCTTTTAAATCGCTAATATAAAAGTGAAAGTAAAATTCGGACGTCCGCACGGACATTGATAATGGTGCACACACGTTGGAAAGAATGATACTTTTAAACATAACACTAAACCGCCATTAGGTGTCGCCAGGCGACCGTCTTAATGAGCGAGTCATTGATTCATTCGTTCAAACGATTCGTTCGAATGACTGAGTCATTCATGATTGAGACAGATGTTTATGGATTGATCATTGAATCTTTGAGTCAACCGATTCGTTCAAAATGCTGAATCATTCAGTAATGAGAAAACAAGTTGCCGTGAGATGCGCGACGGTTCTGCTGTGATCTTTGTTTAACTACTTTTGCTACTGAAACAGAACAAAAACAGTCAATATTGCATCTAAAATGTAAGTGACTTAATTATAACTGTTTATTAACCTGTTGTATGAAATCAATGTCACAGTTTCAATCGTGATTGTATTCAGGAAACGGTAGCCTACTCGTCAAGTGAGGTTGCTTAACTCTATCATAGGTTATAAAATATATAAAAACTCCATATTTGTAATTTTTATAGTCAGTATGTTGTTAACTGGGTTTCTTTTTTGTGTGCTGCGCTCATTTGTTTACGTTTCTCCTGGAGAAGCTGCACGAGCCTCAGCAGCGCAACCTTGTTACCATTGATCAGTAATACATTTATTATCAACTGTTGATTGCAACTTAAAATGAATGTAATAAAATTAGAATAATCTCTCGTTTTAGTGATTCCCAAGTTATTTTTTGTCATTGACTTTCAAATCAGGCTACTCTGGTCGGGCAAGCCAAATTAGGTAGGCCTATTGTATATATATATAAATATATTAGGGATGTCGGTTAATCGACGTGTGACACCGCTGGGGGCTTTTAAATCGCTAACTTAAAGTAAAATACAGATGTCTGCACAGACTTTAATAATGGTGCTGAGTAGAGCGAGCATTTTCAATGAATTCCTATGGAAGTAGGAATTAACTAAAAAACGTTCGCTCTGTTCTGCTTGTTCCTCGCCGTGGGCGCTCACAGTTATGAATGCCTGTTTAGCCAAGAGCTTTTAGTTTAATTTTAAAATGAACGCCATTTCGGGGGGTGGATTGCTTGAATTTATTTTACAAAAGCACAATGTTGTGTTTTATTGCGAGTGTATATAAATATAAGCAAACACTTTGCAGTTTGAATGATGTCCTGTATGAACAAAATTGTGTGCCAATTATGTTTTTATGTGTCTACTGTTAAATCACACACACATTCCAGCATTGCAAACTTGACATCGCAGCCTGTTCATTATAGCCTTAATAAAATATAATAAAATAGTAAACCTAACATATACACACTGCTCTGTTTAAATAGTCAGTAGTACAATTCGTACATTCACAGTAAGCACTGCTCCACTGTGATTTTTCCAAGCACATTTTTGCGCGTGTGAAGAGGATGATTTTTTCCGTCGATATTGGAACACGAGTGAAGTACAAAGCCTATAATAAAGAATAGTTTAGCATCCAAATACATCACAACTGTTGAAACGTTTTGATTCTAATGAAAGGGTTACGTGAGCCCAACACTTACTTTAGTTTTTATTTTTACATTAAATTTAAAGGATTTGTTGTGGAATATTTTGAGTGTATCATAAAATCAGAATAAGGTAAGACAAGTAAAATTTCACGGCTTTATTATATATATATATATATATATATATATATATATATATATGTGTGTGTGTGTGTATATATATATATATATATGTGTGTGTGTGTGTGTGTGTATATATATATATATATATATATATATGTATATATAAATATATATATATATATATACATAAATATAGCTGCGAGCAGCGATGGAGGGCCCAAGCCGGTGACACCGCCACCCCGGTGCCTTTAGTGTAACTAAAGGCACCAGGGTGGCGGTGCCACCGGCTTGGGCCCGCAATCGCTGCTCGCAGCTATATTTATTATTATTATTATTATTGTTGTTCAAGGTTTCGGGGGCTTTTGGGGCCCTTAACGTGCTCAAAAACTCATGAAACTTTGCACACAGGTCAGAAGCTGCGGCCATTAGGGCCGGGCTGAAGATGGTACCCGGGCGTGGCAGGGGGACTCGACAGCGCCCCCTGGAACGGGATCCGAACACTTGTCCATAAATCAAACACACTTGCATGTAATAATATGAAACTCAGTACACATATAGATCTCATCGGGCCGAACAACTTTCGTGCTCTAAGTTTTATGCCAGCCCAACAGGAAGTCGGCTATTAAGGGTTGTTTGGAAACGCATGGTCTGGTATTTGAAACACTTCTCCTAGGGAATTCACCCGATCGCCACCAAACTCGGTGTGTATGAAGTCAAGGCATTGAGGATGCTAAATTGCGGACGGATTTTTGATATCTCGAACGGTTTGGCCGTGGCGAGGAAACAAATTTATGGCGAATAATGCAAACAGGAAGTGTGTTATAACTTCTGCATACATTATCTGATCTTGATGATACTTCCGCAGTGTGTTCGTTGTAAGAGGCCGATCACATGGATGTGACTATTGTGAGTCAAAGTTATAGCGCCACCAACTGGCAGCAGGAAGTGTGTCCCTTTCAAAATGCTTTGAAATCACCCTCTTATTTTTACCCGATTTGCTTCAAAGTTTATGTGTATAATGCAAACACACGGCAGATGTAGACCTGTGAAAGGATTTTTGATATCTTTAATACTGTTGCCATGGCAACGCTTCAAACTTTAATATTCTTTTTTGATGCTTTTGAGACTCTTAACATACTTGAAATTGGATGAAACTCGACAGACACATCACATTTATTAGCCCGTAGACATGTGCAAAGTTTCAGAAACGGGCGTGGTGAGGGGCTCAGTAGCGCCACCTTTAGTCATAAGTGGGGGGGTTAGTTTTATCAACAGCAACAAAACTTGGTATGTGTATTGTTCTCATCAAGACGGACAACTTTCTAATTTACATTAACGATCTCCGACCAACGGGAAGAGAGATATTTTGGTTTGAATGTGGATTTTCTGAAGAATTTTCTCTCCCTCTCTCTGTGTCTCTGTGTGTGTGAGGGGAGGGGGGATTTGACTATTGCTTTTATATTGTTAATCAAGGTTTCAGGGGCTTTTGGGGTCCTTAACGTGCTCAAAAACTCTTGAAACTTTACATACAAGTCGGAACCCCCTGCCATCAGGGACGGGTTGAAGCTGGTACCCGGGCGTGGCAGGGGGGCTCAACAGCGCCCCCTTGAACGGGGTCCCAAAACTTGGTCCATAGATCAAACACGCTTGCATGAATTAATATGAAACTCGGTACACATATAGATATCATCGGGCCGAACAACTTTCCCCTGGTCAAGTTTTACGCCAGCCCAACAGGAAGTCGGCTATTATGGGTTGTTTGGAAAACGCTTGCTGTGGAATGCGAAGTACTCCTCCTAGAGAATTCATCCAATCCCCACCAAACTCAGTGTGCATGAAGTCAAGACATTGAGGATTCTAAATTGCGGACGGATTTTTGATATCTCGAACGGTTTGGCCGTGGCGAGGAAACGAATTTATGGCGAGAAAAGAGAAACACGAAGTGGAATAACTTCTGCATACATTAACTGATCTTGATGAAACTTCAGCAGTGTGTTCGTGGTAAGAGGCCGATCAGATGGATGTAACTATTGTGAGTCAAAGTTATAGCGCCACCAACTGGCAGCAGGAAGTGTGTCACTTTCAACATGCTTTTGACAAAAGTGGGCGGGTTAGTTTTAACTACAGTAAAAAAAATAATTTTTGTATATTGTACTCATCAAGCCGGACAACTTTCTAATTTACATTCATTAGCTCCGGCCATCAGGAAGTCAGATATTTTGGTTTGAATGTGGATTTCTTTGCAAAATCAGCCTCTGAATTTTTACCCAGTCCTGCTAAGTGGTTTATTTTATTCACACCAAACTTTTTCAACATGATGAAAATACATTAAAGATGCTAAATTGTGAACGGATATTGAATATCTCAAACGGTTTTGATATGCCGAGGGATTAAAGTAATGTCAAAAAAGGAATCAGAAAACATCTCATATCTTCTACAAATGTAATTATACACCGTTTATTTTTATATAAAATTATACAAATATTAGAACTAAACCCATTTTATTCTGTTTTTGCAATTCAAGAAGTATAAAAAAAGTTAAAAACAGGCTATTTAGTGCTATTTGGTTCAACAAAAAAGCAAACATAGGGCTATTCTGCCCTCTTGTGTCCAAAAGGATATACAAATAGTATATTCAACTTTTTACTAGGTAGGCCTTTATTGTATTTAAATATAAATGTATTAGGTATATGACTGTGAGGATATTTTCCCATCGGTTAATCGACGTGTGACACGAGCGGGTGCTTTTAAATCGCTAATATAAAAGTGAAAGTAAAATTCGGACGTCCGCACGGACATTGATAATGGTGCACACACGTTGGAAAGAATGATACTTTTAAACATAACACTAAACCGCCATTAGGTGTCGCCAGGCGACCGTCTTAATGAGCGAGTCATTAATTCATTCGTTCAAACGATTCGTTCGAATGACTGAGTCATTCATGATTGAGACAGATGTTTATGGATTGATCATTGAATCTTTGAGTCAACCGATTCGTTCAAAATGCTGAATCATTCAGTAATGAGAAAACAAGTTGCCGTGAGATGCGCGACGGTTCTGCTGTGATCTTTGTTTAACTACTTTTGCTACTGAAACAGAACAAAAACAGTCAATATTGCATCTAAAATGTAAGTGACTTAATTATAACTGTTTATTAACCTGTTGTATGAAATCAATGTCACAGTTTCAATTGTGATTGTATTCAGGAAACGGTAGCCTACTCGTCAAGTGAGGTTGCTTAACTCATAGGTTATAAAATATATAAAAACTCCATATTTGTAATTTTTATAGTCAGTATGTTGTTAACTGGGTTTCTTTTTTGTGTGCTGCGCTCATTTGTTTACGTTTCTCCTGGAGAAGCTGCACGAGCCTCAGCAGCGCAACCTTGTTACCATTGATCAGTAATACATTTATTAACAACTGTTGATTGCAACTTAAAATGAATGTAATAAAATTAGAATAATCTCTCGTTTTAGTGATTCCCAAGTTATTTTTTGTCATTGACGTTCAAATCAGGCTACTCTGGTCGGGCAAGCCAAATTCTCTTTCAGGTAGGCCTATTGTATATATATAAATATATTAGTGATGTCGGTTAATCGACGTGTGACACCGCTGGGGGCTTTTAAATCGCTAACTTAAAGTAAAATACAGATGTCTGCACAGACTTTAATAATGGTGCTGAGTAGAGCGAGCATTTTCAATGAATTCCTATGGAAGTAGGAATTAACTAAAAAACTTTCGCTTTGTTCTGCTCGTTCCTCGCCGTGGGCGCTCACAGTTATGAATGCCTGTTTAGCCAAGAGCTTTTAGTTTAATTTTAAAATGAACGCCATTTCGGGGGGTGGATTGCTTGAATTTATTTTACAAAAGAACAATGTTGTGTTTTATTGCGAGTGTATATAAATATAAGTAAACACTTTGCAGTTTGAATGATGTCCTGTATGAACAAAATTATGTGCCAATTATGTTTTTATGTGTCTACTGTTAAATCACACACACATTCCAGCATTGCAAACTTGACATCGCAGCCTGTTCATTATAGCCTTAATAAAATATAATAAAATAGTAAACCTAACATATACACACTGCTCTGTTTAAATAGTCAGTAGTACAGTTCGTACATTCACAGTAAGCACTGCTCCACTGTGATTTTTCCAAGCACATTTTTGCGCGTGTGAAGAGGATGATTTTTTCCGTCGATATTGGAACACGAGTGAAGTACAAAGCCTATAATAAAGAATAGTTTAGCATCCAAATACATCACAACTGTTGAAACATTTTGATTCTAATGAAAGGGTTACGTGAGCCCAACACTTACTTTCGTTTTTATTTTTACATTAAATTTAAAGGATTTGTTGTGGAATATTTTGAGTGTATCATAAAATCAGAATGAGGTAAGACAAGTAAAATTTCCTGTCTTTATTATATATATATATATATGTATATATATATATATATATATATGTAAATATAGCTGCGAGCAGCGATGGAGGGCCCAAGCCGGTGGAACCGCCACCCCGGTGCCTTTAGTGTAACTAAAGGCACCAGGGTGGCGGTGCCACCGGCTTGGGCCCGCAATCGCTGCTCGCAGCTATATTTATTATTATTCTTATTTTTCTGTCAACCTTTCGGGCACTTTTGAGACCCTTAACGTGCTCTAAAACTCTTGAAACTTTGCACACGGGTCAGAACCCGCGGCCATCAGGGCCGGGCTGAAGCTGGTACCCGGGCGTGGCAGGGGGGCTCAACAGCGCCCCCTTGAACGGGGTCCGAAAACTTGGTCCATAAATCAGACACGCTTGCATGTAATAATATGAAACTCGGTACATATATAGATCTCATCGGGCCGAACAACTTTCGTACTTTTACTTTTTACGCCAGCCCAACAGGAAGTCGGCTATTATGGGTTGTTTGGAAACGCATGCTGTGGAATTTAATGTACTCCTTCTAGAGAATTCATCCAATCGCCTCCAAACTCGGTGTGCATGAAGACAAGACATTGAAGATGCTAAATTGCGGACGGATTTTTGATATCTTGAACGGTTTGGCCGTGGCGAGGACACGAATTGATGGCGAATAAGGGACACAGGAAGTGTATTATAACTTCAGCATACATTAACTGATCTTGATTAAACTTCAGCAGTGTGTTCGTTGTAAGAGGCCGATCACATGGATGTGACTATTGTGAGTCAAAGTTATAGCGCCACCAACTGGCAGCAGGAAGTGTGTCCCTTTCAAAATGCTTTGAAATCACCCTCTTATTTTTACCCGATTTGCTTCAAAGTTTATGTGTATAATGTAAACACACGGCAGATGTAGACCTGTGAAAGGATTTTTGATATCTTTAATACTGTTGCCATGGCAATGCTTCAAACTTTAATATTCTTTTTTGATGCTTTTGAGACTCTTAACATACTTGAAATTGGATGAAACTCGACAGACACATCACATTTATTAGCCCGTAGACATGTGCAAAGTTTCAGAAACGGGCGTGGTGAGGGGCTCAGTAGCGCCACCTTTAGTCATAAGTGGGGGGGTTAGTTTTATCAACAGCAACAAAACTTGGTATGTGTATTGTTCTCATCAAGACGGACAACTTTCTAATTTACATTAACGATCTCCGACCAACAGGAAGAGAGATATTTTGGTTTGAATGTGGATTTTCTGAAGAATTGTCTCTCCCTCTCTCTGTGTCTCTGTGTGTGTGAGGGGAGGGGGGATTTGACTATTGCTTTTATATTGTTAATCAAGGTTTCAGGGGCTTTTGGGGTCCTTAACGTGCTCAAAAACTCTTGAAACTTTACATACAAGTCGGAACCCCCTGCCATCAGGGACGGGTTGAAGCTGGTACCCGGGCGTGGCAGGGGGGCTCAACAGCGCCCCCTTGAACGGGGTCCCAAAACTTGGTCCATAGATCAAACACGCTTGCATGAATTAATTTGAAACTCGGTACACATATAGATATCATCGGGCCGAACAACTTTCCCCCGGTCAAGTTTTACGCCAGCCCAACAGGAAGTCGGCTATTATGGGTTGTTTGGAAAACGCTTGCTGTGGAATGCGAAGTACTCCTCCTAGAGAATTCATCCAATCCCCACCAAACTCGGTGTGCATGAAGTCAAGACATTGAGGATTCTAAATTGCGGACGGATTTTTGATATTTCGAACGGTTTGGCCGTGGCGAGGAAACGAATTTATGGCGAGAAAAGAGAAACACGAAGTGGAATAACTTCTGCATACATTAACTGATCTTGATGAAACTTCAGCAGTGTGTTCGTGGTAAGAGGCCGATCAGATGGATGTAACTATTGTGAGTCAAAGTTATAGCGCCACCAACTGGCAGCAGGAAGTGTGTCACTTTCAACATGCTTTTGACAAAAGTGGGCGGGTTAGTTTTAACTACAGTAAAAAAAAAATTGTTTGTATATTGTACTCATCGAGCCGGACAACTTTCTAATTTATAGTCATTAGCCGCAACCAACAGAAAGTCAGATATTTTGGTCTGAATATGGATTTTTTTGCTAAATCAGCCTCTGAGTTTTTAGTTACTCCTCTTAAAATGTTTATTTTATTCACACCAAACTTTTTCAACATGATAAAAATATATTAATGATGCTAAATTGTAAACGGATATTGAATATCTCAAACGGTTTTGCTATGGCGAGGGATTCAATTAATGTCAAAAAGGAAGCAGGAAACATCTCATAACTTCTAAAAATGTAATTATACACCATTTATTTTTATATAAAATTATACAAATATTAGAACTAAACCCATTTTATTCTGTTTTTGCAATTCAAGGAGTATGAAAAAGTTAAAAACAGGCTATTTGGTGCTATTTGGTTCAACAAAAAAAGCAAACATAGGGCTATACTGCCCTCTTGTGTCCAAAAGGATATCAAAATAGTATATAAAACCTTTTACTAGGTAGGCCTATTGTATTTAAATATAAATGTATTAGGTATATGACTGTGAGGATATTTTCCCATCGGTTAATCGACATGTGACACGAGCGGGTGCTTTTAAATCGCTAATATAAAAGTGAAAGTAAAAAACGGACGTCCGCACGGACATTGATAATGGTGCACGTTGGAAAGAATGATACTTTTAAACATAACACTAAACCGCCATTAGGTGTCGCCAGGCGACCATCTTAATGAGCGAGTCATTGATTCATTCGTTCAAACGATTCGTTCGAATGACTGAGTCATTCATGATTGAGACAGATGTTTATGGATTGACCATTGAATCTTTGAATCAACCGATTCGTTTCAAAATGCTGAATCATTCAGTAATGAGAAAACAAGTTGCTGTGAGATGCGCGATGGTTCTGCTGTGATCTTTGTTTAACTATTTTTGATTCTGAAACAGAACAAAAACAGTCAATATTGCATCTAAAATGTAAGTGACTTAATTGTAACTGTTTATTAACCTGTTGTATGAAATCAATGTCACAGTTTCAATCGTGATTGTATTCAGGAAATAGTAGCCTACTCGTCAAGTGAGGTTGCTTAACTCTATGTTATAAAATATATAAAAACTCCATATTTGTCATTTTTATAGTCAGTATGTTGTTAACTGGGTTGCTTTTTTGTGTGCTGCGCTCATTTGTTTACAATTCTCCTGGAGAAGCTGAGAGCCTCAGCAGGGCAACCTTGTTACCATTGATCAGTAATACATTTATTATTAACTGCTGATTGCAA
This sequence comes from Leuciscus idus, assembly GCA_021554675.1. Classification (NCBI taxonomy): domain Eukaryota; kingdom Metazoa; phylum Chordata; class Actinopteri; order Cypriniformes; family Leuciscidae; genus Leuciscus; species Leuciscus idus. The sequence continues at coordinate 38,909,748 of CM038635.1, read as the reverse complement.
CTTAAAATGAATGTAATGAAATTAGAATAATCTCTCGTTTTAGTGATTCCCAAGTAATTTTTTTTTTGTTATTGACGTTCTAATCAGGCTATACTCTGGTCGGGCAAGTAAAATTCTCTTTCAGGTAGGCCTATTGTATTTATATATAAATATATTAGGGATGTGACTGTGATACAATTTTCCCACCGGTTAATCGACGTGTGACACCGCTGAGGGCTTTTAAAATCGCTAACTTAAAAGCGAAAGTAAAATACAGACGTCCGCACAGACATTGATAATGGTGCGGAGTAGAGCGAGCATTTTCAATGTATTCCTATGGAAGTAGGAATAAACTAATACATTTTATTTATGTTTTTATGTGTCCACTGTTCAACCGCAACAGCGTCACACACACACACACACATTCCAGAATTGCAATCTTGACATCGCAGCCTGTTCATTATAGCCCTAATAAAATATAATAATAAAAATAGTCAACATAATATATATGAATTACACTGCTCTGTTTAAATAGTCAGTAGTACAATTTGTACCATTCACAGTAAGCAGAGCTCCGCTGTGATGTTTCCAAGCACATTTTTGCGCGTGTGAAGAGGATGATTTTTTCCATCGATATTGGAACACGAGTGAAGTACAAAGCCTATAATAAAGAAAAGTTTAGCATCCAAATACATCGCAAATATTGAAACATTTTGATTCTACTGAGAGGGTTACGTGAGACCAACACGGCTTACTTTCGTTTTTTTTTTACATTAAATTTAAAGGATTTGTTGTGGAATATTTTGAGTGTATCATATATATATATATATATATATATATATATATATATATATATATATATAAATATAGCTGCGAGCAGCGATGGAGGGCCAAAGCCGGCAGCACCGCCACCCCCGGTGCCTTTAGGTAACTAAAGGCACCGGGGTTGCGGTGCCACCGGCTTGGGCCCGCAATCGCTGCTCGCAGCTATATTTCTTCTTCTTCTTCTTCTTCTCCAAAGTGAATCGCTTTTTAGAGGGCCTTAACATGCTCGAAAACTCATGAAACTTTGCACACGCTTCAGAAGTGGTGAAAATTTACGTGTGATATGGTTTTCAAAATTGGGTGGGGCAAATTCTGTAAATTATTGCCCCCACATTTTGCCCCGGCTCTACGTTTCACGCACAGGTATGAAATTTGGTACATACATGTAATGACGCAATACCTACAAAAAAGTCTCTTGGAGCATAGCCCTAAACACAACAGGAAGTGAGCTATTTTGAACTTCCTCCTAGATTTTGGGCATTTTTCGTAATTTCCTGATGTTGTACTTTAACGAACTCCTCCTACAGATTTCATCTGATCCTCTTCAAATTTGGTGAGTGTAATCTTATGGCCTTTGCGACGTTAAATTGCGAAGATCTAGAGTTTTCGTCGAAGGGTGTGCCCTCGGCGGCCTGACAAATGTTCACCCAATTTCGGCCTTTTGGTGATATATGCATGATCAGATAAGTTCAATATTAATGTTGCTTGCAGTTCCGATGTTGCTAGGCAACCACAGACAGCCTGCAGCAACTCAGGCATACAATTTCCAGTCTGCCCCAAACTTCACATGTTTGATAAGAGTCCTGTCCTGAACACATGACCATGCTCATTATGGTTATAGCAATAGCGCCACCTGCTGGTAGCAGGAAGTGTGGCAAATACAAAACGTGCTTGAAAAATCATGAAACTTTGCACACACTTCAGAAGTGGTGAAAATGTACGTGTGATATGGTTTTCAAAATTAGATGGGGCAAAATGGCTTAATTATTGCCCCCACATTTTGCCCCGGCTCTAGGTTTCACGTACAGGTATGAAATTTGGTACCTACATGTAATGACCCAATACCTACAAAAAAGTATCTTGGAGCGTAGCCCTAAACACAACAGGAAATCAGCTATTTTGAACTTCCTCTCAGATTTCGTGCAGTTTTTGCCATTTCCTGATGTTGTACTTTAACGAACTCCTCCTACAGTTTTGATCTGATCCTCTTCAAATTTGGTGAGTGTAATCTTAAGGCCTTTCCTAAAGCCACCGGGTGGCGGTGGCAGGGGTGCGAGGGCCCTTTTCATCGCTGCTTGCAGCTTTAATTCTTCTTCTTCTTCTTCTTCTTCTTCTTCTCCAAAGTGAATCGCTTTTTAGAGGGCCTTAACGTGCTCGAAAACTCATGAAACTTTGCACACGCTTCAGAAGTGGTGAAAATTTACGTGTGATATGGTTTTCAAAATTGGGGGGGGCAAATTCGGTAAATTATTGCCCCCACATTTTGCCCCGGCTCTAGGTTTCACGTACAGGTATGAAATTTGGTACATACATGTAATGACCCAATACCTACAAAAAAGTATCTTGGAGCATAGCCCTAAACACAACAGGAAGTCAGCTATTTTGAACTTCCTCCTAGATTTTGTGCATTTTTCGTAATTTCCTGATGTTGTACTTTAACGAACTCCTCCTACAGTTTTGATCTGATCCTCTTCAAATTTGGTGAGTGTAATCTTAAGGCCTTTGCGACGTTAAATTGCGAAGATCTTGAGTTTTTGTCGAAGGGTGTGCCCTCGGCGGCCTGACAAATGTTCACCCAATTTCGGCCTTCTGGTGATATATGCATGATCATATAAGTTCTCTGTCAATATTGCTTGCAGTTCCGATGTTGCTAGGCAACCACAGACAGCCTGCAGTAACTTAGGCATAACATTTCCAATCTGCCCCAAACTTCACATGTTTGATAAGAGTCCTGTCCTGAACACATGACCATGCTCATATTTGGTTATAACAACAGCGCCACCTGCTGGTAGCAGGAAGTGTGGCAAATACAAAACGTGCTCGAAAAATCATGAAACTTTGCATACGCTTCAGAAGTGGTGAACATTTACATGTGATATGGTTTTCAAAATTGTGTGGGGCAAAATGGCTCAGTTATTGCCCCTACATTTTGCCCCGGCCCCTGGTTTCACGCACAGGTATGAAATTCGGTACATACATGTAATGACCCAATACCTACAAAAAAGTATATTGGAGCATAGCCCTAAACACAACAGGAAGCCAGCTATTTTGAACTTCCTCTCAGATTTTGGGCAGTTTTCGCCATTTCCTGATGTTGTACTTTAACGAACTCCTCCTACAGTTTTGATCTGATCCTCTTCAAATTTGGTGAGTGTAATCTTAAGGCCTTTCCTAAAGGCGCCGGGTGGCGGCGGCAGGGGTGCGAGGGCCCTTTTCATCGCTGCTTGCAGCTTTAATTTACATTGTAATCCTTTTATTTTTTTATATTTGGCATGTTTGTGTGCTGCTGCGCGAGTGTGTGTAATAAGCAGTGTATGCGCGTTGTGGACCCGCCTATAGGCGCACATTACTAACGCATCAATGCTCCTGAACACACCTTGTTTTCAGACCAGAACACCCATGGACAAACAAATGGGCGCAAATGCATTTGCTATATAAACAATGTGGCGCAGGACGTGAAAATGATAACTGCTTGGGGCTGAAAAACTAGCAAAAAACACTTGCGTCGCGCTTGGCGCTTCAGTGTGCCGGGTAGAGGGCTGCATTGGGATTGAGTCCCGCCGGGTCCTGCGGGACCCAACGCAAATCTCGCGGGAGCGGGCGGTTTGAACTTTGCTGCGGGCGGGAATGGGCGGCTAAAAAAAACACTGCGGGATCGGGAGGTAGCCTAGCGACATGATGGAGATGTCAATAATGGCGCTTTTCCACTACACAGTACCAGCTCGCCTCGACTCGACTCGGCTTTGTTTGGTTTTCCACTGTGTAAAAGTTGTAACTGTATCTGCTTCCAGGTACTTTTTTTTCGTACCACCTCCGGCGAGGTTCTAAGCGAGCTGAGGCGAATCAGGCGATACTAAAATGTGACGTGAAAACACAGCAGACTGCTGATCAGAGAGAATCATCACTATTCACTGCGTCGTCATTGCACGCGCCAGACGGAGTATCCTGAATAAAAAACAGTAAAAACAAAACCATCCAAAAACAGCATACACTCGATTTCCTCCATTGTCCTGTGTGTATGTGTCCAGAATACATGCCGGCCAGGGAAACGAAACAAACAACCCCATGAATCTCTTTAATAATAGCAATACAAATACATGTTTTTTCCTGCGGGACGGGAGAAGACACAAAATCAATGCATCTCTATTATTGTGCGGGAATAAATTCTCAGAGTTTTGCGGGTGCGGGCGGGAGTGGACATACATATTGCGGGAGCGGGCGGGAGTGTAACACATACGTTGCGGGAGCGGGCGGTAATGGTCAGAAATTCGGCGGGCGCGGGCGGGAGCGGGATGAAGAAAACAGTCCCGCGCAGGGCTCTAGTGCCGGGTGTATGATAGGGCCCCTAGTCTTCAGCTTCACATGAACCTTCATAAATCATTCTAATATGCTGATTTGCTGCTCAAAAACATTTCTTATCGATGTTGAAAACAGTCGCTTTCTATTTTTTGAGATTTCTTTTTTTATTATTATTATTCTAAACATTTGTTTGTTTTTATCAGTTTTTGAACAGTTGAATGCATCCTTGCAGAATACATTTCTTATGTTCTTAAAAACATTTCAAATGTTTATTGAATTAATGTTTAAAATGTTAGTTAATTGTAACAATATAGTATTAATGGCATAGCATAACTTGGTAAAGTATTTATAGGCATTTATATAAAGGCAAATTAGCAATATAAATGTGTGCGTTTGTGTTCCTTCTGAGCATGTTCCCATTACAGTATCTGTTGAGTTATTATGTAAATGAGCCAGTAGGGGTCTGACCTATCAGAGTGCAATGTGTAATTGGGTTGCAGAGTTAATGGAGTGTGGATGTGAGGCCTTTTCAACAGCAGGTTACATTCTCATTAGAGTGGACCCTACATCGACTGTTAACAGTCAACACCACCCCCACCCCTCGAAAACATAAAAACACACACACATACTTATTTCAAGAAGGCCACAGTGAACTGCAGTCTAACATATCATCGCTGTCGGGCGGAAACCTCACATCTCCAAAACCGCTACTTTTCAGGAAATGGAAAATAAACACTGTATTTTTTAAATAATTAAACACTGTGTTGTCAAAGGTGATATTGTGGTTTCATGTATGGTCAGACACTTGCATGAGTCATATTAACATTTTACCCAAATCAAGCTCAAATTGAGGTTTCTGTCCACATTGTAAACCTGATTAAGTTGGCAAAACTTAAAAAATTACACTCGTTACCATGATAGTAACCCCAGTTATGAGGTTTTACAGACAGTTTGCGGATCCAATGGAGTTCTGAGGTTTAGTCACTAGCTCTTTTAATACTTTCCATTGGTAAATATGTGCAAAAAGCCACAGACAGATGTTAAGGATGACCAATAGTAATGATTTATTTTTAAAAAAAGACAAAATATGGAGACAAATATCAATATCTGAAGAGCTTGGCAAAAAAAATGCTTCAGATTTTTTGTTTTATTTTTTTTATTTTACTTTCTGATAAATGGTCATTGTTGAGCTGCCCAGCAGCAATTCAGAGCCAGCAGATTTTCAAGAAGTATCTGATGATTGAGCCTTTGACGTTCCCATTACCTGAAGTGACAAATTGCCATCGCATTAAAAGACCTGTTCAAGGTTAATGTTAGCCATAATTCCAGAGTGTTTCATGCACTGTAATTTCATTTTCCAAAGGATATACATTTCCATCAGCCAAACCAACCAAATAAAAATCAAGTATTCAATCAAAGTATTACATTTTTTGGTAACACTTTATTTTGATAGTCCGTTTGTTGAGACTTTACTAGTTATTAGTAGCCATTCAGTAGCTTGTCAACAGTGCATCAGTTGACATTCAACAACACTGTTTCAACTGACAAGTAACATACGTTCAACTGACTGCCTATAGACTATAAGGTACAATTCAAGTGTTAATCTACAGATTTTACCAAAAAAAGTGCCTGTTGACTGTCAGTGTTATTTTGCAACAGGTTATTAACCAATTGTCAACTAACTTTCTGTAGATTGAGTACCAACAACTCGAGATCAATCTGTCAGTTAAAAGTCAACAGTCATGTCAGCATATGAAGTATATGATACTGTATATCCTACTCAAGGGGTCTCATATGCATCAAATTAATGATTATTTTAGCTGATTTAAAACTGTTTTGAAAAAATGTCTGTTGCTTGTCAACAAATAAATTGTTTATGATCAGTAGACTATTGATGGACATTATCCACTAAGTGTCAGTAGATATATTTTAGGACTATCTAATTAAAGTGAAAAACAGTTTATATCAGTAGAAAGTCTATAACCTATCAACAGATACACATACTTTTTTTGTACGTTTGGATAGATGCTGAAACGTATGATACAGACATGTCTGCAACGTAGAATTATTACGAATTCACAGCTACAAAACGTTTACGAATCATAAAGATATCTGTATCATTTCCCTTATACTGTTTTATAGATACATGTAAGTTCCCTTAACCCTACTCCCAAACCTAAATATAAATTACTCATTTTATACAGAATATAAAAAGAATAAAACACTTTATGGACAGAGATGTGTAGGGAAATGCCAGTTTTATTAATAGCATTAAAATATATTTTGAGCCACTAACATTAATCCTACTCCTGCCCCTAAACCTACCCATAACCATTTCTTAAAACTATGCTGGCTAAAATTATGAAGAAAAACAACAGATGTGTAATCATAATAATTTATTGCGAAAATGTAAATCGGTACCAAAAGTCGCTCAAATGACGATGTGTTGCAGTCCTCTCTGGCAGTATATAATAGTTTTGTATAAGGGACAGAGCAGAACTTAAGTTATTTATCCATGAAAATGTTAACCCAGCTTCCCTCTGCGTGAAGACGGCGCGCGCGCTTCTGCATTTCAATGTTGTTTCAACTGAAACACGGCATGCTGCAATCTGTGACGAAGCAGGCGAGAGCCAATGAGCGTTTGATATCACTGCCGTAAAACATGTCGTAACGCTTCTTGAAGGCGCAATTTTTGAATTTAAATTCATCACGAGCGCGGGATTTGACATTTACGGTCGCTGTTGAGAATGGAGATGGATACCGCTGGATGTGGATGAAGCAGGCGCGGATTTATGGGTGGGCCTGGGTGGGCACGTGCCCACCCAGATTGATCGGTGGCCCACCCAATCAGATTAATAAAAACAATTACAATTTTTAATTTTAATAATAATGAATTAATAAGTAATTTCATTTTAATAGTCTCCTGAGGACAATCAGGACATTTATGTACAGTAGATACGTAGAAAAATAGCTACAAAATAAAAATATTATGTCGACATAGCCTATCACGTGTCAGTCCAGTGATGCTATCACGCAACACCGCGGGCGCGTTTCGGACCAAAAGTTTTCCGTCGCCGCGGCAACCTAACTGAGCTATGGCTAAACAGCTATTGACACACTTAAAAAAAAAAAAACACGTCTAGATGATGATATACTTCTGGACCATGTCATACCTGAGGAGGAGGAGGATCGTGAGACACTTAACGTTAGTGGCTTATTTTCTCATAAATGCGAACACGAAAAATAAAATTAATATTTTATGTTCTGTCTGTGGAGAGCAACCCTTCTTCATCCGGTTGGTAGTATTACTTATTACTTTTTTGTGTGTGTCACGACCGTTATGGCATGTGTAGCCTATTTCATAAATATAAAACGCATGTGTTTGTGGACTGATATTTTTCTAATGTCTGGACTCCTTTATTAAGGGAGTATGGATATATAAACAGTTTTAATATGTATTAAATGCTTTTTCTGAGGATTTATATTTCAAGTTTTTACTGCAAATGTCACGTCCATAATGCTGGGATTGCCCAATTTTAAAGAATTTATCCTCAACTAGATTTGTGGTGTAGGTATTGTATAGGCTAATGTTGAGTTCAAATTGGGTGTGTGTCGCGATTTCGGTTTCATATTGTTACAGCCCTAATTATTAGAATATAGACATTAAGAGAATAAATTGTAGGCTAATCTAATGCAAGTACTTTTACTTTTAATACTTAAAGTAGCCTACATTTAAAATCAGGTACTTTTTACTTAAGTAGGGTTTTCATTGTGGTACTTCTACTTTTACTGAAGTAAATATGTCTCTGGTTATTTGTACTTTTACGAGATAGGCTACTTACTCCACCACTGTTCAAATCCAGAAGTTATACAGCAACTTATAGCCTATTTAAAAAAAGTTTTGTCAGTATTGCGGTTTTCCTTGCTTTACCCCGGTCTTAAAGTAGCCTAAAAAAGATGACTGTGAAAAAGAGTATAATTAAATTAAACGCATTTATGGTGAGATTATTATATTTTCATGTCAATCTGTGTTCATTTTGACCACGAACCATGCGCTGTCACTTTAATTCAGCGCGTGCAGCACAGAAGAAATAGACTCGGTCCGGAAACGATCTCTGCACTACTATACGCACCGCAACTGGAACGCATCGCCAGACCGCACCCGCGCGCAGTGTGAAAGCTCTAATACGGAGCCCGGGAATCAGGTGTGTATAAAAACCGAGGCCCCTCCGTATATTCACCAGGCCCACCTATTAATGACGTTCTGTATCCGCCACTGGGATGAAGGGCTGAATTTGGATCTGTTTCTTGCTTGCGTATGGATTATAAAGATTTGGATTACAATGTAACGTTACGTTAGCTAATAAAAATTATGTATTTTGTTAATTTATATTGTGTTTTGGTGTATTTTGGTTCTATAGGAGAAAACGCCTTTTGTGTCTCACCGTAACGTTAAATAAACTAAATGTTACAAAATGGTTAAACGATTAAAGAAGGTATTGTTAAGGTTTAAACTATAGTATTGTCTGTTAATCCTCCGAAGCGAGTTTGCAGCAGGAACAGAGATTATTTCTTAAATGAGTAACGTTAACTGTTATAACGTTAAACTGCATTTAATAAATGCGATTTTCTGTAAAACTTACTGTCATGAAAGGCTAAATGTATTAATTAATAATTATTGTTATTTGTTGTTTATAACTTTTGATCTTGGCCTCGGGAATTTGAAATGATGTAGACTATTGAGAGTTTTCTCATTTGGAATGCTCAATATAATTTTTTTTCACATAATCAGATGGTTCAGATGTGATCGTGATATCCTAGTAAATAATGGGTTGTATTATTATTATTATTTTATTTTTTTATTTAATAAAAGTGATTTTTTTTTTTTTCTGATGTGCTGGCCATAGTGTTTGTTCTACTTCAGTCAGGGTAGGTATGCATTGCAATCTGTTGATAGGTTGTAGACTTTCTACTGATATCAACTGTCTTTCACTTTAATTAGATAGTCCTGAAAGATATCTACTAACACTTAGTGGATAATGTCTATTAATAGTCAACTGATCATAAACAATATATTAATCTGTTGATAGGTTATAGACTTTCTACTGATATAAACTCGTTTTCACTTTAATTAGATAGTCCTAAAATATATCTACTAACGCTTAGTTGAGAATGTCTATTAATAGTCTACTGATCATAAACAATTTCTTTGTTGACAACCAACAAATAAGCAACTACATGTAATCTTTAGTTGACTATCAACAGATTATCTACAAATGGTTAAAACATTTTTAAAAACAGTTTTAAATCAGCTAAAATAATTATTAATTTGATGCACATGAGACCCCTTGAGTAGGATATACAGTATAATATACTTCATATGCTGACATGACTGTTGACATTTAACTGACAGATTGATCTTGAGTTGTTGGTACTCAACCTACAGAAAGTTAGTTGACAATTAAAAGTTAGTCGCCAATTGGTTAATAACCTGTTGCAAAATAACACTGACAGTCAACAGGCACTTTTTCGTAAAATCTAGATTAACACTTGAATTGTACCTTATAGTCTATAGGCAGTCAGTTGAACGTATGTTACTTGTCTGTTGAAACAGTGTTGTTGAATGTCAACTGATGCACTGTTGACAAGCTACTGAATGGCTACTAATAACTAGTAAAGTCTCAACAAACGGACTATCAAAATAAAGTGTTACCAATTTTTTGGCCATTTTAATGCAAAAAATTATGGTAACATTTTAAAATAAGGTCCCATTAGTTAACTTAATGCGTTAATTAACAATGAGCAATACGTTTGTTACAATGTTTATTAATTTTTGATAACGTTAGTTAATGAACAATAGTAAAGAATAAGAAATGCTTTCAATTTATTTTTCAGTTGTAGTTCATGTTGACTTATGTAGTTAACTAATGTGAACAAATGGAACTTTATTGAAAAGTGTTACCAATATTATTAACACAGTCAACAAGTAATCTTGAAGTCAGCAATGCATTAATACAACAGAATATTACATCTGAATGTCAAAATCAGTGGCAGTTACTTCCTCACCATGCAATGAGCTGACTGCACACACCTGTTGTCTTCATTTACCCGATTTCTCTCACTTATGCACTGACCTGTGGTCTGTAATCACATTTGCTGCTGATTTTAACACTGTGCCAGTAAGGTGGGCTCATCTCAGACCTGTAACATCCATCTGTGTTTGTCTTTTTTCTTTTTTTCGCAGATAGCGTTTGTTTTGGAAATTCTCCAGCAGTATAGCAAAGCAGTTAAGCTCCACTTTATTTGGTCAGTTGCTGTTGTCTGGCTGGAGATTAAATCAAACAGCGGTTTTGGTTTTCAAAGTGTGCTCATTTTCATATTGATAAATTCATTAAACTTTAGCTCTGCCTCAGTAGATAATTCCTGAACTATTTGGTAAGGATACACCGATAAAATATTCTGGCCAGTATCGATTACAAAGTAATTATTCGTGCTTACTAAGTCATACTTGGATTTGTTTTTATCTCAACATTTTCTTTTCTAAGCATTCTATCTTGCGTTCTTGCTTCTATTTTGCCTGAGGGGGCAATTAAAATAATTAAAAGTTTCGTAGATTTCATTTGAATGAGTAATATCTAGAGATAGATAATGAGTCATATCTAGAGATCATGATAATCATTGGTTTGTCCTATTATGCTTTTTTGAATATTACCTTTCATGCAGTGTGTAATATAGCTGCTTGTGAATGTTAAAGGTCTGCAAAGTTTTAAAGATCAAAGTGCATGACAAATAACATTATTGTCTCCTAAAAGAAAGAATTGATTCTGAACTGCTGAAACGCGTCATTAGTAATTCCAGTCTCACTTCCTGTTACATACCTACGTAAAAATGTTAAAATTTGCATAATTGCAGCCTATGGTCTTCATTGGCTGCTCACAAACAATGTCTACTTTGCCCCGCCCTCAAACACTGTAGTTGTAGCTGAGGCCTGGAAGAGTTTGGTTTATGTTGTCGATATGTCAAGAAGACGCTGTTTTCTACGCTACTTAAGCAAATTCACTTTGCATCAACTTCAAAAGGATGAGGACTCGCACTAGAATTGATACGGGGAAAAACATTTTTAAATACTGTGAGTATCACTGTGTAACAAGCAATGAGGAAGCCTCCAGAGCTAAAATTCAGATATGATAATGGTCGTTTCGTTTCGTTTCCGACACGTGCTGTAAGAGGTAGACCAATCACAACAGACTCTGCCATCGGACCAATCAGAGTAGAGTCGTCTCGAGGAAAGGAGGGGTTTAGAGAGACTGAATCTTCAAACTAACCGTTTTCAGACTCTTTGAGAAATTAGTTTATGTGCTGTGTATATTATGAGTTGTTGTTGTTTTTTAGCTTTGATACATGTAAATCTATTGTAGGAAACCTCCAAAACAAAATGAGGATACTTTAAAATAGCATAATAAGGGCACTTTTTCTCTGTTTAGAAAATGTCTCACAAAAAATTTGAGAGGATGTTATGGAATGAACAACTCTTGGGATAAATGAGATGTAGACTATTACACTTAAGCAGTTCCATTTGAAAGGCCATGATTTATTTTTGATAGTCACAGCTAAAAGTCAATGTAGGCAAGATGCACAGCATCTCCAAACAAGCTCTGTTGTTGCACTTTACACATACTGTACACTGATTTATGAATTCAGTTTTTTTTTTTTTTTTTTTTTATGTGTGGTTTGGTGTGCGTAAATTTATGAATTATATGGACTTCTTGTATCATTATCCTTTTTCCAAAAGACACCTACATTTACCTTGATAAAAGCTGGCAGTTAATACAGTTTTGTGAGAATCATCCTTCAATCTGATAGTTTACTTTGCTGGATATAGGAAATGATGACAAAATAAACGCATTAAACAAGATAAATGATGTATGCTTAAAGGGAGAGTTCACCCAAAAAATTGTATTATCACATGATTTACTTACCCTCAAGTCATAGGTGTATATGACTATCTTCTTTCAGAAGAACACAATTAGAGTTATATATAAAAAAAAATGCCCTAGCTCTTCCTAGCTTTATAATGGCAGTGAATGGGGGACAAGATTTTGAAGCCCAAAAAAGTGCATCCATCCATCATAAAAGTAATCCATACGACTCTAGGGGGTTAATAAAGGCCTTCTGAAGCAAAGCGATGGGTTTTTGTAAAAAAAAAAAAAAAATCCATATTTAAAACTAAAATAGACTAATTAGACTAAAATAACTAGCTTCCAGTAGACGGCCTACACAAGTTGACTTACTCCAAAAGAGTAACCCCTGCCACGATCTTGGAGTAGAGTGAGCTTTGACACCTCTCGCGGTCCAAACAAATAGAGCTAGGCAACAAACTCCAGCTCCTCTTCTCTTATTTCGAAATCCTCCGAAATTTCTCTTTAAAAATTCTAATTTTAGACTTCGTGACCAGTGTTTTGTTTTGCTATATCCTCTGCGCTTCTGCGTTCATCAATACATCATGTGTCAGGTCAGGGGTTACTCTTTCGCCATAAATCGATGCCTACGGCCGTCTGTCGGAAGCTGGTTATTTTAGTTTATAAAGTTTTAAATATGGATATTTTTCTTACACAAACGCATCGCTTAAGAAGGCCTTTATTAACCCCCCGGAGCCGTATGGATTACTTAGATGCACTTTTTTGAGCTTCAAAATCTTCACTGCCATTTACGTATAAGCTTGGAGACATTTTTTTTTATATATCTTTGATTGTATTCATCTGAAAGAAGAAAGTCATATACACCTAGGATGATAAATCATGGGGTAATTTTCATTTTTGGGTGAACTATACCTATAATTTCACAATAAGTATGCGATTAATCACAATTAACAATTATGGTAACACTTTACAATAAGGTCTCATTTGTTAACATTGGTTAATGTATTAACTAACATGAACTAACAATGAGCAATACATTTGTTACAGTATTTGTTCATCTTTGTTAATATTAGTTAATAAAATTCCAGCTTTTCATTGATTGTTCATGTTAGTTTACAGTGCATTAACTAATGTTAACAAATACAGCATTTGATTTTAATAATATATTAGTAAATGTTGAAATTAACATTAACTAAGATTAATAAAGGCCGTAGAAGTATTGTTAATTCTTAGTTTGCGTTAACTAATGAAACCTTATTGTGAAGTGTGACCATAGCCATGATTCTTGACTTGTGGTCCTTTCCTGATCGCCTCTCCTATCGCTTACTGTCATTGCTTCAACGTCCCTATCAATAATAAATGCAAAAAGGCCATAATAGCCTTTGAAGTCTCTGAAGTAACATCCCTCGGTATGAAGTTATAGTCCTTGATGTAACGACAACATTTTTTTTATAATAATGCCATTATTACTACCCAGTGAACAGAAAATTCAATACTACCCTATATCTCAGAAAAATCAGGAGCAAAGCGATCCTTTTTATCAATTAAACTTACCACCCTTCTCTGAGTCTACTGTCTCGATATTAAACTTTCTTTGGAGGCCAAACTAAACTGGATTTTCCCTCTCCAATCAGAGTGCAGCCAAGTCTCTGAGTCTCAGTATAATTCAGATGCGGTCCATTCATCCTCATGAGCCCTGAGAGGACATGAAAGGAAGCCATGGACTCTAATGAACAAGAAATCGCTAATGAACAAGGAGAGAGAGGTTTGTGTGACTTCTTTGGCCATCTCAGCAAGCTGGTGAGCCGTAAGAGACGTTAGCTACAGCCTCACATCCCCTTTAATCCCAATCCCTCAATACTGCTGCCCTTCCAGTTCACAATCTGCCCTCCACACAGAGGTTTGGGCCTGTTTGCTGTAACAAGCGAAGGGATTACCGCTTACCGAACATTTGAATTGTGTAAATGTGCTGAGGCGAGTGAATCCCAAATCCCAAAGCGCCTTATTGGTCGAAACTTTTATCAGAAAAAAGACTAATACTGATGACAAAGGATGAGTTGTTTAACGTATATTCCAGCCTATTCAGCTCTATGAAGATTATGTTAGGAATCAGTCTGTTTTGGACATACAACTCACGTGTCATCCAGAGAGCTGGTCAAAAGTTTTAATGTGGTTGAAAAAGTCTATTATGCTCACCAAGTCTGCATTTATTTGATGAAAAATACAGTAAAAACAGTAATATTGTGAAATATTATTACAATTTTAAAAGAACATTTCTATTTTAGTATATATATATATATATATATATATATATATATATATATATATATATATATATATATATATATATTTTTTTTTTTTTTTTTTTTTTTTTTTAATCAGCATTCATTACTCTTCAGTCACATGATCCTTCAGAAATCATTCTAATATGATTTGGTGCTTAAGATATATTTCTTATTATCATCAGTGTTGAAGACCGTGATACACTTCCATTCAAAAGTTTGGGGTAAGTAAGATTTAAAAAGTAATAATAATGAATTAATTTAAGAGTACTTTTATTCGGCAAGGACACAATAAATTCATCTAAAGTGGCAGTATAGACATTTATAATGTTACTATAGACTTCAATTTTTTTTTGTCCTTTGAACTTTCTATTCATCAAAGAATCCTGAAAAAGTGGTTTCCACAAAAATATTAAACTGCAAAGACTCTTTTCAACATTGGTAATAATAAGAATGAAAGGATGCATGAAAATCCTGTGATTTATTTTACTTTCTTAAATTCTTTACTCTAGTTAGTTAAAGATCAAGGTAACCACAAACTACTTAAAGAAAGAAAGAGTTCTTTTCAGGCTGTATCATTGTAGTGTCATTGTATAGTATCAGAGAGGGGAAACTTTAATGAATTACTCCAACACTGCTTCACTGCCAAGGCTTTCTGTTGAATGTGACCCGTCACTATAGATTGGACAGAAAAAAACAAAACATGAATGTTCTTGAGAGCTGAGATGTACTCGCAGCCACACTTTCTGAGCAAGAAAAGTGCACTTAAAGCTTTTAGCTGTTCTTGTCAATAAAATAAAAATAAAAGGAGGCTGTTTTTAAGGTAGTAATAGATGGAAGTGTAAGACAGTGTTCTGAATATTTCCTCTTTAATATAGTGTATCACAACAGGGGAATATAAAAACCATTAGTCATATATAAAAATAAAAAAATAAAAAATAAATTATATATATATAAATTATATATATATATATAAAATAGACATTTCTATTTAATGTATAATATGGGATTAGTGGGTCAAACACTGGTTTTTCTAGTTTCTAGTAAGAAACTTTTCTGAGGGGCATCTGCCATGGTAACGCATGTATAACTGTACCGAAGTACTCAAATCAAGTACTTTAGTAAAAGTACAGATACCCTAATAAAATAATACTTATTTTGCGATTTTATTTACTCCATCCTTCTGCTCAAAATATGTGGGGCATATGATGTACTAGACTCAGTCTGACATCATTATTCATTTCGATTCAATTCACATTTATTTGTATTGCGCTTTTCACAATACACATCGTTTCAAAGCAGCTTTGCGGAAAATGCATGTGTCTACATTACAATGTAGAGTAATCTGTTATCAGAGGTGCATTAATGCACAGTGCATATATTTAGCAAAATGCTCAGCATTTACTACCGACTAGCCGTACTGCACAGACAAACTACGCATAAAATAATCACAGCCTTTGCCAAATCGCGTGCGGTTTCATTACGATTAATCGTGCAGCCATAAATAATTTATCAATAAACTACTCAATTATCAGTGTCGGCTGCAAAGATGAAGTTGACGACTCTGATTGTCATCTCCGCAGTATAGTGGATGCGCCTATAGAGAGAAATGCAAGTTAAGTTAAACGTCATGTAGTGCTGTACTAATTTATCTTCCACACAAACACTTGGGTATGCGCCTAATAATAGTGCACATTTATCTAGGTTAATGATAATGTTAGAGCGAGAGGCCATGTGGCGGCTAACGTTAGGCTGCTACTTACATGTTTCAAATGATAAGCCATGTTTGAAGTCGATAAATGATGTGCAAACATTTGGATTTCCGGCCCGACATGCTGTAATTACCACAAGAACCAGCCGTGTTTATGATCGGTCCCTCACGGACTGCTTTACTTCGCCACTTCCTGTGTTTTTTTTGTTTTTGTTTTTTTTCTCCTGTGACTAACCAACTAATTACAGTTTGTTTGACAAAGCATTTTCTCATCAACTAACATTTACTTGACTATTAGCGGATAGACCTAGTTTATTATTCAGCTCAATTAGTTCAATGTTGATTCTATTTAATGTGGATGTTGCAAAGTTCATTAATTATGAAGCAAAACATTAAATAAGGCTTACAGAAGATAATGGTCTTATTATTCAGCTTAAGTCAGTTCAGTGTTGATCCAATTTGGTTCAATAACTAGGGCTGGGTACCGAGTTCGATACTTTTTAGGTACCGACCGAATTGCCTCGATACTATCGAGTATCGAAAAATGACTTGTTTTTCGGTACCAGATTTCGATACCTAAGGGGTTAACTCGTCAACGTCAGTGCTCAAACAAATACATATGAAATGCACAACGACACGCCTAAAGTCGCTCACGCACATACACGCAAACTCTACACACACGAGACGCGCGGAACTCTGCGCACACAAACTGTCCACGCACACATTCTCATATGAGACGCGAGCACAAACACACAAACTCGCGCACATACTCAATGAGACGCGAGCACACACACTCACAATACCTTAAAGATGTGGAAAAGCCGATCAAAAGTGTGGCTACATTTCTCCATTCTCGATGCCAAGCGTGCGATGCAGTATTTGCGGTAAAATAATTGCTGCACGGAGTAAACATAAGAGCAGAAAGTTGCTCCGTCTTCGACTGGTAACTGAAGAGATACCTGTTGATCACTCTGACAGTGTTTATATTGCAATAATGACCTGCCGTTCAAAAATGTGTTGGTCAGATTTTTTTTTCAGTAAGGATGCATTAAAGTTATCAAAAATGACCTTAAAACATGTGTAATGTTACTAAAGATTTCTGTTTCAAATAAATGCTGTTCTTATGAATTTTTTTATTCATCAAAGAATCATGAAAAAATGTATCTCAGTTTCCAAAAACTGTTTTCATATTTCTGAAGGATCATGTGACACTGAAGTAATGATTTTGAAAATTCAGCTTTGACAACACAGGAATAAATTACATTTTGAAATATATTCAAATACTATTTTAAATTGTAATACTATTCCACAATATTACAAGTTTTACTGTATTTTTGATCAAACAAATTCAGGTTTGGTGAGCATGAGCTCTTTATAAAAAAATATTTTGTTCCTTTGTGCTTTTTTTTGTTCCTTTCTGGACTGACTAAGGAGCATGAGTCAAACTGAAAAAATAAAACCAAAGTTTTTCTGAGGTAATGTGTTATGTAATCTTGTTCAAATGGATTTCATAAAATTGGTATCGAAAAAAGTATCGTTCAGGAACCGGTATCGAAATCAAGGTATCGGTATCGGTATTGGTATCGAAATTTTTGGAACGATACCCAGCCCTATCAATAACACTGCAAAGTTCATTATATTATGAATCAAGCTTAATTCAGCTACAAGAAGCTCTACAGAAGGCAATAGTGTTATTATTAAGCTCAAGTCCATTCACTGTTGATTCAATTCATTATCCAGCGCAATTTAGTAAGTCCAGTCCAAGTTTCATTGTTATCCAATAGTGTCAGTACAGTCAAATTGATAATATTACTGAATTTGAAGTGTCTATTATAACGTATATCTGACTGAAATGGCTTCTCGAACAGGAGAAAAAATGGCAAGGCATTTGTCCATCTGGAGTTGATTGGATCGTTGTTGTTGTTTTCTAATTTGCTAATTATGAAAATATAATAAAAGCTCACTGAGGTGATACAGAGAGCAGACACAAAGTTATCACGCTATTCATATTTTATGAGCAAAATATCTCACCACTTACTGGTCCATCCAGGTCGCTTTCAATCGCAATCCCATGTATGGTACACAACTGACCACTTTTGATGCAAGACAGCAGTTTCCTGTCATCTTTGCAGGAATGCAATATGAAGATTGTACGAAGTCATATTTATCTTAACCAACACTGTGCAAGTGAATAGCACATAGCTGACACATGCTGGTATAACCATAGATATCTTTAGGTACAATATACATCGCATGACTAAATGCGTCATCATCTTTGAATACCTTTATTGTCACAGTCCACACTACAATGAGAAAACGGCATTTTCAAATGTATCCGGATTAATGTAGATGTAGCCTGTGACATCAAGATGAACTGTTTTTATTAAACAGGCTATTTTCAGCACACTCCCAATATTAAACGTTTCCTCATTGTCTCTCCTGCAGTTTGTGTGTGTGTACTATATTTATGTATGGACTGAAGGTTCCTGATGAATGCACGACCCCTCCACTCCTCTCCCGAGGCTCCGTGCGGAAATAAAGTGGAAAAAGTAATGATTCCAGGCCTTGAAAATTCTTGCACAGCCTGTGGAGAGGCTCGGAGATTCCCCTGAGACAGGCATACCCTTCTCTAGGTTTCTGTCAGCCAGTAGAGTTGGCCAGACCCCTCTTTCTCTCTCTTTATCTCCCTTTCTCGCTCTCTCTTTCCCTCCCAAGCCTCGCTCAGACCTCTAATTAAAACCCCCATCGATTTTTCCCCTCCTTCTTCTGCCTTCTTTCTGCTCTTCTTTGTCTGTTTATCATGTTTTTAATCGGCCCCTGGACCTGAGCTCGCTGTAGGATTAGACAGTGTCTTTGACCCTAGAGTGGAAAGACCTAGACAACACCGTCCCTACACCTCCGGCCTTAGCCAGCTCCCCCTGTTGGCCTCACCCAGCCTCGGGTGTCCACCCTGGGGGAGAGATGAGAAGGGCAGAGCCTTGTCTCTCTCTATCTGGCAGCACCTCTGCCCTCTCTGGTTAGATTCACTCTCCACTCCTGAAAATAGCAGACGCTTACACAAGAGTGGAAGTACTTTTTCCTATTGCTCGTTTTATAGCAGACTTTTTGTCTCATTGGAAGTGCTATATAG
Organism: Leuciscus idus; assembly: GCA_021554675.1. Taxonomy (NCBI): domain Eukaryota; kingdom Metazoa; phylum Chordata; class Actinopteri; order Cypriniformes; family Leuciscidae; genus Leuciscus; species Leuciscus idus. Next base: position 38,890,383 of record CM038635.1, on the reverse strand, counting down.
TCTTGGATTAAAGCGATGAGCAAGGCTTATGTTTCAGTGATTTTATCATGGTTTTGGGAATGAAATGCCAAAATTACTATGCTAAAATCATTGGACTGCATTGTACTGCATAGTCTTATTTTGTTTACAAAATGGTGGCAACAGCAATACAAATAACCAATGATACATAAGTAAATAAAACTAGAATAAATAGTTGGCACAGAAGTGCCTCTGAAACTGGTATTTACTGTATACCATAAATGTAAATGTAAAAAACATAAATGTATTTAAATGGTATACTTTTAGGGGCTATGGTGGGCATAATTAAGTCGCTAATTTAATGGCTTTTATGCATTATTATTTCACAGAATTGTGAGCAGGCACAGAGCCGCCTTACATCATCTGTGTAAAGATGCCTTTTGATAAGTAACTCTTAAAAAGTAATCCACTTCAGTTGATATTAACTGTTACTGATCACTAAATACTTTAAAACACATTTTTAAAATAGCATTAATGATATTAGTATTTTAGAAATATAATAATATTATTATTATTATTAATAATAATACAAATTATGTTACTCATTACATTATTGAAAATGTGATCAGATTTCAAATTACTTTCATGTTACTTTCTAAAACCTACAAACACTTTCAAACCAGAGGGCAAATTGCTTGAAACCAGTGTATGTGTGCAGATACGTCTGCTTGTGTACCTCAGCATTGTGAGTCTCATTCTATGATAAATTCCAGATCACTGTTGAGCTTACAGTGGTTGAACGTTCTTTAATGAAGAACTTGCATTTCACAGAAAACGTTTACATTTTTCCACTCAACATATTGCACTTAGCCTTGCATTCCTCTGTCGCACTAGAGATGTATGGTCGTAATTCATGTTTTAAATGAATTTTTATAAAATAATACTTTCAAAATGTGTGTAACCCATTTAATATGTAATTAGTACTTGGAATGTAATTAATAGTCAGTGTCTGTATCCTTTTAGACTACTTAAAAATACAGTATAATTAGATTACAGTCACTAAATACTGTACTTTGTATTCCATAACACCCTTCATTTCCCCCCCAAGTCATATGTCATTCAGGTCAATATATGATTCCTTCTTCAATGTGAATCTATGGATTTTTGTTGTTGTTGTTGCTGCCGTATTTACTGTGTCATCCACCCAGCCTGATCATTTAAAACAGTGGCTCAACTTTTTTCACTCCAAGGCCCCCTTGGTCTGAGACAATATTTAATTTACTCACCCTCAGGTCATCCAACATGTAGTCAGTTGACCAGTAAAGAGGATTTTTAGCTGAAACCTTGGTTCTTAGTGATTTGTATAATGCAAGTCAATGGCTACTGTCACTTTGAGGGTAACCCCCCCCCCCCACACATACAGTGACAACAAAATTAATACCCATGGCTCCTAACGATACATTAAGGTCTTGTGTAGAGACACGATCAGTCTGTGCAAGAAACTGAACATTATTTACAACATTATTACCTGTAATTGCGCACTAATGGCAGCCTGGAGCGAGAGCTTCCTGTCGCATAATGACGTATCTAGTAAGATCCAGCAAGATTCAGCAAGATCCACTACTAAACATTTCAAACTGTGTAGAATTCAGGTTATACGTGGTCACAGTTAAATCCACTAATTTACAGCGCTTTGATTCATTCAAAACGTCTTCATCCAAACTGTTTGTAACATTTTATAACAAAAATGTTATTTATTTTTATTATTATTTTTTCAGATATTTGGAGATTGTAATAAGATGTTCTCTTTTTTTAGGAGCACCAGAATAACACAGTTGGCGGCATGATGCAGAACGCCATGGCTCTCCTCAGCAATTTGATTGGACAGAAGGGCACGGACCTCCGACCGTTCTACCAGCAAGGTGCAGTGCATCTGAACGTCACTTGCTTTGATATATCGGCCCTGCGGTTTCTAGCCTTCTCTGAACCAGAAAGCACAAACCCACACAGTCTTTTCACCCAGACACTGCCACACACATGAAAAGGGCCTGCATTCAGAGAGCTGCCCTTGTTTTGTTTTGGAGTGTTTTCATTCCATTACCAGACCCTTATTGCTCTCATCTCGCTGTCTGACTCTCGCGTGTGACTCTGATGGAGGGGGAGGGTGTTCAGATGCCTTTTTAAAGGGCTTTCACCAGATACTGCTGCTTTTATCTGCATGGACTCTTGTGTGGTGGCCCTGTAGCCCACATCTACTTAGTGTCCCACCCCTCTAGCCCTCATATCACCCACCGTCCAGGCTTGGGCATCTTAAAAAGCCGCCTCTCTCTTTCTGTTTTCATCTGGTGCTATCTAGCCTCTACTCATTCTCTCATCTGCACAAGTTGCTTTGTGTCTCTCTGTTCATGACCATGCAAGGCTGTTTTTTCTTCTTTTTTTTTGTTTTTTTTGTATTCCCCCCAGCCTGCCGTGTGAATGCCCAGTCTCACCCTGACGCTATCAGCTCCCTGTGCTGAATTATTGAGTAATGGATTCCTATAGCCTTACTTATGTTGACAGTTTTGGACCTGCATGCCTGTCTTCGCCGCACGCTAAGGCGAGATGGACGGGGGTGTGTGTTTGTGTGTGTCGTGTTTGTGTTTTTTCAAAAGGAGATGAGTCAGATTCACACACACACTTCACATTCAACATGGTTTGAAGAGGGGGCACCTTGGTAAAAAAAAAAAAAGTGTGTCGGTTCACACTTACGTGCTCATGTGGTTCTAGAGAAGGTGAGATTCACGTTTGACTACGTTAAGTAACACGTTCTTAGCACTCACCTCAGGAAGAGAGCTGTAGCTGGGACGGGTGACCATGAGTTTACCAAGCAAAACATGTCACCGGTTCTACATCCTTGTTGTTCCTTTAATAAAATCATGTTCAACCAAATCAGATTTTATGGTTATAATACAGACTATAACTTCAGGATTTGGTCCAAATATCATATTGCGAATATTTTGAAAATTTGGATCTCATAGCTGCTACTTAGAAACTTTTTGCCACAAGTGCAGGTCTTGGTGGCAATTTGTATGTCTTTAAGGGCCTGATATACTTATGATGAAGTTCTTTCTTTTATACTTTTTTTTCGTTCTTTGCTTAGAAGTAAAAAGAAGTTTGAAATATGTGAACAGCGATATACTGTTAGGGGCTGTTTACACCTGGCCACTTCATGCGTTTTCTGTGATCGGATAGCTATCCGATCGTGAAAAGACCAGGTGCACATGCCCTCCGAAACGCTTTTGAGACGGATTTAAATCTGATCGCTCAAACCACTTCAGGAGGTGGTCTGGGCTGTATTACAGACGAAACTGGGCAAGTGTAAATGCATCTGGTTTTTTAAACCACATATGTAAATTTTACTCCTCCCAACAATGCTAAAAAATAAACGTATGAGAGCGTGTTATAGGCTATATGTCATTTTATAGCCAGATATTAAGACGCTACTGCAACACGCATCGCCGCAGATGAGCAGCTGAGCATCTATTCATCAAGCCAACGTGCAAACTATCGCAAATCAAAGTGCAAGTAAGTTGCAGACGCTTAACACACAATCAGCTTCATTAAAAGTAAAGAAACAAAATGATCTTACCAGTACTGTTGCCGCTCTCTTTTATTGCGGTCTTTGATTTTGAAATTAGCTGATGAACAATAAAATGCAGCTCATATCTGTTGCTTTCGGTGACGTGAACTCCATTAAATCTGCTTATATTGTGGGAATTGAAGATTGGATTTATATCCGTTTCGCGAAAACACATTAATGTGACCAGGTGTAAATGGAATCGTTTTTATAAATCTGATAGCTATCCGATCTGAAAAAATGCATGAAGTGGCCAGGTGTAAACATAGTGAACATCCTGATGGTGAATCAGATTTAGTTTGTACATAATTTGGTTGCACAACAGCATTTTCACTGGCCAAAATTTTGACATCGATACCATGGGAAAAAACAGCCATATAGATATTTTTAATATTATCTCATAATTTGCTGCTGTCACTTTAAGACCGGATGCACGGATCCATTACTGTTACACTTGCGTTTTCTTTCTCAACTGTTAATGTTCATTTAAAACATAACTGACTATGTTTACTTGAATTCACATTATTTTGTGTGTATTTGAGTGTTTAAGCGCAATACGCTGCAAAAAGAACTCAATTTAGTACTGAGAGGTGGTTTTATGTGCGTGCACTTTGGGTGTGAGCGGGAATCTGCGGGAATAAGTCAAATTGTGCGCAATACGTGCAATCGCACGTCGAAATTCAAGCCCTGTAACACCAACTATATTTATCCAGAGCAAAAGAAACGAGTGAGTGAGGGGAGGTGGGTTTGTGCGTCAACTCGCTGTCAGAGAGATGAGAGAGAGAAAAGGCGCAGCTGGTATCGTGTATCTATTCTGCGGAAAATGAGTATTTGAAGCGTTTCAGATATTTCAGTATCGATGTGTAGCCTTTTTAAAAGACTACAACTGAAAAATGTATATATTATAAAATTCAACCCGCCAAAGCGGCTAGTGGGAGTGACTACATTACACTCTTTGGCGTTTGGTTTGGCGGATGTTAATGTCAAGCCCTGGTTGTAAGCACGCTGTAGCCTGTATAAAATGTAATTTAATTTTTTTTTTTATCTAATGAGCAGAGTTCAAAATTGTAAACAGTCATGCATTAAGTCATTAAGTCATGCATTTTATTTTGTCTGGTCACAGTTAGGTTTTTTTAATTTATTTTTTTATTACAGAACTTTCAACAGAAATATTAATTCAAATTCTGTTGAAGTGCCTTATATAATGCAATAAAATATTTAGTCTATTTAAATATATAAATAATACATTTTCAGGAATAATATCTAAGGAAGTGTGACAATATCAGTTTCATTGGTTCAGGGAAAGGAGTCGTCAGGGTCCGAAATTTGGCACAAGCGCTCTTTCCAACATCAACTCAAAACACTTGCTCATCAGCAGTTTCAACTCAGTCCAGCACAGCTCGCTCTCGTGGCAGCTTCTCTCTCTCTCTCTCTCTCTCTCTCTCTCTCTCTCTCTCTCTCTCTCTCTCTCTCTCTCTCTCTCTCTGCAGCCAGACATCAGGCTTTTTATCCCGTCTCTTGACTCACTGCAAAATGATAACACCGGTTAGATCTTATAAACCGGAGGAGCGTCCCTTACCTCACGTCTCCCGATCTCACTCTCCATCTGCAGCAAACGCTAAACCACGCCCCCTTGCCACAAAAAGCAATATACTAATATAGCAAACACTGAAAATTTGACATTTATGTATTTTAAATGATAGTTTTTGTGTACCTGTAAAGTACAAGTTGACCATTCAGATCGGTTTCATGCTAGTAAGCCATTAATAACTTAAGCTATTTGCATAACGTTCTATCTCTAAAAATATAAACGAATACAAATGTTTAAAGGAATGAAGTCTGCCATGCAAAACGTCAGCCCTTGATGAGTTTTGTTATGGGGGAAGGTGCATATTCTGTTTTTCACAGGTTAGTTCCTATCTGTCACCTGCAGTGAGGCTGACCGTAAGCACTCACATACGCACACACATCCCAAGCCTTCCAGATAAGTACAGGCCTGTAATGGCTTTTTTTCTGGTAGATCTATGCACAGCATGCTTCCCCATATCACAACAACCCCTCATGGACCTCTTCTTGTGTCTAAGCGAACCAGGCTGCTGCAGGCTGGGATCAGACGCAACAAACCCTGGCCTCCACACCTGTTTTTTTTTTTTTTACAGCACAGGGTCATCTACAAGCCATCTCATGCAGCCACCATTGTTATCAGCACTCCTCCTCTCGGAAAGCTCTGACCCAGCACTAAATATAACCCCTTCAATTAGCGCTATCTTGCTAATGCCAGCCACCTCGGTCCTGCTCCGCTCTAGAAGAGGGAGGGGGGGAGGGCCGTAATTGGTTCTTTTAGGTGCGAGCAAGAGAGCATGGGCACGGGACGCAGATACAAGAAGTGGAGGAGGGAGTTAGAGAGAGATGAAGAAAGAACAAGAAAATGTGAGGAAAATAAAGAGAGCTGCGCCGGGGGTTGAGGGTTGAGGGTTGATTGAGACGAGGAAAGAGTGAGAAAGACGAGATGAGTTTTATAATTGGTGAGATTTGTCGGGGTGAAAGATAACAGACGGAGAAGGAATAAGCAAGAAGAAGAAAACCAGACTGTGGAAGTGTCAGGATTATGTTGTGTTTTGTGTTCATTTCATTCCGGTGTGCTTCAGTTTAGTTTAGTCTTAAAGGGATAGTTCACCCAAAAATGAAAATTATGTCAGTAATTACTCACCCTCATGTTGTTCCAACCCCGTAAGACTTTGGTTCATCTTCAGAACACAGTTTAAGATATTTTTGATGAAATCTGAGAGCTGTCTCACTCCTCCATAGGCTTCTATGGGATCGAAACTTGCCGGCCCATAAAAGTTATTAAATACATCGTTAAAATAGTCCAAGTGACTACAGTGGCTCAACCATAAGTTTATTTTTATTTTTTTTGCGCGCAAAAAAACAACAAAAATAACAACTTTATTCAACTTTTTGCGCACAAAAAGTATTCTTGTCGCTTGATAAACTTATGGTTGAGCCACTGTAGTCACTTGGACTATTTTAACGATGTCTTTACTAACTTTTTGGGTTTGCAAGTTTCGATCCCATAGAAGCCTATGGAGCAGTGATCCAGCTCTCAGATTTCATCAAAAATATCTTAATTTGTGTTCCGAAGATGAACGAAAGTCTTATGGGTTTGGAACAACATGAGGGTGAGTAATTGCTGACAGAATTTTCATTTTTGGGTGAACTAACCCTTTAAGTTAGTCTCCTGGGTTACTAATTACGTTCAGCTGTCTGTCATTAAGTTTCCCTGTGTATTTATACTCCCTGGTTGTTTCTCAGTACCAAGTAAGCAAAGTTCTGAGTGCCCGGTGATCGCCTGGATCTCACAACTCCGAAAATGTCAGATTAAATTTAGGCGCCATCTTTCTACATACACCACAGATTTGAGCTTTAAACAACTACATTCTCGCCTGAAAAACTCCTAAAACTACATTTCATTACATAATAACAGTAGTATTTTTAAATTACGCAGGTTTTCTCCTCTGCTATTGACACTTGCTGGTTGGTGCGAGATGCATTCTGGGATACCTGGCTGTCTCAAGTCCGCACAAGTCACCTCTCGATGCACAACCGATAAAAGGGGCGGATCAAGAACACATCCGGGGATTTGACCTAGACTTGGCTAGATGTGAACTTTGAATTGGAACAGTACTTGGGCAGCGACTAATGACATTTCACAAGTCCACAAGAACACAAGTACAGACAAGAACACATATTGAGAAACGGCCCGTCTCATTCAGTTCATTGTCGGTTCTCGTCTCTGTGTGAGTAGTTTGTTATGGGCTATATGCCTTCATCTATATATTTTCTTCGTGTTCATTAAATAAGTTTATATTTGATCCTCGTTGTCTTCCTTGCGTGAACTACCACAACAGTTTGTGACAGGAAGACACAACAGAGTTCAGTGTTCCGGAAACTACTTTGAGACTGTAGCTTGCTTGGTTACTCAAAATTTAAAGTAGTTTAACTAGTCAAGCTAACCTTATGAAAAAGTAGAAATTTACACTTTACGCTACTAATAAAACGTAGCAGGCAACACAGAAGCTAATTAAAGGGATAATCAATTTCTATTTTCTGCTGACCTCAAAATAAGATTTCTGTCTGGACCACTATCGTCGAATAGCATACAGTTTGGATTGATGGTATGGTTCTGTTCTGGGCGAGAACTCCCTGTGCATCCATGCAGCCTAGCATGGGTAAGAGCAGGGAGAACGTCTCGGTTACGTATGTAACCCTCGTTCACTGAGTAGGGAACGGAGACGTTACGTCAGTGACGACGAAATGGGGGTTTCGCTTAGAAGCCTATCACCTTCGAGTATTACAAAACGAGCCAATGGCAGTGGAAATGCCATGGGTCTGCGGAATTTGCATGCGTAACTCCGCCCTACGTCGTGGGTATATAAGGAAGTACGCCGCAACATGCAGATATGTTTCCTACTGAGGAGCCGAGACTGAACTCCGGCGTTTCGAGCGGTACAGCGGAAGTGGCAGGAAGACGTAACGTCTCCGTTCCCTACTCAGGGAACGAGGGTTACATACGTAAACGAGACGTTCCCTTTCGTGGTCACTACGAGTTACGTCAGTGACGACAAAATTGGGGTTCCAGTCTAATCACGCCACCTTCTCGGCTGTCTTCCAGCTCCCTGAGTCTGAGCTCCCTGTCGTGAGACTGGCACGGACGAGGAGTCCTACTTATCACAGGAATACCAAGGTACACTGGGAAGCATATCTCATATGCCCGCCCGAATGGAGGTCTTAGAATACACATATGACCCGGAGGGGCTGCATATGGAATATCACTGGGGTGTCCAGCCGCAGGTGGAATTTTCAACCCCAGGGGTGGCAAGGTGGCTTGCCAATGGAAAGACACATGCTCAAGGAGGCTTACAGTGGAAATACACATGTGGGGGTCGCCCAACGGGGGAACCATGCACATGGAGGCACCTAGCCAACCGCGAAAGCTGCCGGAGGCAAAACTCTGGCGATGGCGTCAGCAGTGCTGGAGGAATTCAGGGTTTCTCGGGGAAACTCACCTGAGGAGAATATCACACTGATCCAGTCCGTGAAGTGGAATGGCGAGCAAGCGAAGACACCTGAGCGGATCCAAGTTACCGGCTAGTTGAAGCGAGTACACGAGAGGATACTGGCTCCACTCGGAGATTATAGAATCTCGCGAATGTGTTAGGTGTCGCCCAGCCTGCAGCTCTACAGATGTCTGTTAGCGAGGCGCCATGCGCTAGAGCCCAAGAGGAGGCCACACTCCGGGTATGGGCTCTCACACCAAGGGGGCACGGTTGGCCTTGCTGCTGGTATGCCAGAGCAATGGTGTCCACTATCCAGTGAGACAACCTTTGCTTGGAGAGAGCCTTTCCCTTCAGCTTCCCACCATAACAGACAAAGAGCTGGTCTGAGGTCCTGAAACACTGCGTTCTGTCTACGTAGGCACGGAGGGCGCGTACTGGACAGAGCAGTGCCAAGGCTGGGTCTGCCTCCTCCGAGGGCAGCGCTTGCAGGTTCACCACCTGAGCTCGAAAGGGGGTGGTAGGAACCTTGGGCACATATCCAGGCCGGGGTCTCAGGATCACGTGAGAGTTCGCCGGCCCGAATTCCAGGCATGCTTCGTCAACGGAAAATGCCTGCAGGTCCCCTACCCTCTTGATGGAGGCCAGTGCAAGCAGGAGCACTGTCTTCATTGACAGGAACTTAAGCTCCACAGCTTGCAAAGGCTCAAAGGGAGCACTCCGCAGGGCAGTTAAAACCACTGAGAGGTCCCAAGAGGGCAGGAGAGGAGGGCGAGGAGGATTCAGTCTCCTCGCTCCTCTCAGGAACCTGATGACCAGGTCGTGCTTTCCAATGGACTTACCCTTAACTGCATCATGATGTGCGGCGATAGCGGCAACATATACTTTAAGGGTGGAGGGAGACAGCCTTCTCTCCAACCCTTCTTGCAGGAAGGAAAGCACGACACTGATCGGGTCTTTACTGGGGTCTTCTCGGCGAGAAGAGCACCAGGTGACGAAGAGGTTCCACTTCAACGCATAGGCATGTCTCGTGGACGATGCTCTAGCGGAAGTGATGGTAGCCACCACCGCTGGTGGTAGGGTACTCAAACCTGCCTCGACCCGTCCAGGAGCCACACGTGGAGGTTCCAAAGATCGGGACGAGGGTGCCATAGGGTGCCCCGTCTCTGAGTAAGGAGGTCCTTCCTCAGAGGAATTGGCCAGGGAGGGCTGTCACAAGGAGCATGAGTTCTGAGAACCATGTCCGGGTGGGCCAATGGAGTCGCCATTCTTCAGGGAGGGGCTGAAGCCGAGAGAGCTAATCGGCTGCAGAGTTCAGGTCTCCGGGAATATACATGGCTCGAAGCGACCTCAGATGCTTCTGACTCCATAAGCGGAGGTGGCGGGCGAGTTGCGACATACGGCGGGAGCGTAGACCACCTTGACGGTTGATGTACGCTACAGTCGTGGTATTGTCTGATCAGACTAGTACGTGCTGGTTCTTGAGCAACGCATGGAAGCGGTGCAGAGCGAGACGTACAGCCAGCAACTCGAGGCAATTGACATGCCAAAGGCGCTGGGGTCCTGTCCAGGAGCCTGCGGCAGCATGTCCACTGCACATGGCACCCCAACCCGTGGTGGAGGCATCTGTTGAGACAACAACATGCCTGGAAACTTGTTCTAAGGGCACTCCGACCCGTAGAAAGCTGAGGTTCGTCCACGGGGTGAAGGTCTGACGACAGGTCGGAGTAACTGGTAGTCGGAGAAGGGTTCTTTAGATGTTTAAAATGTTCTTTACACTCAGAAAAAAATGGTTGCTTTAAGAACTGTTAACCTAAAGGTTCTTTGAGAAACCGAATGTTCTATGGCATCGCTGTGAAAACTCCTTTTTAGAAACTTTGTTTAAGATTGTACTGTACTTTCTCACAGTTTGAAATGTATGTCATAAGAAAGCATGTGGTTGTGAATAATTAAGTGTCTTCTGAATTGATAAGGGCATGCAGTCTCATGAATAATTATGAGTCGTCATCATACTATAGTGCAGCTATTCCCAAACTGTGGTCCGTGAGGGTACTGCAGGTGGTCCGTGGAAAGGCAAAATAAAATATAAAATAATATTTTTTTTACCTTAATTTTACCAGGAAATTCCCATTAAAAAAAATAAAAGAATAATATGTAGGCCTATATTGATATAACATTTTAATTAAATTGTCAAGTTATTGTGTGATTACTAAAATAGCCTAGTGGTGTTCGGCCTTGACATTCAAGTTCAGTGCCGTTAGAACCACAACATTGGTTCGGTGGATAGCAACAGGTTCTCTGAAGAGAAAAGGGCAGAGGCAAATATGTTCTCATTATCACATCACACGCATAGCCTTTAATGGTGCGTTCACACCGGACGAAATTTCGCTTCAAACTTTTGTTTTTACGCGCGTCAATTTCGCTCTCGACGCGCGAATTGATACAAAGTGGTCAAGCGTATCACTAGACGCGGTAGGCGCGAATTTGACATATGATCCCTTTTTGAATTTGACGCGCTATTCGCGTCCGGTGTGAACGCACAGTTAGGCATAGGCAGTAACGAAATGTTTATAAATGGAATGAATAAGGCCTGTTATTATTTTAATTTCCAGTTAGTTTCTTGATCTCGCGTTTCTGAAATGTTTTCCAGATGTGCTGTTAAGTGGACAAACTCAAGCCTATAGGTACTTTTTGAGGACTTGAAAAACTAAAACTCTGAAGATTAATAATCCCCTAAAATCGCCAAAGGTTTTGAAATGTTGACTATATTCCAGTGTTCTGTATAGATTTCATACTCCATTGCTATGGAAATAAGCCTGTTGTTCAAATGAACCTGATTATGCCCTCGGGCGCTTGAGTAAATAAATAAATTAAATATGTGGCAGCCGTTGTGTGCAGTAAACTTTCTTTTAACAAGCCTGTTGTACTGATGTGATGACCAATGATAGTTTTAGAGCTAGTAAGCCTATTTAGAGGTGCAGATTAATTCAGGTATAGGACTCTGTGTAGACATATTTTATTATGTGTATTATGAGGTGGTCCGCGAAAATTCTTGATTACAAATAGTGGTCCACACACACAAAAAGTTTGAAAACCCCTGCTATAGTGTATCCTGTGACGTTAACGTAATGTGTATTAAACCTGGAAGATGAAAAAAAATAAAAAATAGAGCAAAAAGACTCAAAATAAACCAGTTACCTCCTTAAAATCAATGAATGCTCACATTTTCTGAGCTTGTCACCGTCCATTCTGGAATTGCCTTATCCATGATATATGTGATGCTGCCTTGAATGTTTGACTAAAAGTGGGTATCTTAGAAGATAGCATAGTTACGCTGCCTAAATTTTGGAATGGTCTTTGTGTTGGGAGTACAATACTGCATTTGATTTTTATAAGAAATCAGATGTCCTATTGCCTTTGAGGTATTTTGACACATAAATGTGTGCCATAAACATCAGGTATATTCCCTTGCTTTTGTGGCACATACCTGCTTTCTGACTGTCTTACGAAGGAGAGAAAGAGGTATTTCCTCATAAAACGTGAACTGCTGACTTGTTTGTTTTTTGCTTTGCTCGTGGAGGCGGAAAAACATCCATATCCTAAAGTCGTATTTGCATGACTCATTTTACTGGAAGTAATAGCAATAAATTTGGAACCAAAAGAAAGTAAGTTACATAAATTTAACTGTACAGCTGTAAGCATAAATATTCAGAGTCTGGCAAGTAGCTCTTTGTGTTTGAGACAGCGCTGAAATACTGCTCACAGCTCTGTTAAGACCTACGTGTGCATTTCAGTTCAATACATTTGCATACAAATTTCAGAAGTAATTTTTGCACCGTGTGCATTTATGATAATTCACCTAAATTGCGAACGTTCCAGGCTGCAGTTCCAGTTTCATCTGTATTTCCCCTGTATTAAAGGTGACAGCCTTGGCTGTATTTTCTTCGTTCAGCAGTGGATTTGTATTGTTGATGGCACTGCCGCTGTATTCATCTTGCATAATTTGTCAAGCGGCGAATTTCATGCGTGGGTCCTTCACCTCAGATAACTGCAGTACTAATCTCAGATAAACAGCGTGATAGCCTCAGGTCTTACTCAACTCCTCCTGATTATTACTGCTGGGACTGGAAGATAGCTTAACACACACACTTGCTTTCACATGCCATCCCAATACACTGGAAATAGTCTATGTACCAAGTGGCCACTTCACCCTTTGGTGTTTTTTGTGTTGAGTTTGTAGTCCCCAGGGTGCACCTATGCAGGAAATTGATAGTACCCTCTATATTTAGTGTGTAGTGTTGTACTTTCCTCTGTATGTGTAGAGTCATAGGTCCTTCTGTGTGTGGTTGAATGTATTGATCATCTGGTACGTGTGTTTCTGTGGTGTATCGTCAGTTTCAATCCCACTTACTTTAGTATGAATCATACTTAAAAAAATAAAATAATAATAATATATATATATATATATATATATATATATATATATATATATATATATATATGAAGAGTTCAGATGCAAAAGCCTCTAAGTGCCATCTGAAATTTTCTTCTAGAATGATCATTTTTATAAAGCTTGTATATTTAAGTTCAGTAATTGAACTTAAATGACAATTAATAGGTAATTTGCATTGCCATTTAAGTGAAATTATTGAACTTAAATATACGAGCTTGATAATAATGATCATTCTAGAAGAAAATTTCAGATGGCACTTAGAGGCTTTTGCATCTGAACTCTTAATATATATATATATATATATATATATATATATATATTTGCATAAAATATCTTTCTTACCTGACAGATATCACTGAAATATGTCTTGCAACAAAACCTAGGTTCTGTAAACAGGAAAAATGTATGTATTCCTTTTTCTTCCCATTTCCTCTAGTCTGATCATTAGTTAGTTGCTATAGTTACCAATTATGTTGCGTACCTGTTTCTTGTTTAGTTTGTCATTTATCCTATGTTTATGAGCCCTCAGTTTGTTCAGTCCTTTGTTTTGGTATTGTCTTTTCATATTTTGTGTGTGAAGCTGTTGCGTTGATACTCACCCTTTGCAGATTACCGTCTTTGTTTTATTTTGGTTTATAAAGTTAAAAGCTGCAATTAGATCTGCCTTTCATCTTCCTTTGTCTGTCCAGTCATGACACCTTCCCTTCTTTTTGACATACTATGGCTTGGGACAGATAGTATGTGAACTGTGATTTAACCTCATTCCCTTTGCAACTTGTCGGAGTCTCCTTTTCATCTGTTGGCATGTCTGTCTCATTGCATCATCATAAATCATATCGACTGTCACATTTCTACAGCCCTCGTGCAAAGATTTATTTATTTAAAAATAAATGCATTTAAAGGGCCAGATTTACTAAACAGGGCAAATAACGCGAGAGAATTTAGAAAAATGTATGACTCAATGCACTGGAGAAATTCGGCTTATCTAATGCTTTCTAGAGCGAGAATACTCTCCTCCCTACATTTTAAATACCACATGCACCAACATGAAATAATAGATTTTCAAAATACACATCTTCACTATTACTAAAATTAATCATGCATGGTTTTAAATGGTATTATAAAGAAAATGTCCTATTAAATCTAATATGGTAAATCAGTTTCATTTTTATTTATTTATTATCTTTTATTACATTACAAATGACATTATTTTCAAAGGGAAATACATCAACTCACAGAGGCAAACTGCTCATCAAACCAATTCATGAGGATTTTCACTCACATCTTAATCGTACAGTCTTCTCAGAGTACAAGTCAACTCACTTTGGATGCTTATTTTAGCTTTATAACGGGAAAATGCAAAAATGTGAGCCACCTGTAGTAGCAATAGCAGTATTAAAAACGGTGTTTGTCCACTTCCCAGTCTATATCTTATAAGCACAGTGTTCTGGGTAAAAGATCATACCATGTTGAGAGCTTAGCAAGGAAAGGAGAGATGAACACATAATTCATTAAATCTTAATATTTCAACAATACTGAGAAAGAAAGCCACAATAAGGTGGAAGGGAAGGCAAGGGTTCTGTCTGCTTTTGTGGAAGATCATGTATTGCATGTGTCATCAATACTGAGGAAAAAAATTACTTTTTATGATTTGTATCCCAGAATAATACTGTAAAAGAATGTTCAGAATATATTCTAAAGGAACAAGTAATTGTTTGTGCTTTGCAATATGTATATGTAATGTAACTGTTTGTGAGGCCTGCCATTCATGCTGCTCCCCTGAACGAATTAAAAGATCTTCTGGCTGGAAATGTTATTTTTGTTCAACTCCACTCTACTGTGCAGAGTTAATGTCTAAATGTTATTTTCCATTTCCTTTTTTGGGATCCTTGAAGTTAAATAATGGGTGAAGGTTTAAATTAGAAGACTTCTGTGCATCTCTTTACTTCTGGTCTTTGGAAGTCACATTGAATGTATCACACTGTAGATTAGGTTGGACTGCATTTTTCATTTGAAAGTTCATTTGGACCTGAATCATGTGGTTTTGGGCATGAAGCAGAACTCAGGGTGCTTTCACATCTGTACTTCGGTTCATTTGGTCCGGACCAAGGGCGAAAAATGATACTTTGTAGCATTTTTCAGGCGTTTTGGTTCCTTTTCACACCACACTGATCGCTCTGGTCCTAATCAGATTATGAGTTGATGAAACGAACCAAAATGCAGTCACGTGACAACATCCACATCACTAGTTGGCCAGATGTGTCTTGAACGCATTTCCATAACTGCATTTCGTTTGGTCAGAATTAACGTGCGGGAAAATTCCAACAGAACTCCCGGAAGTAAACAAAGAGGTGGAAAATCCGGCAGACAACACGCCGCTGTTTACTATGGAGAGACGACTGCGTGGGCTGATTGTATCCTTGGTCATATTTTATTATATAGTTTGTCTACACCACTTTAGACAAACAATAATATTTGATAATGAAGCGAGGATGCGGCTCGAAAATAATGTTAATAATTTATATCAGGCTCCGCACCTCCGCACCTCCTCACAACTACGGCAACTGATTTAGTCCAAAGATGCGCAGTTCTTTGGCAGTTGGTTCTGTTCGAGGTCAGATCACGTTCTCACCACAAACGAACCGCTCCAGAGTTCGTTTGAAAGCGTACCGAGACCACCTCTTCGAGGAGGTCTCGGTACGCTTGTTTGGTCCGCTTTTGGTGTGCACCCGAGTGCGAGTTAGTAAGGTAGTTGTTAAATTTAGATATTGTGTAAGATTAAGGGATGTAATGCAGAATAAGGCATTATGCGAATAAGTAATAAGTAACTTGTTAATAGTGAGAATTGGACCCTAAACTATTGTTACCAAAAAAAGTTTATATATTTATGTATGTACTGTTCTAGTAAGATCTATTCTATAAAGTACTGGGATCAGTAAGATTTATTAAAGATGTTTTTGAAAGAAGTTTCTTATGCTCACCAAAGCTGCATTTGATTGATAAAAAATAGAGCAATAACAGTTATATTGTGCAATATTATAAAAATGTATAATTTTTTATAATTATAAATAATTTTTTCAAATGAAATGTATTTATGTGACAGCAAAGCTGAATTTTCAGCAGCCATTACTCCAGTCTTCGGTGTCACAGGATTCTTCGGAAATCATACTGATTAATATACTGATTTGGTGGTCAAGAAACATTGCTTGTTATTATCAATATTGAAAACTGTTGTGCTGCTTGATTTTTTTTTTTTTTTTTTTTTTTTTGTGGAAAACGTGATACCTTTTTTTTTTCGATTTTTTTTATAAATAGAAAGTTCAAAAGCACAGAATTTATTTTGTATCATTCTAGAAGTTTTTACTGTCACTTCAGGTCAATTCAGTGCATCCTTACTGGGAAAAAAAGTACTCATTTCTGTCAACAACAAAAAAATCTTACCAACCCCAAACTATATAAATACGCTACAACTGTATATATTGTTTGTATACAACATATGTTTTTCAACCCCTTCGTAAAATTACGTCAGATTATATATGTCATTTTTTATGGTTTTGAATGTTTACCATAAACTGAGAATATTGATATACTCTCTGCTTACTTATGTTACTGTGACTACTTCAAACAGTTAGTATATTAAGTGTAATGTATTATGTGACAGACAGCTGTTTAATTAAATTGCTGGTATCTTATGCTAGATGTGTTTGTGTCTACCAGATGGACAGTCAGAGCAGATGCATGTATAGAAGAGTGACTCTACTGTGTTTTTGTTTATCTCTCTTCTCAGGTGTAATTGAGGTGGTGAGTAATGTCTTTGTGGAAGTCGCTGGCGTATATCTGGAGAGAGAAATGCACTCAGGGATGAAGAGCTGTTCTTCTCTGCTCCTGTGTCTGCTGGACATCATCCACTGCCTACTCAAAAACCTTTCATCTGTAGTCCGACTGGCCCTTCGGGTAACATTCTCTCTCTATTTCAGTTTAGATTTATTGGCATAACAAGTAATTAAACTTAATTGTTTGTTGTTTGATTAACGTGAATGACAGACAGCATGAATTAGGCTGCTGTCACTTTAAGAGCTGCCCAAATCCAATATACTGTTACACATGCATTTCCTTTCTCAACTGTTTGCATTCACTTAAGGCATAAATGACTGTATTTACTAGGATACTTGCAAAGACAGGCATTTTGACACATACAAGTGTGTGTATTTAACTGTTCAAGGCCAATAAAGCGGCTTCACGTGAGCGCGTCTCTAAGACAGCCACCCATATAGCGAAATGAGTTCTGGTTCGTTTCCTATTGTGCTTCAACAGTCTAAAATCACTTGTTTTTATACCACAATGCTTAAAAACACATGTAGACGATGAGCTTTCGCGACCACCACGCACGCAGCACAGCAATGCCATGTGAGTGTAACCGCGATAGAGGCGATAGTCTAAAATCTCTACCGGTTGACAAATCTCTACCGGTTAATCATGTCTACCGGTATATCCCCCACCCCTACTATCGGGTATGGTTAGGGTTTAGTGTAGGTGGTACGTTATTTTCAAATACAAAGGTTAAAAGCATTACCTTTTAGTGCCACTCACTGGACATTTTATTTCTAAACTGCTATGCTACATAAAACAACTAAAATAATAAAACGTTGCAAAATTCACGTTAATCTGTTTCGGATAAAACTGAACGCACTTTCAGCGCCACTAATTGGACATTTCTCTCTGAAAGTGTCACAAATTTTCTGAATTTTGTCACCACAGGCATGTTTTTCCAATAAGCGTGGGTTGTTCTTTCCTCTTAGTATTGCAGGGTTTTAATATGATATCAGAAGATTCCAGAATAGCAGATCTTTATACTCTATTTATTTATTTATTTATTTTTTAAATCCTGTTGTTTAACAGCTGTGGTTGCCTGAATGATTCTGTAAAAACGCAGGAAAAATGTAAACATATTTACAGAACAACATAAATTTTATTTAGATCTGTAATCTATAAAAATGTGTCAAACCGGTAAATCCAACAGCCGTTACATAACATATACATATTAACATATATTTAATGTATGTATAACATACATTAACATATACTTTCAACCACCATAATAGCACTGGTGGTAAAGAGAGAGTAGCTTTTCCACAGCTGTCAGGAATATAATTGACTAATTACCAGGCTTTTTGTTTGTTTTTGTTTTACTGCAGCATTCTTTTATAGTTAAAATTGCTATATTTTTTTATAGTGTAATTATGGAATATTTTCTGAATTCTGTCCTGCATTTCCTGTATTTGTTGTGTATTGGTGTATTAGTTGGATATTTTACATAATTTGGCTTACAATTACACGTTTGTCCCATTTTCATATTCTAGTTTTTTAAGTGGACCCCACATCCCATTGGCATAAAGGGCAATGGGCTCAATTGCAGATTCTAATATTTCCAGCCAAATCCTAACAGGAGTTTCTAAAGGGCATTGTCGTTTTATGGCATACAAGGCCCTGCGGCCATTATCTCCCAGTTCATTTACTGCAGGGTTATAGTTTCCTGTGGAATTGCTTTTAGTACTAGATAATAGTAGTGTGATGAGCTTATGTGGTGTGAATATGTGTTGTGTTGTGTTTTCTGGGATGTAGATCTTTTGTAGGTCATGATTGTTTTGGGTTGACTGGCAGTATTACTCCAGCAGTTCCAGGTTTAGTTGTAAACACTGTGTAGTGTAAGACAGCAGATCCACTCATCTGTGCAGAGCAGGTATTTGATTTCTGTGTTGAGTGAAGTGAGACTAGGGGCAGAAGGTTATTCCACACAGATTCCACCTTGTTCATTGATTGTACATGTTGATGTACATTTTGAACAATGTTGGGCTAAATCAGCAACATTCATTCCACTGTCCTGAGAAATGTGTTCTCTTTTGTTGCTATTTGTTTTATTTATTATGCATTGACTTTTAGTGTACATTGATTTAATAAGGTTGTAGGTTTTACATCCTACACTTTGTATGAAGTGCGCATTCGATGGACACTTTACTATCCCATGAGGCCACAGGAGAGGATTTATGAATGGAAGTGAAGCGACACAACTGACACTGGTGGGTCATGTGACAGTGACCGTAACAATATGGCGGATATACCGGTAGTACGTCCAAATTTCATTCATACTGCCCATATTCATACTATATAGAGCTTTTTTTTTTTAAACAATTTTGAAGTAAATTCAAATGTTGCACCTACTCTGACAATATGTGATTTCGGACGCAGCGACAGTCTTTCCCATTCTCATTGACAATATGGTCATGGTTATTTCTGTGGAAAGGCAAAATGTTATTTATAGAGGACATCTTATTAATATTTTTACTTTCCTGTGTCCATGAAGTCAAGCTGTAATCCTGTTTTTGCATTCAGATCCCCACAAACAAGCACATTTCCCTGAGCCTGGATAGGACATGTCTCTTTTTCCAGTGTATGAAACATATCTTCTCTGCAGGAGGGGTTATGGCAGTGGAATGTAAATGCCATGTAGGAAGATGTCTTGTTGTGACAGGAAGTTCTTTATGGAGTTTCAGCTAGATATGGTATTTGCCCATTTTCTTGGTGTCAATGTAGTGGGGAAATATATTCTGCCTTGGCACACTTTGCTAAGTTTTTGAGAGGTTGAAATGATTTCTCAGTAATTGGGAGGACAGTCTTTCCCTCTCGTATTCTTTATTGGCCTCTATCCTTCTCACTCTGTATTTCTTCTATGATTTCAATTTTGTTTAAATTTATGAATATGGATATACGTGAATAAGCATATTAAACAGTAGTCTCAGCTTCAGATGTGCCTCCTTTTACTGACCACACAAAAATGAAAATTGTCTAAGATCATAGGGTTTGAATCTGTTGACTATTTTTTAGAGAGAAAGAGAACTCTTTGAAAGAGGCATTTGTTTGATACACTTAGTAGAAAATTCTCTCAATCTCTTGATAAATATATATTTTATTTGCCTCTGTTTTTTCTGCTTCTGTCTAATTTCAGATTCATCTGTAAAATAAAAATGTCACTGTACATCTCAGACCGGGTGTCTGTAGGAGTGTGACAGTAGCACAGCTGTTTTCAAAACCATACTAATTTTCTTCCTGTTTTGCCTCTAACCATTCCTGTTGCATAAGTTATGGATGGATTTGGATGGTCTACTAGTCATCGAGCAACCAACTAGTTGGATATTGAGGTTGACTAGAGAGGTTTTTTCTTTAAAAGTGACAAGATTTTTGACATGGTACATTATGGCAACTCTGTACCACAACAGAAAATTGTCAACCGTTTCTTGTATTCTTTTCTTTAATGTTCCCTCTTTAATTTAGGGCTGGAACAAAGAAATTCAAAAACAAATAATAATACAAAATGTAAAAAAAAAATTTTTTATTTTTTATTTTTCTTGTTTCTCATGTCACAGACTGCTCTGTAAATCCCTTCTTTCTCTTTTTCTCGTTCCAGAGGTATCCATCCTTATTTTGTTTTCCCTCTCTCACCCATCCTCTTGTTTGTAAACACTTCTCACTCTGTCGCCCTCATTTCTTGAGCTGTTCTCCTCGTTTCTCTCTCTCTCTCTCTCTCTCTCTCTCTCTCTCTCTCTCTCTCTCTCTCTCTCTCTCTCTCTCTCCTCCTTTCCCTACACCCCCCAGCCCCCCGTCCTCAGGGAGCGCTTGCCTTCTACTGTCGCCGTAGGCATGCTTTTAGGGGGTTCATGTCTGGATCCTCTCCTCACTGATGATTAGATTGTTATGCAATGACAACTGCTATGCAGATACCAGCAGGATACATCCAGCCACTCACTCCGAGTGGATCCACCACACCTTTTACCCATAATTACTCGCAGCGGACATCTTTTTCAGAGCTACCGAGTGTGTGCTCACACGATCGTTCGTGTTCAATTTCCAGTACTTTGACGTCTAATAGTTCCCAGTGCTATTTTTACCGGTACGCTTCAGCAGACCCGTGGTAAACAGTGCTTTAAAGTCGGATATGTGGCACACAGGACTCACAGGAAGTCGCTCCCCTGTCAGTTCCTCCTCAACCCTCATTATCCACCCAAGGCCTTTGTCTTTCCCTCAGCGTCCTTCCATACATATTCATGCACGGACATCGCCAAAATGGAGCCTGTAATGGAATTCAGTACTCTGAGAGAGAGAGAAAAAAGCGACAGAAGAGAGAAAGGAAAGCTTATTAAAAAAAAAGTGTCCACACAACCCAAATTCGTTTGGGTGATAATGATGAGGGAGACATTCCCGAACACTTTTCCCCACTGCGCCGACTGTCCTTCCCTCTCACGTTTCTCTCACGATGTCAGCCAGAGCTCCGTCATTAATATTTTAAATGAGTGAAGGGAGTTTAAATGTGAAAAAACTGCAGTCCTATTAAGCGAAGGCTTGCTGTAATCTCATTGCTCCGGTCTGTCAATCTGCTTGAGGATCCCAGACACTCACATTCAATGAAATATTAGCCAGAATAAGACAGCTAGAGACAGCGGCATGAACTTTTGAACCAGACCCACTGCACGGCTGCTCTCGCTGATGACTGATGGGTAACAAACTTTGCATTTCTTATGCATTCTTGCTGCTGTTGTCTATTTTTATCTATCGGTCTGTCTCTCTCTCTCTCTCTCTATGACAGCTGTTACTAAAGAGTAAGATGTTGTGGCTGATGGTAGACAGCGAGCTGTACACATTGTTCCGTTCCGGCAGCAGAGCTGGGCAGTGTTCAGAGACCCCAGCACCTCTGAGGAGCGTCTCTGTTAAAAATAGCACCAGCTTCAAGCTACTGTACTTCCTGTGATGATTACATGAGCAGGAATCTCTCAGACTCTCAATCCTCTGTTGCGTTGGCTCTTGAGTTCTCTTCTCTAAGCATCCCCCCAATGACTGACTGTCCTCATTTTCTTCCTTTCGCTTCCCCTTTATTCTCCCTCTCTTTTTTCTTCTTGGCCTAATAATGCTCTCTCTGCTTCTTTTTTTTTTTGTAGAGATCAGACAGCAATGAAAACACTGAGGCTGCAGAGGAACTGCTGCTCATCAACAAGCCACTGACAGACCTAAACAACCTCCTCATTCAACTGGTCAGTGTGTGTGCGTGCGTGCGTGTGTTTCATGCAAACTTTACATCTGTTTTGCCTAACCATTTCTTTTGCATAAATTATGCATGGATCATTATGGTCTACTAGTCATCCAATAATTGACTTTTTTGAAACCGTGCCATACGGAAACTCTACCACAACAGAAAATTGTAAAAATAGAAATTATATATATATATATAACGAAAGTAATCCCATGAAGTGATCACATCTTAACAGGTTATGATCAGGGGAGTGAATGTTACCTGTTAACACAGGGTCTGTGCTTTTGTTTTTCTTTATTATCATTTGTAGTTTAGCCATTTAAACAGTCCATTGCAATTGTGAAACCATAATCACAGTATTTTCTTAATTAACAAACCAAAAAATACAGATGTAGAATTAAATTTACAATAATGCGTTTAATAGCGCAACTCTTCCGTATGTCTCCCCTATATGGGTGACCCCAGGAAAAGCTTGGAGAGAAAATCAGGTGTCATGTGACTTAAAAACAGCATATTATTGTTTTGTTCATTTGTTTAAGAATCCCCTTTTAAATCCTAGAATTCAATTTGTTTTTGTTTCATTAAAATGAGAAAATTATGCAAAATGATATATCAGTGTACCAAAGATAGTTCATTTGATTAAAGTCCCTGTAAAGTCAAAATTAAGTATGTGTTCAGAGTTTGTCATACCACCGAAAAATGTGTTATTAGCCACCCAGCCCAATTTGAATGATTAAAAAAGCCGCCAAGTAAATAAAATAAGCTATCAAAATCTCGAAAAAATTAGCAGTAGTCTCAGCTCTCAAACGCTGGGGGCGTGTCCGCTGGCTGCGCTGAAACCACGCCCACTTGCGGGAAATATGACTCGCGCACAGCTCGTGCATGTCGGCGCGACGGGAGGATGAAGGCCGAGGCGGACAGCGGGAGATAGTCAGTTCGGCCCCATTCACCAGTAACAGCGGATTATCAGTGAATTCCAGTTGTCTCCGACGAAAGTAAACTATCCTGATCTCTACAGAGGCGGGTGTGGTGGTGGTGATCATCAGCTCTCTATCAAGGTAACGTTAGCTCTTCACAAGATTAATCCACCTCTTCTTGATATGATCATTTTTCGGGAATTTAAATAAGGACACCGATCTGTTTTCTAAGTGATTGCATCCAGGAAATACGCATTTACATGACGAAGGCATAGCCAGAGCCATGGGCATAGTAGCTAGCAAACTGTTAGGCTGTCTGATAGTAACTCGCGATTGAGCGGCGATAGGCTTAGTGACTCCGTGCGTCATCAAGTAGGGGCCCAATCAAGCTCAGGGGGTCGCAGTGCGTCATCAATCCCCCGTTTTAGCCCCGCCCAAAAAATCCGGCTCACAGCAATGGTGAAAAACTGTTTAACGGTCTAACTCCACAATTTAGTACTTCACAGTTCTCAGTCCTTGTAATATGTTTTTGCAATACATTTCTAGCACTTATAATGTGTTTAGAATTTTTTTGTAGAATTGCCTTTACAGGGACTTTAAATGTAGTAACTCTCAGACAGTGTTTTAGCATTAAAGGGTTAGTTCACCCCAAAATTGTAATTCTGTCATTACTCACTCTTATGTCGTTCCAAACCCGTAAGACTTTGTCCCTCCGTTGACAGCTACGCAATTAAACTACAATTGTGACGCTTCAAAAAGTTCATAAAGAAATTGTAAAACTAATCCATATGAATTGAGTGGTTTAGTCCAAATTTTCTGAAGAGACGCGATCGCTTTATATTATGAACAATTTAATTTAGGCATTTATTCACATATAAACATTCATCAGTTCACACATCAGTTGTGGTAAACAGAAGCTCAAGCATGTTCACCTGACGTGCGAGAACCAATGAGGTTCATTCTCGTGTTACGCAGCACATTTGAGCTTCTGCAAGAACCAATGAGGTTCATTCTAGTTACGCAGCACGTTTGAGCTTCTGCAAGAACCAATGAGGTTCATTCTCGTGTTACGCAGCACCTTTGAGCTTCTGCAAGAACCACTGAGGTTCATTCTCATGTTACATAGCACGTTTGAGCTTCTGAAAGAACCAATGAGGTTCATTCTCGTGTTACATAGCACGTTTGAGCTTCAGCAAGAACCAATGAGCTTCATTCTCGTGTTACGCCGCACGTTTGAGCTTCAGCAAGAACCAATGAGCTTCATTCTCATGTTACGCAGCACGTTTGAGCTTCAGCAAGAACCAACTAGGTTCATTCTCGTGTTATGCAGCACGTTTGAGCTTCTGCAAGAACCAACGAGGTTCATTCTCGTGTTACACAGCACGTTTGAGCTTCTGCAAGAACCAATGAGGTTCATTCTCGTGTTACGCAGCACGTTTGAGCTTCTGCAAGAACCAATGAGGTTCATTCTCGTTACGCAGCACATTTGAGCTTCTGCAAGAACCAATGAGGTTCATTCTCGTGTTACGTAACATGTTTGATTCTGCAAGAACCAATGAGGTTCATTCTCGTGTTACGCAGCATGTTTGAGCTTTAACAAGAACCTTTGAGGTTCATTCTCGTGTTACGCAGGACATTTGAACTTCTGCAAGAACCAATGAGCTTCATTCTTGTGTTACGCAGGACGTTTGAGCTTCTGCAAGAACCAATGAGGTTTATTCTCGTGTTACGCAGGACGTTTGAGCTTCTGCAAGAACCAATGAGGTTCGTTCTCATGTTACGCAGCACGTTTGATTCTGCAAGAACCAATGAGGTTAGTTCTCGTGTTACGCAGCACATTTGATTCTGCAAGAACCAATGAGGTTAGTTCTCGTGTTACGCAGCACTTTTGAGCTTCTGGAAGAACCAATGAGGTTTGTTCTCACGCGTCCAAGCAGGATCGGTTGAGCTTCTTTTCATGTTTGTTGATCAATGTTTAAATGTGAATAAAAGTCTAAATTAAATCAGTTCATCATATAAAGAGATCGAGTATCTTCAGAAAATGTGGACTAGGCCACTCAATTCATTTGGATTAGTTTTATGATCTCTTAATGAAAAAAAGAAAAGAAAAGATATTTATTTGTGTTCCGAAGATGAACGAAAGTATCATGGGTTGGAACGACATGAGGGTGAGTAATTAATGACAAAATTTAAATTTTTTGGGTGAACTATTTGTTTAACTATGAATAATCTGGTGGTCTATAATAGCTTTGTGAAATAAAAGGTTATGTAGCCTAATTTGGATATATGTCAGTTAATGTATTGATAGACTGTGATTATTATCCAGATATTACCCAGAAACACATCAGATACTCGATTTTGAAAATGTCATTTTTCACATTCCTAACAAAAAAACTGTCAAATAAATCTGGTTCTCAATTTTCTTGTCCTTAACTCTGGGACTTTATAAGACCATAGTGTTCAACATTTATGAATCTCAGGGCCCAAAAATGTTCCCACTGTTCTCTGACCTGCACACTGGAGTTCACAGAATAATCTGGAGGAACTGAAATGAAATATTGATTGGAATCATTATCCATTGGTCCACCAAAGCAGATTCACTTAAAAAAAAAAAAAAAATCAAGACTGTCTTCAGCAAGTATGGGATGCATTTTTGTGATCTTATCACAAGTGGTCAATGACAGGTAGAAATGGAGTCTAAAACATGTTATTATCAGTTCACTGAAACCCAACCCAAGCTCATTAGAAATACATGACTCTGCCTACATTTTCTGAAACACTGCAAAAACGTGCCTATACATGTGTTTCAATGCAGTTTATATCTGAAATGACGCTAGTGGCAGTAAAACAGCAACAACTTTTATTATTTTATTTTCTATTTATTTATGTATTTATTTATGTATGCTTTGTTAACAGTATCGGTTAGGTTTAATGTAGGTTCTCCTATATTTGTGAGAGAGCATTAACCTTTAAGCACCACTCTCCAGACGTTTCATTTCCCAACTGCCATGACACATACAAGAACCAACGTAATAATAATACGTTGCCATAGTTCACGTTTGAATGTTTCAGTTAGCTGTGACCTGTAGCACCAATCACTGGATTTTGAAAGTGCTGTAAAATGTGCTACAAGCAAAGCAATATCATTTTGCAAAAATGTACCCATGAACACTGGGCTTTTTTAATAAACCCACATCTGCAATGGAGAATAACATGATATGATTATAGCACCTCATGTGGACGTGTCACCTGAAAAGTGCAGCAAAATTTACCTGGAGCAACGTATTTCAGGTTATAGAAATGTAGGCAGGGTAACTTATTTCCAATGGGTTGCCAAAACCACATACAGAGGTAGTTGCATCAAAACAAGTTGTCAAACTTTGTTGTCTTGTACCAAAATACACTGATTACTAGGGCTGTGCGATATGGCTAAAAAAAAATCATGATATAATGTTTCATATCGTTCGGTATCGATAATTATTGACTTTTTTATAACCTTTTTTTTTAAGACAAGTAGAAAAGTTTGAATTTAAACCACTGTTTTTTATTTTATTTATCCACATTAAGGCAAACAACAAATTATTTTAGTTTTAGCAGTCAAAAATAAAATGTAAACAAAAATATCTTCTTTATGGCTTATATTAAAGGCACAATATTTTATTTAAAAATATAAAAAATCACTATATCTATGTTATATATTTTTTAAAGTTGTGTATTTACATTATCCCGACAGTTCCAATTAACTTCTAAATCCA
Source organism: Leuciscus idus (assembly GCA_021554675.1). Classification (NCBI taxonomy): domain Eukaryota; kingdom Metazoa; phylum Chordata; class Actinopteri; order Cypriniformes; family Leuciscidae; genus Leuciscus; species Leuciscus idus. Next base: position 38,863,551 of record CM038635.1, on the reverse strand, counting down.
GAGAAATTAATATTTTAATTCGAAGACACGGACCGTGTCTTTATTTCCGTTTTGTCGCCGTCAATGCCGTCATATCCGTGTTGTCTCTGGTTTCCGCTCGTGCTGCCATGGCAACCAGAGCTATGAACCAGAGCCCTCTGATAGTAACCAAACTGACGCGGACAACTGTGTAGTTCGCAATGTCTATTTGCACGCTGTTGTTGTTTCGTTCAAACATTATGGACCATGGCAAGCAGACTTTAGATAAAAAAGGAGAACTAAACCGAGAATCAATATCAGCGCGGTGTTTTCGAGATGTCGAGAGCTCCCATGGACACTATATAAACGAGAGCTCCACGTCCGAGACTTCGACAACTCCTACATGTACTTTATTAAACAGGTGAGCACATTTACATAAAACTAATCAAGGTTATATAGTTCAACAATGATAAAATGTTAGAATATGATCTGTATGTTATTCTAATGTTGATCTAGCTAGCTTACTGCTAGTCTCATACAGACAAACTAACGTTAACACATACATTTCAACACATTCAAATGCAGTTTAGTGTGATAGTGTAATGTTAGACCAAGTGAAACAGCGCTGCGTTACCTCTCAAGTTTAATTTGTCTAATAAACTGACCTGTGAGTAGTAATTCTGCGTGTAGTTCGGTAGAATGAAATGTCCATATTCCTTTTATATCCGCGGGACTCGCATCGCGTTTGGAGCTGATAGCTGTCTCTTAGCAATCCCGAACTGCTTCATATCACAGTCATGATACATTATTAGATCGGTCGGCTTGACGTTGACGACAAAATCCATAATTCATAGCAAATGTTGCGTCATCAATCTACGCCTTTGTTTTTGTAAATAGGTTAGCGACCCCTAGTGGAGAAAAAATCCCATACTGTACGTTTAAGATAAAAAAGTAAGTGTTAAAGAAACTTTTTAACTTAAATAAAATGTTACAAAATGTGTGCAATGTAAAACGTAGAAGAATCAAGGCAAACTTTGAGGTAGATAACATCTGTAATAAGTAGGAGTGTAACGGTTCACAAAATTGTGGTGTCACGGTTAGGTACATTTTCGATACAGCAAAAAGAAAGAAATGCCAAAGAAATTTCCTTGATTTAAAAAAATATATATATAATTATTAAAAGAGAAATTATTTTAAATAAGTTTAAAAAGAGTTTTCCCTACATCTTGAAACTTTTAGTTTTATAAATGGGGGTAATATATTTGAAGGATGAACAAATAATGTTTTGGTCATCACATTAAAAATAACATTTAAATATGATAATATTTAAATTTTGAAGTGCTGGAAAAAGATGTGTGACGTACTTGAAAGCATTTTACTATTCCTACCAAACTTCCATGGTTACAGTGAGTGTTACTACATTAAATCCATATACAATGAATGTTGCTAATTTGTGGACTTAAAGCCTATAACTAGTTCATTCATGGCACTATGTTTCTCCTGGTTTCCACGTCAGCGCTGTTTGATCCGTTAATAACGGAGAAGTGTGAATGCTTCTCACTAGATCACGCAGCGATGTTATTACTTCACTGGCGAATTCAAATGCTTTCTTTACTGGATCTCTTAGCGCTGTGCAGTAACAGTGTCGCTTGATCAAGATCGGCTCGCGCTGCACTCACTGACATTGATGGTCCAAACTGATAAACAGTCCGTGAAGCACAATATAATAACGCAGTTTCGTTCTCAAAAATATTGAGAGCTATATCGAACATTTTTTATATCGTTACCGACAATGGTGTACCGTCAATAAATACCGATACCGTTTTATCGGCCAGCCCTACTGATTACGATGGAAATTACTGATACCTTCCTTATACTTTTCATTTGGTTCTTTTTCTATTCACTTGTAAGCTGTGTAACACAGGTTTGCCCTTCAGTCGCATTAGTGCATGACACTCAGCGCTCCCGCTAAAGTGAAGTAGAGTGTAAAGGAAACAAGAGGGGAGGGTCTCGACTAAATCCGAACAAGTGGTCATGGGAGATGCATTTGAAAATGTTAATACCGGGTGGTAACGTAATGCATGCTGACCACTTGTTGTTACATCACGGATAACGCATCTTAATACCAGGTGGAAACAGGGCAATTTTTGCTATATAGGGGTTTTGCATTGGTTATATGATGTTTCAGTTTTGGTTCCTCATAAAGGGTATCCTATGCCACAACATTACTACACAACACTAGATCGCATCCTGCACTGGTGCTTTGCAATGTGCCTTCAGTTGACTCATACCTTGTCTGTATCTTCTGACTGAAATATTACTTGCATATATTGTTTGTGAATTCATTGCTATGCATTTTATAATTAATATACATATAAGTTCTGAACATTATATGAAAGCCAGCTTGTTCATGGTATCTGGTCTAAATTAATCATATTTTGTTACATGATGCCAAATTAGAATCTTAAACTATATCTTAAGTTGTTGTTGTTGTTTTTATTCTAAAAATCAGTTTTCATACTAGATGTCTAGATGTAAAATTTCTGTAAAATATGAAGTGAGGTACGTTATTCTCCCATGTCACTGTTGCTGAGCTCTAGTCCTGTGCTTACAGCTGATTGGTCCATGGTTGGCCTCAAAGGTTCCAGGGTAGATAAAGTGTCATACTGAAAAACCCCTTTTGGCTCTAATTGGAATTTTTATTTTTAGAGTGCTGATGATGTGTGGACAATACTGTAGTTTGTAGTAAAGAAATACAAAGATATCAAATCATACCTGATGACCATTCTACAAATAAGAATGTAATTTTAATATCAATTTGCATCAAAATGATTCCACTGTCTCCAACAATAATTTCATGAAATATAATAAAGTGTTCTTCATGTGAAATCCATTATTAGATTATAGTAAGTGCATATGGGCCGTTTTTACACACCCTCTGCTCTCAGACACATTTTCACGTGTCATTAACCGATCCCTATAATGAATAATGGAGCATCCATTTCGAATATAATCAATCCAGACAAGTGAGACATTCATAATTGAAAAGAGATATTTACTTCTCATTCGTTTCATGGAAAGCCGCAAATTGACAAAGATAGATTGAATTTCATCGCCAATGAATGTTGTGTGTTTGCCAAGGGTTTTGTATCTTTCTCATGAAAGCATATTAGATCAGCCAGTCATAGAAGACTCAATACAGCCTTTGAAAAGAGGGTCTGGTTGTTTGTGTGAGATGCAATGAACTGAAATGCTGTTCAGTATTAGTTTGTGTGGAAGGCTTTGTTGTATTTCATATTCCATTGTGAGTTTCATATATTGCACATTGTATATGACTCATGTCTAATAGAGGCTTTCAGCAGACACAGGATGACATCTAGATGAGACTATGCTGAGAATCCCATCTATTGAAGATAGAGAGAGAGTGAAATGAAAGTGGTTGGCAGAGTGATGCACTGTGGCATAATATTCCCACAGATGGCAGAAAGACCAGAGACCAGCTTCCCACCAACACACTCCACTCAACTCCGTAACCCTCAGATGTACATCCAGCTTGTGTATGTGTGTTTAAGTGGCAAGCTGTACCCACATGACCCTCAAAGCAGAATCCAAGCTGCCCACTGTGCCAGGAAAAACTGATAGACTCATTCTTGGGGCCGGTTCCCTCAAAACGTCTTTTTGCTGTTAAAAACGCATGACGCAGGACAGTAGAACAAAAAACAAAACAAAAACGCAAAGTCTAGAGCAGTGTTTCCCAACCCTGTTCCTGGATGCACACCAACAGTGCACATTTTGAATGTCTCCCTTATCTGACCCATATATTTCTGGTCTTGGAGTCTCTACTCACAAGCTGATGAGTTGGATCAGGTGTGTTTGATTAGGAAGAGTTTGAACGTGTAGTGTTGACGTTCCTCCAGGAAAAGGGTTGGAAAACACCGGTCTAGAGACATGTTTTTTAAAAGTTGGACGACTTTTAACTTGGGCACTTCGTTTTTAGAATATAACATTGCAAGATGCGAGAACAAAAGTTAAAGCGTGTCTACATTGAAAAACAATGGAAAAGTAGTGTAATGGAATGGAAAATCACATTCTTACACACTAAAACTAACACACAATGCTGCTGTGAAAAACATTTTCAAACCCTGGATTTTCTTGTGCATTATCTTAAATCTGACATCCAGTCATTCTCTTGCAAAGACACTCAGGACACTGTTTTTTAAGTGTTTTCTGTGATCGGATCACAGCTGATCACATTAAAAGGCAGGTGTTAATGCACCCAAGATTGTGATCGAATCATGATCGAATCGCTGAAAACACATTTGAAGGTCTGGGATGGATTCTTATCACATTTGATGAAAGTTTAAATGCTAATGCGTTTTTATTATGCATATTCTGTTTATGTAATGTGTAGTTACTATGTAATAAGCATGTAATTAAGTAATAAGAAAATGCTCTTGCGATTTATTCACCCGATTTGATCAACAGTATCCAATTATCAAATTAGTTAGACTTGGAATCTTGTTTCTCTAGTTTATCTCCCCAAAGCACTTAAAAACTTTTTATCCTCTTTTTCGTCACTTAAAATCCCTATTAACACCTTTTAATGGGGGGTTTGTACTGACAGAAAACACACTGGAGATGAAGGAAGTCAATGCAGTCAGTAAAAAAAAAAAAAATCCAGATTTACAAAAACAGCATTTGCCAGAAATAAATGTGGCTTGTGGCTCTGTGGCAATATAAAAACTCTGTTAGAGCACTCGCCTGGCCTAAAACCAACACTGGCTCAACAGGACTGCCTGTTTTGTTTGTTTTTTGACTAATGATAGATGGGCAGAGTGTTTGGGAAAATATCTAAATATAAATGTTTTACAGTGTCATATACTTTCTGGAATAGCTTCTTTTTTTAAAGAGTCAATGTCATTGTTGAAAAACCATGAATATGTTTCTATCTACTTTCTAGTTCAGTTCATACACTGCTTAGTGAGTCAGACATTTTCAGTACTGTGCACTGAAACATCCACTCCCAATGAATTACATACTGGACAGTTAAGAAAGAAAAAAAAAAGCACACATTGGCTGCTCAGTATACTTAAAGTACCAGAAATCTCATCATGGCTTATTTCATTATGCCACTATACTTTTTAACAAGTACAGTGAAGATGTATGTTAAACAAAATGGAAGATACCAGCATGTCATCTCATCATATGATGCTGTTGGTTAATTAATGCCAGCTGTGTTTTTAATGAACAACATCATAACTGTGTTGCAGGCAATTTAATCATCAGTGTCCCACTGTTTTCTGGATCAAGATTTTAGAAGAAAATATAAATGCATATATAAAATCACAATTTTAAGGTTCTGTATTGCATACTGTGTATTAGATTTTAGCTTTTATGCGGTTCACATAAAAGGTTAGTTCGCCCAAAAATGAAAATTCTGTCATCATTCATCATGTCGTTCCAAACCCATAAGATTTTTGTTCATCTTTGGGACACAAATTAAGATATTTTTAATGAAATCTTAGAGATTTCTGTCCCTCCATTGAAAGTCATTTTCAAAATTGCAAAACGTTCATAAAAAGATTGTAAAAGAAATCCATTTGAATCGAGCAGTTTAATCCAAGTCTTCTGAATAGACACGGATCAGTTTATATAATCAAAAGATTTAACTAATAGGCTTTTTATTCCACATATATGTATTGTGGTTCATTCTCGTGTTACGCCAGCATGTTTGAGCTTCAGAAGAGCCTGTGTTTGTTCTTGTGCATCAAGCAAGGTTGAGCTTCAGTTGACCATATTTGATGATCAATGTTAATGTGAATAAAAGTCTAAATTCAATCTGTTCATCATATAGCCGTGTCTCTTCAGAAGATTTGCACTCAAATACTTCATTCATTTGGATTTATTTTGCAATGTCTTTATGAAAGTTGGTGAGTTTTGGGTGAATGGACTTTCAATGGAGGGACAGAAATCTCTCAGATTTCACTAAAAATATCTTTATTTGTGTTTTGCTGATGAATAAAAGTCTTATGGGTTTGGAACGACATGAGAGTGAGTAATTTTTAAATAATGTTGCATTGTGAATAATAAACAATGCAAGTTTTAAAATAAGTTTTAAAAAAGCATGTTTTTTTAAATAGTTTCAAATCAAGTACATCATGTAACATTGCAGGACACTGCTGTCACTGCTTGAAATTGAATGTCAACTACCCGCCTGCAGAATTCTGCAGAAAGATATCCACAGAATTTCATCATTCGCCAGAACACCTGTTATTCACATTCTACACATTCACTAGTCCTTGCATTTAGTTTATTTATTATTTCGGCTAATAATGGCTTAATAATTCTATCAATAAGACTGTGCACAGAAAATGGTTACTTTTTTTATAAAAATCATTATGTCCATGGAATGTCCACATAAAATATGGAAACCCATGTGCATGGTTCTGAACCGGTTCATGGAATGAAAGCAAAAACCGAAAACAAACTATTTTTACAGGAACAAAAACGAAAACAAATGTAAATGCTCTGAACAGAAACGCTTATTTGAAAATATCATTAACCGGTTAATAACGTTATTTTATCGTTCTGTTTAAGATTTTAATTTGGCAGTCAACCAATCATGAATTCAGATACGGCCTATGCAAATGTGACGTTGATGCTTCCAGCATAAGTGAAATGCCCGCGCTCAGCTGTCAAGCTGTCCAATGTAAGTCTCAAGACAATGTGCTGGCATTAGCTGTTGGATCGCAGGAGTTTATCAGTTGATATGTTACCATGGCACGTTATATCCAGCAGGGTGTTTAGAAACCAGTAAAAATTGCAGGTTAGTTTAGTACTGCTACTATTCAGGAAACGTAAATTTTTTTTTTTTTTTTTTTAAGTATATTTTAAATGATTAAACACCTTGTTGTCAAAGTTAGTATTGTGGCTTTATGTATGGTGATACACTTGCGTGTGTCGTTATATTATTCATATTTTTCCAAAGTCAAGCTCAAATGGAGCTTGTAAGTGTAAGTAACGCAGTAAGTGCATCGCATTAAGTTTTTATCAACTTACATGTGACAAAGGTTATTATAGCTATGTGGGTGCTCAGTTTTTACTGTCGTTTAGATTTGGCAAAAAGTTTGCGTTACAAAAGACACACACTGTATTGGCTATGACTATACCAGACTAAGACACTCTTCTCCGCTCCTTAAATACATAAAACATTAGCCTTTACACACATTGTGTTTTGAATAACGAAAACGCTATTCACGGACTTCATTCACGATTGAGGCGGGTGGAGCTACTGTATGAGGCTTTGATTTTGAGGATCCACTCGAGTTATGAGGTTTAGTCACAAGCTCTTTGTATTAAGTTCTATTCAAGTTCTAGTATAAAGTATAGGCAAATAAATAAATAAATCCAAAAAATGTAAAAAAAATAATCATTATTAACTGTTATTTATTTTTTTCTAATCAAACTGTTTTCGGATCGATAATGTTACAGAAGGAACGCATGAACAGAAACATAAAAAAAATAAAAAATAAAATGTAAGCCCTGCCCATGTGTGTGCACAGTATAAAAATAATTTTGTCTTGGGAATGACCCCATAAAGTGTGTGTGTGTGTGTGTGTGTGTGTGTGTGTGTGTGTGTGTGTGTGTGTGTGTGTGTGTGTGTGTGTGTGTGTGCACATAAATACATATGCATATAAGTGGAAGCAGGGCAGCAGGATGGGGCACTGTGTGAGAATGTTTTCAAGGGCAAATGGTGCCCAAGGATCAGGTGAACAGATTGTCTATGTGTGCTAGGGACATACTGCATTTTAAATAGTTCATCCGAAAGGGAAATGTGTCACCTCAAAGTCTCCACTCAGTATAAAAGCCTTTTCATGTGTTCACTCCATACGCTTTTCATTTTTGGTGGTAAACATTCCGAGTTTGCCCACAAACAATCACACATGTTCTTCCCTGCAGTCTGTTTACGCAGCGACTGAGTTCACAGTTTGAAGCAACACATGGCTTGAAAAATGTAATTTGCAGCGTTGTTTCTTCCAAAGGAGGCGGTGGGAAATATCGATCGCTTCAAATGCACAGGCCCAGTTTTGTGCCTGAGTACATGCGGAGGTCATGAGAGGCCTGCGCGTTACACGTCCCCATAGGCTTGGGGTTCTCCTCCTCTTCTCATTCTTTCTTTCTCTCCTCCAATCATCCATTCACAGCCCACAGTGGCATTAACACTCCCTAATCTCCCTGATTCCTGTGTGCTTTTCAGCCCACAGTCCCATTAGACTCCTCGGCCTGATTTCCCCGATGCATCTACAAGCCCTGCTAAGTAAACAGGGTGGATTTGGGAGGCCGTATAAGCAGGTGTTAACTCTTGTTCTGCTGTGACTCCGCGTTGGCATGTGAACAATACCGGAGCCGCGGAGCCCGTAGACGCACACCAAAGGCCTTTCAGCGCCAGGGGATCTCCCTCCGGCCAGCCTCTCTATGGGCCGGGGAGGGGGCGGCGGTCTTTGGGGGTATTGTGTGGCCTCCTAAAGCACTGCACTCCATTCTGGAGTGGCCGGCGACATCATAAAGAGGGGCGGGATTAGGCGCGGCTGGCCCTTGCCCCAGAGTCTCTTGGGATTATGCCTTTATGGCAGAGGGCAGCAACAGATCAGCGCCAAAAGAGGCTAGAATCCCTGAGCCGACCACACAGGGCTTTGAGGGCCGAAATAAGCGGCAGAGAAAATCCCCACGGCCCTTGTGTGTCGCTTTTTGTCTTTATCTCAGTCTCAGGCTGAGCGGGGATTGTTGGTCTGGGTTGAGAACTCATACTCCATGCTGCTCCCCTGATGGACGTGTTAAGCCTGTAACTGCTGTCTCTACAGTCTCTGAGGATGAGAACATAACTTTTCAGCTCTCCTACCCAGAGCCAATATTTCTCTGCCAATATATATTTTTCTGCGTGGTATTCAGTTGATCACAATTCCAGCTGGTTTGGGGTTAGGGATTAGCCTGGTTCTACCAGACTCTCGTACATTTCATTTGTACAGAGAGTCTGGCCTCTCTCCATTGAGAAACGTTTACTTCCTTGTAGGCGGGTTCGCTGTTAAAGTTCAAAACTATTGGATCTGCCCAGAGTCACTCAGGATCTGCCATAGCCAATCGCTAACGTGTGGTCGTGACGTATGTCATGCGCCGAAACCGGCCGGAAACAACAAGTCCGAATGATCAGAGGATTATTTTTAGAATAAGATGTCTGTCAACGAGAGCTGCAGGTTTTGTTAATCGAATTTAAGAGTTCAAGGAACAATTGTAAATTCTAAATGTATATTTGACACTCAGTCATTTAATGCAGGTCTGTGGTCACTGTCTCAAAGAGCATGCACAGAGTCCAAATGAAAACAATTCCCCATCGTCCAAATTAAACAATTCCCCATCGTTAGTACACATTGATGGCCTAAGACACGAAACGAGCGGTTTGTGTGAAAAAAAGAACAGTAGCCTATTTATATCGTTTTTACCTCTCTGAGGGCGCGCGCGCATCCTGGTGTGTGACGTGTACGCAGACTGGTGCATAGATATATACACTAGAAGTCGCCTTGTCTACGGCAGTTCATTGGAACGAATGTCTTTAAGGCGACATCTAGTTTACATATCTATGCCGCTGCGGTCGTTTCGGATCTGCCGCAAATGCTGTACAGTGATCACCGTCCAAAATGTCACGGTCATCGTGCATGCCGAGCTGCCCAGCACGAACTCCTAACTTTTCTGCCTCCTTCACTTGGTCCTCCATTAGTGCAACAAGAGGGGAGACGACAACAACTATCGGCTTTGCATCCCTATCGTTCGCCTTAGCTAACTCATTAGCGGAGTGAGCTGGAAAATCAAACTTTTCCCGAACCCCGTGGGGAGGAGGGTCACAACATCATGGCCACCAACAAAACTTAGCAAACATTGTTCTTGCTCCGGCTTTAACTTCTATATATTCGGCAGTTTTGCAACAACGGACCGAATAGCTTTTCTCACGTCTTTCTCCGCTGCCATTACTGAACTCCAACGCAAACTGACGCACTACATCAACGTCATCGTTCTCAGCCACTCCCTCTGTTCGCTGATTGGTCCTACAAAAAATTGGTTTCTGGAAACCTAAGAATATACAGCAGTCCCAGACGTAGTACTGAAGGAAAATGAAATTGAGCGGAAGTGCGTAGGAGGGCGCAGCCAGGCTAGTTAGGGATGGCAGTCGTAATGAAATTGTTGATTTTGATTCTAATGCACGATCGCTTCTGCATTGCTTCTGTAGTGACCACAGCAACTTCCTGTGCAGCGCAGTGAATGGAAATGGTGTGAAAATTATACAAAATTACATCTCGAAAAGGTGTTACAGGGCAATATTGCTACGATTCATCTTCACGCTAAAGATATTTAAAACTTCTGGAACTCATTACAAAAATTTGTTTAATATAATATACAAAAATTGTATGTTTACTATAATTAATAATATGTATAATATTCTATGTTATAATTATTTGTGATCGTCCCGTGGAGTCCATTTCATTGACAAATAATGAGATCATTTTAATAATAAACACTTTTAAAATAATTCTTGCGAAAGGTGTTTACACAGACTTTTTAATGTCTTTTTAGCCATAAATCCAATACAATAATTGGTCTTAACTGTGTGTTAAGAACCCCCTGAGGTCGGCTGTATCGCCGGCGATACCAGCTCGCTTTTTTTTTATCAGTGTAAAAGAAACTCATAAATACTCTGTTGACTTTGATTTTCCATAGGAGTTTCATACATCAATCGATTCTGTTAAATGTGTATCATTTTTGTGTATACTCACAATAAAAACAAAGTGTTGTGCTTTTTGCCAAATAAAGAAAAATAAACACGAAGCGAGTTCTGCCTTCTCTCTGCCAGTGAAGTCCATTCTGAAACGCGTCCGAAAATGAACAGTAACTCAGCGAATACTCAGTCAAACAGGCATACAGACACACAGGCATGAAGCTTGAATTCTCTTCTTTTAAATGAAGTAATTTATATAAAAAACAAATATTCTCATCTTGTGAAATCTGTATTAAAAGAGAGCGATTCCAGTCGAGCTCATTACAGCTCATTCAAATGTAATGTGACTCCGCCTACGGAGAGCGCGCGCTATTCAAACGCAAATGGCTGAGGCAATCCACGCAAAACCTGTGAACGCCCCCATATCAGCTCGAGAAAACACAAGTTTATTCAGATCATTACTTGTTTACACCGTCTCGCAGCGCTGTGAGGAATAATAATAATGGAAAATGTACCTCAGAAGTGCGGGTATATCGAGGAGCGAGCTGAGGAATACTGTAGTAAGTTTTTTTTCCTTCTCACGTGAATCGGGTTTCTGTTTATGAATGAATGAACGGCAGAGATGCGCGCTGTTTACCACAGCTTGCAAAAAGACCGTTTAAATTTAAATCGCGTGTGTGAATGAATGATGATGTTTTAGCAAACTGTATTGCTATACTGAGATGAGTAAAAATCGAAATGTAGGCTATTTGTATAAGCAACGTATTAAACTGCAAATTAACATTTATATGCCCTAATATTTCATAAAAACAACGTTACAGTCAGGCGAAATATGAAAGACAACATTTTGTTGACTAGATTTGGGTACAGTTTTTACTGTAGAATATACTGCCACATCAAATAAGCTTTTGTTTAGCAATTTCTATATATATAAAATACTATTTTTGTCAAAAATAAAGTCATCAACTAAGATGTTAGCTGTTCCAATGTTGGCTATATTCAAACTAATGAATACATAGATAAAATGTAGGCCTATAATCTTTTTTTTTTTTACAAACAAAGAGTACACTTGAAATATTGTTGAAATTGTAATTATTGTTGTAATTGTAACCTTTTTAATAAAATAGCAAAACATATTTACAAGATAGATGTAAGCAAAATCTTAAATGGTCAATATAAGTCTTCTTCTAAATATATCTTTTGTCCTTGCATTGTGGCTCAGTCAGTGTCACACCTGAATGAATGGCTAATTATGCAGAGTGGGTGGGACATTGTATTCTCAGGTGTAAACCACTCCCCCCTCGCATATTGGCTTTCCAAGCAAAACCTGTTTTACATCAATTTAATTCAATGTATTGTTTTATGTGAACGATAAAGCAAGACTATTTTCACATAATTTTGAAGTCTTATTGACACATATTTATTATGAGTTTTGTGGTCTTATTTCAGCAACTTTCATTTTTATTTTTTTCAATAACCACGCATAAACATTATTCTCTTAAAAATTCAAAAATATACATGCATGGTGATCACATATTTTGGTAGCCCTGTTTGTGCTATATAGAGTGAATTTACACCTTTGCCATTAACATGTTTATAAATAACTGAAAAAAGCACAAATGTCAGAGCATGTCAGAACACCTCCAGGGCCCAGAAAACTGCTCAGACTCCAGAGGGTTAAACAGCAATACAAAACAAAAATGTGGGGACATTTTATTCATTTTATAAAATTCTACTGACAAATGTTGCGCCCAGAGATTATTTTCTCTTTCAGAAGATGCGTAATAGCACCCCCTACCTTATAACATCTTTTCCCCAATGGTGGGGAAAAGAGTTAACTGTCATTTTATGAAAAACAGTTTGCAATAAAAGAGAATGGTGACAGGCTGTGAGTTCATAACATTCTGCCTAATATCGTCTTATGTTATTACATAAGGTTATACAGGTTTGAAACAACATTAGGGTGAATGGATAATGACAAATCTTAAATTTTTTCGTGAACTATCCCTTTAAGAATCACAGCTGTTTGAGTTTTGTGGCATCGCACTCCATTTTCAGTGTGGACAGACAGATTTCTTGTTTCTGGAAATTCTGAATTTTGGATTACAGAACTTTTTTGATATACCCTTAATAATTCTATATCTGAATGTCAAAGCCATGATTTCTGAACGACATTTGTAGCAGAGTTGTCCCTTGTGTATGACCTTGTCTATGCCTGCATTATTCATCAAACTCTTGGTTCATGGTTTGATTACCAGGGAATACTCTTAAACTTATCAAATGTATACCTTGAATTCAATCACTTTGGATAAAAGTATCTGCCAAATGTAAAAAAAAAAAAAAAAAAAACAAGAACAAAATCCTGTTTTTCATATTATGTGTCCCTAAAAGTCTGAGAGAAACACCTAATGAGAAGTTCTAAAATAAATATATAAGACAGATTATCTAAACCACTGTTATTGACCATACATGGACAAACAGATTTGTAGTGCTGAGACTGATGAAGGATATAGTTTGATATTTCCCAAAAGCAACAGAAGAGCAATATAAAAGTCTGAGAAACATTTGCGTGAAGGGAGAGTTTGGCTGCAGCTCTGCTGTACAATAATTCAGCCTGTTCTTTCGAACTGCTATATAGTTGCAGGTACAGTTGTGGTCAGAATTATTGGCATCCCTGGTAAATATGATCAAAGATGGCTGTAAAAATAAATCTACATTGTTTATCCTTTTGATCTTTCATTCAAAAATTTCACAAAACCCTAACCTTTCATTAAAGTAGAAGAATTGAAAGTGGGGTGAAAATCACATTATGAAATAAATGTTTTTCTCCAAAACACGTTGGCCACAATTATTGCCAGCCCTAGGACAGAGTAAAATATCTCTGAAGTATATTTTCATGAATATTTACATTTTTATCACACCAGGGTGACTAAACAGGAAATTGTCTAGCTATGACTTGTTTGTTTCACAGGAGTTTAAATATGAGGAAACTCAAGGCCAAATTCCCTTAATCATCCATCACTATGAGTAAAACCAAAGAATATAGTTCTAATGTGCAGCAAAAGATTGTTGAGCTTCACAAAAGTGGCTGTAGGAAAATAGCTAAAGCATTGAAAATCCCCATTTCCATCGTCAGGGCAAAAATGAAGAAGTTCCAATTAACTAAAGATGTTATGAATCTGCCTGGAAGAGGACGTGTCTATATTGTCTTAATGCACCGTGAGGAGGAGAGTTTGAGTGGCCAAAGACTCTCCAAGGATCCCAAATGGAGAATTGCAGAGATTAGTTGAGCCTTGGGGTCAAAAAGCCGTAGAAAAAAATCAAACAACCCCTACATCACCACGTGTTGTTTGGGAGGGTTTCAAGAGAAATCCTCCTCGCTCATTCAAAAACAAACTCCAGCAGTTGTCAGACACGACTGGAACTACAAATGGGATGAGGTTCTATGGTCAGAAAAAAAAGAAAAAAAAAAGAAGAGTTTTTGGCAGCAAAGCCACCAGATGAGTTTGGTGCTAACAGGGATAACAAGTACCCCATGCCCACGGTTAAATATACTGCTGGACCTTTAATGTTGTGGGCCTATTTTTTTGCTGGAGGTCCTGGACATCTTATTCAGATGCATGGTATCATGGATTCTAGCAAATACCAACAGATAAAAACCTGATGGCCTTTGCTAGAAATCTTATAATGGGCCATGGTTGGATCTTCCATCAGGACTACAATCCAAAACAAACATCAAAATCAACACAAAAATGTGTCACTGAGCACAAAAGGAAGCTTCAGCCATGACCGTACCAGTCCCCTAAACTGAACCCTTTAGAAAATGAGTGGGCTGAACTGAAGAGAAGAAGCACCAACATGGATCTGGGAATCTGAAGGATCTGGAGAGATTCTGTATGGAGGAATGCAGGGCATTCTGATCTCTCAACTGATCTCTTATCAGTTGTTCTCCAAACTCATCAGGCATTATAGGAGAAAACTCAGAATTGTTATCTTGGCAAAAGGAGGTTGCAAAAAGGCAATAATTAATAAAAGGGCACCAATAATTATGGCCAATGTGTTTTGGAGAAAAACATTTATTTCATAATGTGATTTTCCCCCCACTTTCAAAAGGATAAACAATGCAGATTTATTTTTACAGCCATCTTTGATCATATTTACCAGGGGTGCTAATAATTCTGACCACAACTGTATATTGAACATTTGAAAAGGTTTTCTTATTAACTCTGCTATTTGTAGACCAGTCTGTAACTGTTTCAATGTAAAAATAGTTTGTATGTAATTTACACTGCCCGGCCAGAAGAAAAGGTCTCTGTTTGGATTTAAATAGGCAAATGCTTAAGAGTCTATTATTGGATCATTATTGCAGTGATTATAATGTTTCTAGCATGTTATTCATTTGGCAACAGTTCTTCTAACCCTAATTGATGGTGTGTGTTGCTTTTCATTTCTTAAACAACTATGTAGGAAGACAAATTCCAGGATGACAATGTCAAGATTCATTGGGCTCAAATTGTGAAAGAATGGTTGGGAGGGAGCATGAAGAATCATTTTCACACATGAATTGGCACCTCTGAGTCCAAACCATACATTCATTGAAAGTTTTTGGGATGTGCTGGAGGAGACTTTACAGAGTGTTTGACTCTTGCACTATCAATACAAGATCTTGACCAAAAAAATGTATGCATCATTTGATGGAAATAACATCACATTTATTTTCATCAAGAGGTACATCATTTTTTGGTGCTGGTATATACATTATCATAGTGTGTTTTATGTGAAGTGTTGAGATATTCGTGGTTCTCTCCCACAGCTGGCGTGTAATGACAGTGAGGTGTATGAGGAGGCCAGTCACAGTGTGTCTCTGCTGGCTCAGCTGTATGGAGGAGAGGGTGTGGAGCGCCTGCAGTCGGAGGAGATGCTCAGCCTGGCACACGCACTGCAGATGCACACTGAGCCCAGACAGCAGAAATTACTGCTCCGCCTGCTGAAACGATTGGTGAGTGTGTGCAAAAACTGATCTGAGACCAGCTGAGCTGTACTCATGAATGCTATGTGAATGATTCATAACGTGTTGCAGTAAAAGCGAACAGTACATTTTTGCTCTGTATGGTGAATATGGGCAAAGTGGGACATTGGATATGTGTATTTTAAGTAGCTAAATACTGTAACATACATATTTATCTGGCTTTTATTTTCTGATTTGATTTTACCTATTATGCTCTTTTTGATTTTACCTTTCCTTTAGTGTGTAATATAGCTGTTTGTGCATGTAAACAATCTGCAGAGTTACAAAGGGGCCCAGGGGCGGATTGGCCATCTGGAGCACCGAGAGTTTTCCATATATAAAGAATAAATGATAGTAAATTCATGTAGCCTATCCTTCCTTCAGTACGCTCTAAGCGGTAGACCTGTCACAACACAGCGGGGAAGGATAAACAATAAATCATGTAAGCAATTCTAGTAGACCCCCTGAACAAAATTATTTACTGGTAAATGAGCATGGTAGGGGCCCTTTTAGTAGCTAAATGTTAACACTAAGCAGAGGGAAAAGAAAGAAAGACTACAAAATAAATTAAAGTTCATTCAAAGTTTATTTATTAATATTATTAAATTTTTTAATACACCATTTCGTCTCTAAACAGTAATAAGAATGGTAATAAAGAGTAACAGGAGATCACATATGAAGGAAATTGAGTTTTGAGCTTAATTTTCTGTGACTCTGGAGGAGGAACAAGCAGGGAGTTTTTTTTTATTATTAAATTTTTTTTAATTTTAAATTCTGGTGCTGTCAGTGTGTCGGCTCAATATGTGATGTGTCTGTGTGTGGCAGGTCGATCCCTCTCTTTAATATTGTATGTTTGTGTGGTGAGAGGGCATGAACTGTGCTCACTGTGCAGTGTGGCCTTCTAGGTCATTGAGAGGTTGGTTACAACCATACAGAACGAGGCACCCAGACCCTCATGACTGTTGATGTCTTCTTTCTTTCTTTCTTTCTTTCTTTCTTTCTTTCTTTCTTTCTTTCTTTCTTTCTTTCTTCCTTCCTTCCTTCCTTCCTTCCTTCCTTCCTTCCTTCCTTCCTTCCTTCCTTCCTTCCTTCCTTCCTTCCTTCCTTCCTTCCTTCCTTCCTTTCTTTCTTTCTTTCTTTCTTTCTTTCTTTCTTTCTTTCTTTCTTTCTTTCTTTCTTTCTTTCTTTCTTTCTTTCTTTCTTTCTTTCTTTCTTTCATTCTTTCTTTCTTTCTGTTTCTACATGTGAATATATTAGCCGATCATTACTGAGGTCATTTATATATTGAAGTCTTAAATGTACAGTAGCACGTTTAAATCCGCTCTCTCTCTTTCTTGATCCTCTCATCTGCATATATTTGTTGATTAGGGGACTGTCCAATATCATCAAGGACGAATTATAAATCATCAGTCTGGATGAAAATAAAACAGCAGGGATGTTTACATTCATCACACTATCATCGGCTGTGTGAAAGTCAGCGTGTCATTGATCATTCTTATTTATGATGGGCGAGACCATGAGGATGACTGATTTTTCAATCAGGATTAATCCCAGGAGCCCTTTCGTTATCCATGTTTTCAACAATTTGCCTCGATTAACTATAAACATTTATTTTATAATTTGCAAGGCAGAGAAGATTTGCATAATCATGCCAAGATGTGATTATTTCATTTGCACTATGCAGTCGGTCAACATTTAATAAAAATTGACTCTATTTACTAAGTGTTCCTGATTTTATCATGAATGGAAAAATGCTCCCCTGTGGAAACTCGCGGTAAAATTCAACCACTTGCTTCACCTCTGAAATTTCCGTTACTATGCACACTTAATTTTCAGCACCTCTCGTCCAATTTCCTGTCATATTGAGCAATTATTCTTGAGCTTTTTTACCCCCATTATCCACAGCAATATTCAAAGGCCCAATGATTTCATGATTTACTGGATTATTTTATTTATTTATTTATTTTCACACACAAAAAAAAAAAAATTGTTTGAAAAAAGTGTATTTTCATTATGAAAAAAATGCCCATTGAATTTTAAGATTTTATTTATTTACATGACTTTTCCTTGTCTAGAAATCACACTTTTAAAATCAGGATACCTCATTTTTTCCTAGGGCATAGGAACATGGTTCTTCAAAGAAAAAGAAAGTCTTGAGGTCCCCCGTGAAAGTTTAATGAGGCCCCTAGTTGAGAACCACTGATATAAAAACCAATCCATTACCAATGGATAAAATAAAACTAGTGTTATGGTCACTCTCCAAGATCCAGGAAAGGTCCTCCTTTCTTATTGCGGGAGAGTCAAGTCAAGTCACCTTTATTTATATAGTGCTTTATAAGAGTCCCCAACTAAACAAGCCAAAAGTCAAAGGCGACGGTGGCAGGGAATGGGAGTCTGTTGTGTATGCATGCGTGTTTTGGAAAACATGTTGTTAAACTTGTGGATTTGTTATTGTGTGCAAATATATGGGTATCCTCTGCTCATGGGAATGTGTGTTTGTTTATAGTATGCGCCCCTTGCCTGTGGTTGAGTCATCAGTGTTCTGATGACTTCATCTGCGCTGAAACACTGCAGATATTTGGATAGGAGCTGTTGGCTTTGGCAGACTCCAGAGAGAAGAGAGTGACCTCATCCAAACAAATCACTCACACACTGCCCAGCCACAAACTCAGACTGACACTTCAGGGACACTCAAGCACTGAAAAATAAACTCAGATTCCTATGAGCTTCTGTGGATAAAATTGCTCTCCTTTTTTCTTTTCTTTTTTTTGCTGAAATAGCACCACTGTCCAATTAAGGAAAAGTTAATTAAGGCAATCAGGGTTCCTACAGTCATGGACAACCTTGGAAATTCAGGGAATTTAATTAATTTCAAAATTATCTGTAAAGAATGACTTCATCAATCGACTTTGATTGGTTCCAGTTAGTTCTTAGAAATCATACTGGAAAATATTAATAATAATAATATTAATAACAGTAATAAACATAGCTGCAAGTAGCAATTATCGAGGCCAAACACGACATTGGCAAAATGGGAAGCTAAGAAAGCATGACAGGTAGTATCAGACCAAGTGCAAAAATTAATACTTAAAGGTAGTGATGCACCTGAATGGAAATTCTGGCCAGAAACCAAAAATTCAGGATGTACTTTTTTTTTTTAGATGTCTTGGTGGGTGGCGTCGGAACCTTTAAGGACAATGTCGACGCAGGAGAGAGATAATTGGCAAGTGTCTCTTTAATCCTGGGCATCTCTCCATACCTGTGTTCATTTAGTCCCACAATCGATGAATAGTTTGATAGTGAGGGACTCAAGAAATGGGCAGAAACAGGCTTAGTCCAGGATCTCGACACCTCAGTGTGGATATCCGGAAAGATAGGTAGACTCCGATGTGAAGGTTGTGACTTTTACTCGGCAGGAAGCACTCATCTAGTTTGCTCTTGCAATGTGTTTCCTGCTTTTCGCTTGGCCATTCAATATTTGACCATTAACCAACTGAAACCTGGTCTTTTTTTTGTTGTTATTTAAAGTTCGCATTTAGTAATATGCGCCTATAGGCCGGTGCACAACACGCTGGATGATCTGCTTGTGCGCTTTAACCTCGCGCACGAGCAGATCCGTTTCCTCGCTAGAGAAGCGTTCATTCATTCCGCTTGCAAATTCCGCAATGTAAGTAGCAATCCGTCATGGCGCGAGCGCAACTGGCTTTTAAAGGGAATAGTAGATGAGACTCTGATTGGTTTATTGCACGTTACGCCCAAAACACACCTATTACTCATTAAGAGAATAGGGACAACCCTTTTAGATCATGCGTCGAGCGCGACAACACTTTTTCCCGCCGTTAAACTAGCAAAAGTGGATTCGGACACACCCTAAGTGCACGTGCGCTTACATACATTTGGGCATGCTCTTCTGTGAATTTGTTCACAAGTTATTTAAAAATGGTTGGACTAATCTATCTATCTATAAATTACAGAAACGTCTGTCTTTCTGTCTGTTATTCGCATATCTCTCAAACCGTTAGTCCGATGGATTTCAAACTTGACAGATGTCTTGCTACGGGCACAAGTAAGTGCAGTGCCAAGTGTGGTGTTGTTTGGATTAGAAATGCAAAAGATATCATTAAATATATCGGTAAAAGAAGCACACATTGGCTTTTGCCGCTCTAGCCGCTGGCCACTCCCCCTCTCACACTGACACTGAGTGAGCACAGCGCAGGACCAGAGGCCACTCCCCCTCTCACACTGACACTGAGTGAGCACAGCGCAGGACCAGAGGCCACTCCCCCTCTCACACACACACTGAGTGAACAGTGCAGGACCAGAGACAGAGAGGGTTGAAGAAAGCAGCGGAGCTTAAGTAGCGTTTTCTCGGAGTTCACTGTGTAGCCTGCTCCCTGAATCGTCGCGCTTATTCATTTGTGAATGTTAACTGAATCTGTAAGTCAGCTACACTGTTTATTTCTGAATATTATATTTTATTCTGGTGCGCTTAACGTTATCGCTACTGTGTAATAGTAGCCTATGCTATTCACCAACTAAACATATCCTTTTCAATGCGTTCACAGTCTCTTTCACGGCCGTCATTTGTAGTGGCCCATTCACAAACTGTTTGCTCAAGCGTAGCGTTTTCTCGGAGTTCACTGTGTAGCCTGCTCCCTCAATCGTGTAGTTCACTTTTCCATATTTATTGTATGTCATTATGTCAGTATTAGTATTTGCTTTCTACCATGCACAAATAAAAAGGTCACTGAACTTTTGCTGTGTAATTGTAACAATGAGCACTCAAACACACCGAACCAACAATTACTAAAAACACACAAAAACTGATTTTGCACGGGCACTTTGCACTAGTCAACTTGAATTGCATAAAATGTTGTCGCTGTGGTCCAAGGATTATCCAATTCAATTTTTGTGAAAATTGGAGCAGTATTCTAGGAGGAGCTAAACAATTTTTTACTATACTTTTGCTTTTAGGTTTTTCAGAAAATTCGAATGAAAAACGAATGTATACAGTAGGTGCTTATTCAACTTATTCACCTGTGTTGAACAAGTTTAAACAAATGTTATGGAAATTAATTGGTCAAAATGTGTGGAAACCCTGATATCAGAAATTTTGCAGAAATATGTTTGTCTGTCATGTTGGTATGCCTTCATTGATTGCATCAGTTTTTCCCCTCCTGATAAGAACTGAATCAGTTCCTCTGAATGCAAACAAATCTCGAACTGCTCTGAGCTTCAGACGTGGAATACTGTCTAGACAGAGAGAGAAATATTTTCAGTTAAGGTTATGTTACTAGTGTCTGGAATGACGGTGTCAGAAAGACCAGCACAGCATCTCGCTCACACAATTACACAGTTTTACAGGAAGATGAACTCCATGACAGCAATTAAAACATGATTTCTGCTTTCATTACATCTGCTGCCAGTACAATTGTTTTTGTAGACATTAAAGGGGTCATGAACTTTATTATTTTATAAAGTTTCCTGGGGTGCCCCTATAATGTTAGTATGATTTTTACATCAAAAATTGTCATAATTTAGAAATAAAAGGCATTTTTCCAAGCCTGATTTTAGCCTCTGATTTGAACCCTCTGTTTGAAGGGGCGTGTCTGCTGTGTAAACGCCCACTGCTGTGATTGGCTGACATGTTGTCATATGAAATAGTCTGCATTACATGTGGAAATCTCTCAAATACTTTTACAAAGTTTTTACTATTACAGCTATCGTTTTTTAGCAAATTGTGAAAAGTATTGATTAAAGCATTATATTTAGATCAATTCCATCACATGAAAGGTTGCAGTGATGAGCACTGAGCAGATGACAAGTTGATCGCTTGAATGAAGTGATCACATCATCAATTTCTGCACTCTCACGAATGCTTTCACCAAATAACAATGCAAACACAATGTAAATACAGTAAGAGCTTCGTTGTGCAGTGTAACAGCGTCATTATTTCATAACGAGTGTTGGCAAGTGTCCAGATAAACTCGCGTTGTGTTATTGACAGCTTGGGCGATTGGAAAGGGAGCGTTCTTTGATTGCTTTCTGTATATAATTTAATCACAGTTTAAATAAGATTAATTTCATCCTACTAAGAGAAACGATGTGAAGTTGATCATTTATTCACTGACTAGCTTGATTTACTGATGCATAAACAGTATTGAACGATATTGAGAGAAAGATTATCTGTCTGAACTTGATTACACAGAAATCACTGATCACAGATCAGGCATTAGAATGAACATGGTTACTATCAAAATTACGACTGATTCACCAAATAATCCATAGTGAAATGCACCGGATACAGACAAATAATGCACTGCTGAGACATTCACATTTATTCACTTTCCTAGCATAAGGATCGTTTGGAGGGTAATGGTATTGATCCTGTGTGATCTTTTCTCGTTCTCATGTCACTATTCACTAACGCGCCAGTGGCCAAAGATGCAGTGATGTAGACATAGGCGCTGATATTCTTCTGCAAAGGCGGTCTTTCGCTGCTCTCTGACATCACAAGTCTCCACTTTTGAGATCCTGTCGTTTTCTGGCCTTGGTTTCATTAAAAGCAGTTTTTGGAATAACAAGGAAGTTTTGGGTTTTGAAAGGTTTTGAAAAAATACCTTAGAGGGTATTTTTATAGTATAACGGCTGTCAAAAGATCAAGGAAAATTTGAATTCTCAGTTCATGACCCCTTTAACAAAGATCTTATATATTATTATGATTTTTATATTAGAGCAGTGGCCCAGGGCTGATATCTCATCAACACATTTCTCTCACACATTCAAGTACGAATCTACTGAGGTCACACACCTTGAATGAGAAGTGTGTATTATTCAGGGAAATAAAATATATCTGGCTAATATAAAGTCAGTGTACACTAAAGTTCAAACGTTTGAGTTTGGTAAGATTTTTGAAAAAAGTATCAAAAGTATTTTATGCTCACCAAGGCTACATCTATTTTTATCAAAATGTTGAAAGAATTGTGAAATATAATTACAATTTAAAATAACTGTTTTCTATTTTAATATATTTAAAAAATGTTATTTATTTCTGTGATGCAAAGCTGAAGTTTCAGCATCATTACTGCAGTCTTCAGTGTCACACGATCCTTCGGAAATCATTATAATATGGTGATTTGGTGCTCAAGTTACATTTCTCATTATTTTCAGTGATGAAAACAGTTGTGCTGCTTAATGTTTTTGTGGAATCCATAATACTTTTTACAGGATTCTTTGATAAATAGAATCAAATTGTTTTTTGGGTTTTTTTTTTATAAATGTGTAACATTTTTAATGTCTTTACTGTCACATCAATTTAATGAATTGTAACTGGCTCAAGTTGGTCATGCGAATTTGCCGCATTAACTAACGTGCTCTACCAATCTGTCACACCTTCCTACTTTTTCCCATCTTTCTCTCGCTTTCTCTTTCTCTAATCACCAAACACTTTTTTTAGACACTGTAATGTGTGCAGTGTAATCTATTTTGCAGTGTAATATGTGCTTCAGTGTTTCATATGCTTGTGTGGAAGCCTCTCTTTCTCTCTCTCTCTCTCTCTCTCTCTCTCTCTCTGTTGATCATCCACCCCCGTTTCTGCCCCCCTAGGATCTTCTCCCTCCATCAAGAGCTATTATAGGCCTCATTAGTGTCATCGAGCCAGATCACAACACTTCTGTTGTTTTAGCACTGTCTCTCTTTTTATCTGTCTGTTTATTACTGTCTCCACCTGTCTCTGTGTCTCTCATCCTGGATTTAGAGGAAGATGTAAATAATGGCTTTCTTTTGTTTAGGTGTAGTAGAGAGGACTGTGTGTTTGTAAGCACTTAAACATATGTGTCCATATATAATATATATATATATATATTGTGTGCCATTTGTGTTTAACAAAGCATGCGATTGACTGGTGCTTCTTTATTGATCATAGAATACACTCAGTAAAGGCGCTGTCTGCTTCATTCTCACCCTTAGCAGAACGTGATTGTTGGTCATTTTGGACTGATCGAATACTCAACAAATTAATGAATTGCTGATTTTGTGGACTTTGGGATGGCGGTTGATAGAACTAGTTCCATCCAAGCAAATTTTTTGACTGTGTACAAATATGTCAGATTGTCATCTTTGACTATGCATTGCATCTTCATGTGTTGTCACCTCTCACCATCTGTTTCACATTTATAAGTGGGAAAAAATAGCTAAAAGTATAAAATGGTTGTAAAATCTCAACATGCATTCTGTTGCAGTCAATTGAGTTGTGCTTCGTCTAGCTGATTTTTAGTTTTTGTCACAAAAAACGGGTATAACCAAACTAATAGTCACTGTATACAGTATCTCTATAGTTTCTATCCCAAAACTAATAAATCAGACTGCAAGGAACAGCGCAAACACTATTATTAATCACAATATCAAAAAATGTTGAACTAAAGTCACACAATAATTCTCAAGTGTTGCCATGATCGATCATTTGATGGCACCTCGGAGTACTTATGTCCATCTCTGTTTGTGTGTGTTTTTTTTTTTAATGCACTAAAGCATGTCTGTTGTTTTTGTGTTTTAAATTGTCCTCTTTGATTTATGACTTGCTGTCCCTGTCCTAATTACACACGGGCTCTGTCACTGCAGTGCTAATGGAATGAAATGACCTGGTCACATTACTGCCCTCATCTGCTGTCTGCCTTCCAAGACTTCTGGAGATAAATCACCCCGTCAGGCGTTTCTTACACACACACACACATACACTCTCTTGGCATCCCTCTGATGTGTTGCTGTATGCATGGTATTTTATTGTCATGTCTGATTCCACCTAATGATTCAGTCTCTAGAGGATACTGCTCTGCTCTAATCCACATTGAGCATGAGTAATTAGCTTCCTTCTCACAGGCAAATGACACTGTTTGTTCCTTCATAACCTTCTGCTTTTTGATATAGCTGCTTTATTTGTGAATCTGTAGAAGTTTGACTCTTTTTGTTTAAACTTTCCCTGACTTCCTATATTACAGCCAATTAGTTGCATTAAGCACAAAGTTCTGATTGGTGGTAATTGGTAAGGCAGGCATCATTACTACTGTATCGCTTATGATACTGCTACGAGTAATAACACAATTGTTGAGAAGAGGACAATTCCTCTGGAGGACAATAAAAGCCATATCTATGGACCAGATACCTGCTGCATTTTAAATAAGTTTCTCACCTCTGCTGTAACCTAGGGGTTAGGTCACATGCTCCATCATATTAGACAATGGTTCTCCTGTGGCCAGCAAGATTTCAAATCTGCATCATTTGCAGATTCTGTTTCTTGTCCTCTGCCCACTCTGCCGTGCAAAGGCAAAAGACCGTAACTTCGTTTTTGGTCGAAAATGAGTTATTGATATTCAAATTGAGCTACGGTACTCTGCCTTTGTTTAGCCACGCGTCAATATGAAGTTACTGTGCCGGTGTTCTATCAAATAATGCTACGTATCAGATTGTACGGTTATCTGCCTTTGTTTTACTGTCCATTAAAATTGAAATGACGGTGTAGCCTGCGTACTTTGTACAGCTGCCATCAGTTCCTGTAACTTCTGATGTCCTCAGAGCTTTGTCCTGCACAAAAAGAGCTGACAGAAAATTGTTACACATGCCGTAGCAGTTGAATACAACAAAGAACTAAAGCCCTGCCTCACCCAGTTCGGGTACCGGACCTGGTTGAAACACTCATGCATCTAGCTGGCAGAGTGCCAAAACTTCGCCGGCGCCTTCAGCACCGCCCTAAACACGGTCGAGCCAACGCTGGACTAATATATCTATGGAGGTATTTTGTCATGACAAATGTATTAATAATGCCATCAGAATGCAACCAAAGCACAGGATAGCAATAAGTAGATGGCTATAAGTAATTGTAAATCATACAAAATAAATGCCATGATGACTAGATTTTATACAGGTGTTAACTGTAATGACTTTGTTAATGGTGATCAGCATCCAAATATTGATAATGTGGAAGTTACTGCCTTTTACCTTGACTTCTCACTTTTTGCTGACAACAAAAGCCCAAAAACATGATTCTCATCATTATGATTTTCGTCTCCCCTGCTGTGACGAGCCCTGGACCACAAGGACACGAGTGTGGCTGCTGTTCTACATTCTCAATCAGTTCACCGAGTTGTTGGTGAGAACGAAAGGGGCGAACGAGGAGACAGCTAGAGACAGAGAAGGGACGGACGTAGGGAGACATTCCCTGAGATACACATCACACAATGCTCTCAGGGTAACAGAATGTGGCAGTGTGTATCGAGTGCATGAATAATGCAGAGGAAGGAGCAGGACAGTGGTGCTAGCAGACGCTCGCTCACACACAAACACATGCACACACTTTTGCACGGCAAGCTCCCACTCCTGGGACTCAGAGGCGTGCTCATTAGCTCTGCTGTGGCCACCCCTGCAGACTGGAGCCCCTCACAGCGTGACAGTAGCAACAATGGCCTCGTCGCTCAGCCCAGCTGCAGCATGAAAGAGTATTGACCCAGGTACGGTGCCTCGGGCCACTGGCCTCCGCTCACAAACACACATTTGCACACTCCTCCATGGGCAAAACTTGTTTTCGAAAGATGAACCGTCAGGGCTGGATACCACACTGCTGTGTCGAAGGTGTGAGCTGAATTGTCGATGAGGTTGGGAACAGGAAGGAGGAGTGACTTTGCTGTGATTGACAATTTTCCTGTGCAGTTATTGGTGATCATCTTTCCTGCATTTGTTACTTGTGGGGATGTTATCCCCTTCGTATTTATGTTAAAACTGCCCTACCCCACAGGTAGATCTTTCAAGGTTTCCTGGAGGTGAAGGGCGTCTAAGTTTCATCACCTAACCACCGGGGTGCCTCAGGGTTCAGTGTTGGGCCCCTCCTCTTCTCGAAATACACTGCTTCACTTGGCACACTTGGTTTCTACCATCACTTGTGCCCGTACAATATTAGGACAGTCAGACCTATCTGAATATACTTTTACCTGGTCCAGGTGTTTGTCATCTCAAAACAGGAATCCTTCAACGACTTGTAAGCTGGATTTCCTAATCAAACAATGGCTAGCCAATGAAATAATCCCCATGATCATGGCAGCATGTCTAGTCTTCACTAGGGGTCCATGTATGTCTAGTCTTCGAGGGTCCATGTCACACTCCATACGCTGATTTCACGCAGCCGCCATTTTGAAATCGAAAGTGAGGCTCCGGTGGGAAGAACCCCGGAAGTAAAGATAAACAACAATGCCTTGGATTACCAACCTGAAGCTGCTGCCGCGATTTACACTATTGGATGTTAATATTCAATATAGGATATGTATATAGTTAATTCCTGCTTCTTTTTTTACATTCTGAATTATATATAAAAAAAATATTTTATTTATAAATGAATTTCACTGTATATAGTCTAAAGCAGGGGTCGGCAACCTTTTTGTCATAAAGTGCCATTTTTAAGTTTCCAAGTTCATCACTGTGCCACAACACACACACAGCCTATATATATATATATATATATATATATATATATATATACACACACACTCATATAAATACACAAACATTTTACATTTTCATAATGGCTTACACAGAAATAGTACAGAAATTTAAATATTTCTCTTGAAATTTGTTTTAGATTTAGATAGACAATTTAATAATATTTATAACTCCTAACTAGAGATGCACCGATTACAATTTTCTAGGCCGATTCCGATTTTTCATTGAGTTTGACCTGCCGATACCGATTTTTTTAGCCGATTCCGATTTCATTTTTTCTAACTACTTTACAGCACACACAAATATTTATTTTCTACATATATATTTTTTTATATAAAATACCATATCCTTTTACCCAAACTGAATAATAAAAACAAATTTAAATGGATACATTTTATATAAATATTTTTGAGTCTTAATTTTCTTTTCTGACATAACCTAATCCAGTTCTTGTTAAAACACACTAGACATGCACATTCTGTGCATTTTGGGCACTTTTGTTTGGAATCATATTTATTTTGTCCATCAAAAGTGTGCTTTCACTTTAGCACCTTTCACACAGCGCTTTGAACCCAGCGCACAGCGCTTTGCCTTCTGTGTGAATGCAAACACGACCCGGGATTGATGCCGGGTTGGGGACCTAGTAACATTGCCGTGTTCAGTCCCGGAACGAAAAGAGTCCTGTGTGAACAAAAGCCGTAATAATGCCGTGTCGTAATGATGACGCTGAAGCCGGGATCGTTCGCCAGCTAGTGAAACGATACGTTATGCGCAAGTTTATGATCGAATCAGAGAGAGAAATCGCAGCTCATAGGCAAACTTAAGACATTTTAAGTTACATCGATGTCACGTGTCTTCACGGGATTTGTAGGCTACGGCTTGTGTGAGAACGCACTCTCTGATTCCGGAAAATCACTGGCAGTGTGAATGAACCAAAATCAAACGAACCCGGGTCAAATCTCGGGTCACTTTATCCGTGTATTTTCTGGAATCTCTGTGTGAAAGGGGCTTTAAATTGAGCGTGAGTAGCGCAGACAAAATAGACTCGGCGGCGAAACCCCTGCTTCACTGCTGCTCACGCGACGGTCCTGTTGGGCGCTCACGCGCTGCTCCTGCTCCCGGTGTGGATTAACATGTACGCCGAAAAAAATATGCGTGAAACGGCCGTAATTCACGAGGTTAATTTCCTACATGTGCGTTCCAACGTGTGCACGTGTGATGCTGATGTTGCGCGATGTTAATCATGGGGAGCCCGAGTGCATTTGACCGGCATAAAACTAGACTACTTTATCTGAATGAAATACATACACTTCTCTCGCATTTGCTTGTGTGCCAGCGATTAACCCTCCGCGTGCCAGTGTTGGCACGCGTGCCTTAGGTTGCCTACCCCTGGTCTAAAGTATGAAAGAAATGTATGTACATTTTTAGAATTGACACAACATCATTAAACACAACAATACGCCATCGCATTCACGACTCTCCTGTGATTAAAGGCGACACTTCCGGTTTTCTTCCCACCGGAGCCTCGCTTTCGATTTCAAAATAACGGCTGCGTGAAATCAGCGTATTGGCTATCCACATAAAGCTGCCTGCATCAAATTCAAGACTGCAGTTTACAGCTGAACTTTGTGCTATTCTGTTATACATTGGATACAATTCCCTACTAAATCAATGTAATACTGATGAATCTACCAGATCTTACTCCACTATAATATTAATGTTACTAGCCCTAACAATTGTACTGTTGTTCCTCACTGACCTTGTCCTAGTTTGACTTTGTAGGGTTCAGCATTGTCAATGTCATGTTCCATTTCCACCACCACCACAGCAAAGGCAAAACTGTATTGTTTCTCCATTTCTCCCTGCTCTCTCCATCCATTTTTATCTGTCCTCTATCCCATCTGTGCTATCTGCTCTGCATGGTGTCTGCAGTAAAAACAATGCTCTCCAGCTTTCTATTATCAGCATAGATCTGCATTATCTCACACAATTATCAGCTCCAGAAACAGCACACGCATTGTGATTTGAGTACGCTGCGTGCTGCACAGTTGCATAAAAAGTTTTTAATGCCTGAGGTTTCATTCCAGCTCAGGTGCGTGAGCTGAGTCTGAGGTGGTGTTAGTCTCAACAGTAGATACAGTACAAATAGCTAATATTTTTGATTAATAGCCAGGACCTGTAGACCTCATCTTAATTTGGGTGAAAGCCCCTGATTGGACAGGTTATCACATCAAGAGCAATGTCAAATTCAGTGTAATATCATGAAACCACAGAATATCCAGGATGTTTCCCTGCCTTCTGCCCGATACTCTGGGATATAGGTTGCTTTGGAGAATGGAAGAACGGACTATGAAACCTAACATGTAGTCTACCCTAGTCAGACCTTTGTCTAGCAACATAAGCTGTGGTCTAAAGTGCAGTTTGTTCCAGCCAAGTCCAACTTAGACTGAAAAAGACTGGTTTACTGATATGCAATGCGACCAACCACAGGTTGATTTGTTTTTATATCTTGTTTATGAATAGGTTTATCTGAAGTCAGTTATATTCAAACAATGATGTGGCAGGATCAGAAAAAATGTGTGAAATGTCTGTCTCTTTAAAAGTAATAAGTACATCATTTCATAAATATAACTTGAACACCATACACAGTTATGCATATATATTTCCTAATACTTAGCATCTCAAACAAAACTAAGCTTATCTGTCAAAGATTTTATGCTAATAACCTAATTCCACTAACTTTAGTAAATCCAAATATTTGTTCTTCCTCAAAAGTGTGCATAATATCAACCTGGTACATTAAACGCAACAAAGTGCTTTGAAGTTTTGTGTACAATGTGCATCAGGCGGTCAGTGAAGGGAATGTGGGTGGTGTGTGGATGTGCAATCTGAGGCAGAGACTACCTAATGTGTTAAATGTGGTAGAAGAGTCGTACTAAAAACTCTACAAACTGTCTTCTTTACAAAATTCTCTCTTTGAATTTGTCAAATCGAAATTGGATTGACCTAGATCCTGTAACATTATTATATAAAAGGCTCTAGCACACTAGTTCCGTTAAGAGGTGCAAGGCTCCAAATAAATGACACATTCTACACATATCCTTTCAAACATCACTCTTTCCTGCCGCTTCCCGCAACATACAGCAAGACAGGTCGACACTCTGCTGTCTTCGGAACATTCAGTAGGATGAAAGAGTGATGAACCGAAGCCGGTTTGACGTAAACCTGTGCGAGCATGGATTATTCAATCGGACAAACTTGTGAGTGATGGTTGGATGTTTTATGAATCCGACTGCTTTCACCACCTATGCAAAAAAGCTTTATATTTATGCAAATGATGCAAATTAATTTACATTGTTCTCTTTTTTTCGGAGTGACAGAGAGCACTTATTCACACGCGAGTGGGCAAGTGACAAAGGGTTTCAATTAAAGCAAGAAAAACCAAGCTCACTCATCCATCTCTCACCCCAGCCATCAACAAAGGCCTTTTAATTAGTATTCATTAATTGCAGTGCTGTAAAATCTAT
The DNA here is from genome assembly GCA_021554675.1 of Leuciscus idus. Classification (NCBI taxonomy): domain Eukaryota; kingdom Metazoa; phylum Chordata; class Actinopteri; order Cypriniformes; family Leuciscidae; genus Leuciscus; species Leuciscus idus. Next base: position 38,832,809 of record CM038635.1, on the reverse strand, counting down.
GCATGCTCATTTTTATCAAGCCATCAAAGACCTCACTAATTGCCTCTATAATATCAGAAATAGATCCAGCACATGATGAAGGGATTTTCAAAGAACAGTACAAAGGCTAAAGAGGAAGAGGGCTCCATTTCATGCCCGGGCCACTCAAAAAATTGGGTCAGAATAGGAACAGTATATGTTCTGAGTAACCAGAGTGCTGTGTTTAAAAAGAAGAGTCAGTGCATGCTGTTTATGAGCCAGCAAAGACCACTGCAGATCAACATATTCCGAGGATGGGTAATGTTAGAGTTTTAATGAGAAAGTTGATGAATAAGAGTTAGGACCAAAAGAGATCTCAAGAATTAGAATTCTTGAGAATTAGAGGTTTGTTTCTTTTTTGTCCATTTGCTTACAGGTAAAATTGACAAAATTTGCATATACACGTTTAAAATTTAGTCTTTGCCTTTTGGGAAAACAAACCAAAAACATAACTCACCCTGCACTTTACAACTTTTTGTCCAGTCAAATGCTAATTGCAAAGTATAGTAAATCATGACTGTTATGTAAATGAATATTGGCTATTAAATAAATGGACAAGCCTCTTGGTATGTCCCTCCCAAACGGTTTCAATTGGTAGATGTTAACTCAGGGCTGAAAAAATGTTCAAGTGGGGTCTGTAGACTGCTGATAAACTAGGAAGCTTCTTGCTTACGTTTTTGCCATTTTCTACAAGGTTTCTATAAGGATCTTTAATAAACATGCAGGTTAACATGAAGACTTCCAAAGTTTAATGTGGCTCCAAAGTACAACCTTCAGCCTTAGACATCAACAATACTAGAAATGTAAGCTAGTTCATGTAAATGTCTTGAAACAATCTAGTATGGTTTTTGTTTTGTTCATTTTATTTTTTATTACACATTTATTGTGGGACTTTCACCGTGTGGCACCAATAAATCATCCTTAAAACTGACCTAGTGGTTTCCTTGTCGCTTCTGGCCTCCATCCGCCGGTGCAATCTTAACTGAAAAGTTTGGAAAAACAAGTTCAAGGTTGTTGAACTCTTTGTTCTGAACCACTCCATGAGCAACTGCATCTCTGTCTTAGTTCGTACTTTGCCAAGCAATTTTGGAACTTGTTTTGGTGTTTGTCTCCAACTCATGTTTTGCTAAATAAATACATGTAAATGTAATGGAAAAAGCTAGAGAATATATACAAAAGTATCTTGATACAGACATTGTACTGTGGTAAAACATTGTTTTGTGGATACACACATTACCATTCTTGCAGACATCTTTTTTTCTTTGAAGTAAATTGAAGTACCATGTAAATAACATGATGAATGTTATGTTCAATACTGTGGTATATAGAAGTACACTGTATAGTAGCTGTACTGTTGTATTACCATAATACTTTTTTTGTAAGGGCATAATGAACCTGCACTTTACAAGCTGGAGGAAACAACATTTACCCCCTGTCTCAGAGCACAGCTATACATTCAGAATGCTCTTTTGGCAGATGATACCCATCCTGCTTACATCATTCAAATCTGCCTCAAACTGTTTATCTTCTCATAGTCACCAATATTTTTCCACTCAGGTCTGACGAGAGGTATTGTCTGAAGACAATGTGCATAAGTGTCTTAAAGCTCTTGTGTTCTTCTTACGTGATTATGCAGCCGCTGATGAAAGTGTGTGTTTGTGTGTGTGTGGGGCTCGTGTTTGTGGGTTGTGGATTGATTGGGTTCATCTCCACATCCTCTCATCTTGTCCTCTTAACAGAATGGCGGGTCGTGCACTTGAGTGAGCGAGTGAAGGAACATTGGAGTCTCCCTTAAGACCCCATCTGAGAATCTGTTATACTAATATGCTAATAGGCATGTTAATTCAGTTGGTAATTACAAGGACTTGGGTGTACTGTTCCATGTCAGCCTTTGAAGTGGGGAAACTAGGAAACTGCTTGCATATTAAATGCGCACAGAGCTTGTTTAGGTTCGGAGGAGGGAGTTGAAGAGAAAACGTTTGTTTTTCGTGATGTTTTCATATCAGTGTTAAAAATCTCTTTGTCAGAAGGCTCATCCTAAGTTCAGAGTTGGTAGCGACTAGATCATTTTAGGGTCGGTTCACACCTGGGCTTAAAAACAGGGAATAAATCAATCGGTTCACTCAGAGCAGAATCAATATTTTAATGCTTCTGTTCTGCGTTCATTCAGTAACATTACAGTTCCGAAAACAGTTTTATTAGAAAAAATACTGGTTAATAACATTATTTTTATTTCTCTTTTTGCCTATACTTTATACCAGAACTTGAATAGAACTAAACTAATATACTAAATAGCTTTGTACTAAAGTTTGACTCATACCTCGAGTGGATCCTCAAACTGTCAGCAAAGCCTCATACAGTAGCTCCACCCGCCTCAATCGTGAATGAAGTCCTGCACACATTTTGGACACCATCTCTGCTTGTTTGCAGCTCAAGGGTAAATAAAGAACTGGTTCTTTGAATAAGTACAGCGTTTTCTTTATTTAAAAAAACACAGGAGCTGAGAAGAGTTTCAGCCTGGTATTTGCCCTCTAATCGTCAATACAGCTTGTGCTACGTCAGACTTCGTACTTCCGCTCAATTTCATTTCGCTTCTGTACTCAGTCTGAGACAGTGTCATAGCTTTCCGTTTTCCTCCGGCCTGAAAACAGCTGGGCCAATCAACGAACAGAGGGCGGGCTGAGAGCCGTGACGTAGACGCTGATTGTACCGTGGATGCGTAGATTTACTTCACATAATCTGCAAAAGTCGTTCACAGCCATGTTCACTCCAGTATTTCGCTCAATGGTTTTGTTTTCGCATCATACATGTGTTTACAGTGGAAGTTAGATGCGGCTGAGCATGCGCATAACACACGCCATAACCAAACGTTATGTGATTGGCTTACGGGTAACCAATGATTTTAAACTTCAGACAAGCGCCCCCCCGCGAGAGAGAAAACACTTCTCTATTATGCCATTCCAGACTCTGTCTACGAACCAAAGCGAAGTAGCAGAGTTTGGTATTACCAGGCTACAAGATTTTAGCCAAATGTATGAAACGACAGGAAAAAAACTAAGCGCTCACATAGCTACAATAAGCTTTGTAACCTGTAAGTTGATGAAAATGTGATGCTGAACTTGCTGCCTCAGATGCAAAAGACTTACAAAGCACAAATCTCCGACATTCGCTGTTGGAATTTAGCTTGATTTTGGGGATATTTTACTCATATAACTACACACTAGGGCTGCACGATAATGGTTAAAATGATAATCACGATTATTTTGCTCAAAATTATAATCGTGATAATTAATCACGATTATTTTCATTTGAGAAACTACAGAGAAAGAGAAGAGACAGTTAACGGTTTTGCACGAGTATTTGCGCAAAATCCGCGCAGATTTGGTTTACACGAATTTCCCCAGCAAGTCAGTAAACATAATAACATGCCAAATTGGCCAGTGATTTGACAGCGATACCCGCCAAAGTTCATTTTTAGCCGCATTTGGCGGGTTTATTTCAAACCATCAGACTTCATTTAACCAACTACAACTTCCTCAGACAGCAAGTCAATAACGTTACAAATGGCATGATTTAACGTTAGATGAGCGCTTTGTGATGCGTCTTCACGTTAGATCTTCTAAGCGACACATTTTGTTTGAAAATGAGACAAAGTAGGCTACAGATCCAGATCGCTCAGTAAATTCGTACTGCAAAGAAAAATAGGCTAACGTTACTTGTTGATACACACTGAAAACGGTCAGTGGCTGTCGTTTTCAACTGATTCACATCATGAAAACTGGTAAAAACTTAAACTTCAAAAAATAGAACAGCGAAACTCATTTAGAAACAGATTTAGTCACACAAACGGCACAATGGCTTGTGAAGAAACAGACTGGCTGTGTAACAATTTCATGCAAACAGAATATCGCTGTGGAGATCAGTGCTTTTTCCGCAGTGTAGAGCGCGCGCGCAGGGTTGCCAGATTGCACCGATTAAGTAAAACACGGGGCATAAAATGTAAGAGAGAAGCTCTGTTTGGGTAATTTGGGAGATTTAAGCTATTCAGATCTGGCAACCACAAACATCAGTGCTAGTGGGGACTTGTTTACAATGCAAGATAATGCAAATGTCTGGCAAATATAGCGACGATTTTTTAAAGTTAATCGAGAGAGGCAGATATCGTTATCGCAATTAAAATACGATTAATCGTGCAGCCCTACTACACACGCAAGTGCCACGATACTAACTTTGTCAACCTGGTGTTTAATTATTAAAAAATTAAAAAATTTAAATCCTGAATAGTAGCGGTTCTACATAAACTTGGAATTTTCGCTGGTTTCAAAACACACACCACACTGGATATAACCTGCCATTCATTTTCATAATACTTTAACGGTTGTTGAGATATCCTCGGAAAAAAAACCTGAGATCCTCAGCTAATGCCAGTGACTTACTTATGATGACTTGACAGCTGAGCGCGGGCATTTCACTCATGTTGGATGGGTCAACGTCCCATTTGCATAGGCCGTACTATTTGAATTCATGATTGGTTGACTGCCAAATAAAAATATTAAACAGAACGATAAAATAAAGTTATTAACTGGTTAATGTTCATTTAAAATAAGCGTTTCTGTTCAGAATGCTAGATTTCGTTTTTGTTTGTTCCTGTTAAAATTTTGTTTGTTTACGGTTTTTGTTGGGAGCCCTGGTTCACACTGACTGCACGTGTGTATTGTTGCAGAGTTGAGCGGCAAGCTTGCAATGTTCACCTATGTACGCTTGTGTCGTTTGTAAGGTAGTTGGAGCTGGTAGGTTGTTCCAAGCATCTTGGAAAAGTTGCCACGGTTGTTCTATGGATTGCTTCTGTCTCCTCTTGCAATCCCACACTGACTTAGTGATGTCAGAATCAGAGCTCCATAGAGGCTACACCATCTGTTGTAGGACTTCACATGCATACAAAGATCTCAATGGATTGTTACTCTTCTTTCAAAGGGAATGTGTGGAAATCTAGAATTGATGTGTCCTACTGCTACACTAAAGAGAGAAATAACCATCTTAACTAAGGTTTTATTTGTTTGCAGTTGATGCTTTACTTAACCCTAAAAGAAGAGTGCAAGAGTTATCCAAAGGATATGTTGCCCTATTAGCCAAAGTCATCAATATTTCTATCATTTATTTGATGCAAAAAAAATATTTAATATGCAAAATATGCTGCATGTATGACATGTCTAAGTGTCCTAAAGGTGATGATACACAGGGCAACTTTTTGAGCAATGTTGCTGGGCAACCTTGCCGGTCGATTGTTGCTTGGGCACTTTCCCATTGAAAATGGGCAATACATTTCTATCTGGATAATTTAGATCGGTCATGGGCCCTGTGTCTCATCTGGTTGCTCGTTGACGGCAACATTGCCCAGCAATATTGCTCAAAAAGTTGCCCGGTGTATCATCACCTTAAAATTGAGGCATGTACATTTCTAGTATTTTTACACTGCTGAACTGTCTTGTCTTCAACCTCAGGGGTGGGCAATTCCAGTCCTTGAGGTCCACTGTCCTGCAGGGTTTAGCTCCATCCCTAATCAATCTGCTAAAAAAAAAAATCATTTGTGGAAAAATGTTGATTAGCATACAAAAAATCCCCCAATTAAAAATAAAAATCAAGGTTATGGTGAGGCACATATAATAGAAGTGATTGGGCCAGATTTTTTGAGGGTATTAAAGCTCAAAAGTAAAGCTCATGATTTTATGATTTATGATTTTAAAGTACTTATATTAGCTCTTTTGTTCCAACGTGTGTTGTTTTGAGCTGTTTAAATCATCACAGAAAAGGTGAGTAACATGACTTTTCCTCACTAAAATCATGTTAACATGCATATTGTTCATGTCTTGTGGCTATACTTTTGAGTGTTTCAACATTTATAGATTAGCCCCATTCACTAAATTTTCATTGTAATCCAGTGTTGTTGTTTTTTTGTGGAAAAGTGGACAAGTGGAAATTAATTTATTGTGGTAATTGACATTTCTACCACTAATGCTGTCTTTAAGCTTAACTTATATTATTTTAAATGGCCAATTGTCATTAAATTAATGACTTTTAATTATTTCACGCTGCAAATTGCTGTCAGTTTGAATGCTACAGTACTTTAGACCAGACTGACTGTCTGCAACTGATCAACTGTCATAAAAAGCCGAAGTGATTCAAGCTATCAGCAGAGTTTAGCTCTCACACATGCATATAACATTTCTTTCTCGTTATATTTTAATACAATCAAGATTCTGTGTCCAACTCTGAGGATTATAGGCCAACAGCGTCTTGCATTGAGTCAGACTGCTTCAGGTGTGTTGGGCACAGTGAATTACACAGAGGGGCTGTGAGTCTATCAGCTGCTGAGAAACCATTTCAGACGCTATTTAAAGCGGTTTCTTCTAGGTGACTGTTCCAAAACATTCTCCTCATCTGCTATCTGGTGGACATTTGAGGGCGTTCCAGGGAGAGCTTGTTTGTGAGTCATATGGCTTCTCTCGAATTATTTCCTGGCAAAAGGAAGGAGATTTTCTCAGAACAAAGCTTAATTTCCTGCCTGTCTATACTATGTTTATATATATATATATATATATATATATATATATATATATAATTCGTAATTAAACAGTAAAGCATTGAAGATAATGGTATAAAACGTGGCTTGGAGGAGGAAAAAATATCTGTGGTATAAAGAAGGAATATTAAGAATCAAGAAGAAGAGTCATAATATTGTACCTAAAAGGTTTGAAAGTAATTTCAAAGCGACATTCGATTATGAGCTTAATTCAAAGCTTTACACACTGTGGAAACATTTGACCAGCCAAGGTTCTGGGGCCGAATTCACAAAATAATCTTAATGAAAGAAGAAATTTCGTAAGATAAATTCTAAGTTTGTAAGATGCAATACAATTTATACAATATTTTCTTAACAAATATTTTCTGAAAAACATCTTTTTTTCTTAAAAAGTGAATAGCAGGCGTTCGCTGATAAAGTCAGTTAAAAAAAGGAATAACCTCAATGGCTGTGTTTTTGCACCGCCAGAAGAAAATTCAAGTAATAATCATAATCACTATTTTCGCCACAACAGGCTTGACAGGAGTTAATGTGCTGTGTATTTTAAGTAGTTTATGTTGTTATTGTCTTGTTTTATCTGGTGTCAAACATCATATGAAAACATGTGGCCATCTTCATGGTCATGACCAACCAAAGGTAATTAGTTTTAATATTAAAGTGTGTAATATAACTGTTTGTAAATGTAAAAGATCTGCAAAGTTTTAAAGTTCACAATAAATAAAGTTATTGTTTCCCAAATGAAAGAACTGATTCTGAAGTGCTGAAATGAGTCGTTAGTAATTCCAGTCTCACTTCCTGCCAAAATCTACATAGGTTTGTAACAAATTTGCATAATGGCAGCCTAAAAAATCATGTACATTTTGCATATACAAAAATTGCATACAAATCGTTACCGTTCGTATCAGTGTATCAAGCGCTTAGGAAGCCTCTGGAACGGAAATTCAGAAATGGTAATGGGGTTTCGTTTAGTTTAGTTTGCTGTAAGCAGTAGACCAATCACAACAGACTGAACCATCTGACCAATCAGAGCAGAGGAAGCTCTCGTTTAGAGAGACTAAATCCTTTATCGAACCATTTCAGGCACTGTAACAAAAGAGCTGATGCTGCAATCATGTATATTATGAGAAAGTAATCCTTTAAAATAGCATAATAGGGGCACTTTAAGAGCAAATAAAACTTATGTGACGCATAAACACAACGCTGAGTGTTGAACTGCTTCCTGTCTACTTGAGAAATTGTTGGCCAGAATAAGCTACAATGTGCACTAGACATTACAATCATCTGGTTGAATGAATGATCTTTTTATAATATAGTTTTAAAAATTATATTTACTTAATATATACTTATACCTCTGTCAGCCCCATGGAAGAGCTGCATCTGTCAGTTAGCAACAGTTGGAGTTGTTAACCAAATGGTAAACCTAAATGGTATTCGTCCATTCTAAATGGGTGAATTGGAGGTGCCTTGTGTATTGGGGAGCAGGGAAATCCAGGAAATAAAGACAAAATGACATGTTCAGCTGGGTAGATAACCCTGTTGCCTAGTAACGGGTGCATATTGAGGTGGGCATGCGGGCTGGGGTGATGACATCAGAGATAAAGAGCACAGGCGTGTGAGACATCAGACTCTTCCGAAACGTAATAAAGCTTCCACCACCCTTCTTATCACGGACGACTCTTCATGCTCAGGGGTGTTACCCTATTCCTCCATCAAGGCTTCTTCGAAATGTACAACAAAAACAAACAAAAAATGGCATATTTGTCCCTTAATGTCACAGGAGCTGTTTCAGATAGTATTAGTTCTTCACAGACGGCTTTTGTGCACAAGCTGTCCCCCTGTTGTGTTTTTCCCGGTTGTTTTGGAAGTAAAGGGAGCATTCTCTGAACGAGCCATCACAATCTGTGGGCTCTCTTGCTTAGATGTGGCTCAGCATGAAAGAGTGTGTGAAACATAAACACCCCAGACAAACTTCTGAAGTGCCAGTTGATCCGGAACTTCAACTTGATCTGTTCGGGAACTTCAGCAAAGAGTCCGAACATGATAGTCTCAGTTTCACATCAGCTCTCTGTACTTCTAGGTGAATCTGTATAGTCTCTTCCTAGCAGCTTTTGTGGCTGGCTTACAGATTCCAAAATTAACTTTTTGCCAATGGTGATTAATTTGTTTTCCTTTATTTTTTCATTTTAGTTGGTACAAATTTACAGTAGGTGTTTAATTCCAACAATATACCAATTTGGCAATATTTGCCACAAAATGTGATTTTCGTGTGTGTGTGGTCCTGGTAAACCCTACATTATGTGGACCAAATGTTCCCACAAATACAGTAATACCAGTAAATTTGGACCTTGTTTGTAAAAAAAAAAATTTGGTCACCATGAGAAAAACAGATTATAAACAATGCAAATTTTTTTTTTGTATGAATTTTCTGTAATGAGTAAGGTTAGGGTTAAGGTATAGAATTTACAGTTTGTACAGTATAAAAATAATTATGTCTATGGAAAGTCCCCATAAAACATGGAAAACCCAACGTGTGTGTGTCTGAGTGTGCAAGCGAGCCCTGCGATGGACTGGCCATCCATTCAGGGCGTTTCCCAGCCTGTGGTCTGAGACGCTGGGAGAGGCTCCAGCCCCCAGTGACAATAGTAAAGGATAAAGCATCTGACTTTGCACATATGTGTTTCTTATAACAAAAGATGGCAGGTAGATTTGTAGTAGTATGTGAGTTATGAAAGAAAAAGTTAAAAACAGCCTTCCTTATATCTCGTCCAAATGGTGTTCACTAGGGCTGCGTATTGACACAAATTTCACAATTCGATTCGATTTTGATTCACAAGCTTGCAATTCGATTCGATTTGAAATATTGATTATTTTGGATATACTATGCTGTATTGCTGTAAACTATGGGAGTCAGTTGTAGCCTATAGGCTTCATTAGCCTACTATAATATTGAAGGTAAAAATGAACTGATTTGTATACAAACACTTAAATTACACTTTTATTTATTTTTATAATAATACATTTATATGAAATATAAACATTTAAATGGTGGCTGTCATAAAAACCTGCCTGGTTTATTCAAACATGCATTAAAAATTGAAGAACATTAAAAATTATAATGAATATGTAATAAGGTGCATATATTTAGCAAAATGCTCCTCTCTAGAGTTCATTTTTCTAGCTGACTAACAAGTTTATGGTCACTGGATATGGTTTTTCTGAGGTAAATGTGACGTTACATGACATTGTTTACAAGCTGATTTACTGACGTCTTTCCACGGTTGAAACACTGATTGAGCGATTCCATGTCACATGATACGGATTTCGATAAGTTGTACTCTACCTTTTAACATACTTTCAGATGCTCATTCATGTTTATTTCACACTGTAACTGGTATTATTAAGGCAGAAGAGAAGATCATGTGCGCGCTGCTGCCTCTCTTGAGCTGAGCTGCGCCAGAGCGATCTCACGCCACAGCGCCAAAACGGTATATGTTTTTGAATTTCGTAAGAAAATGGACGTAATTTGAAATCTGAGACTTTGTTTCATATCATTAGTAACAAAGCACAAAGATTATTGTGATTTATTGGATGGGATGCGCGCTACATGTTACATTCATTCATCAGCTGAAAACAGGATGACTAATCGATTCTTGGGATTTAAGAATCGATATCGATTCGTAAAAATGAGAATCGATTAAAATCAATATTTTTTACCCAGCCCTAGTGCTCACTGCAGAGCCAAATGACATCCAGCTCCACCTCTCTGGACATGATGGGTGGAGATTGACCTAGTTCAGCTATTGGGTGGAGTTATGATTAACGATAGGGTCATGTGTTACGGTAGGATGAGGGTGTGGTTTGACCGTCTAGCTGGACATCAAGCTCCACCCATTGTCTCTGCAGTGAGCAGCATCTCTACGTCTGTCAGCATGAGGAGCAGGATTCACTGAGAGCTCTTACAGAGATGAAGTGTGTCCTGTGCTGTTTATCTGAGGGGGCTTTCACTGACCCTCATTCACTCAGATGAAGCATCTCATCTGTGAGACGCCACAGAGATGACACGCTGAAGAGCGAGTGCCGCTAATTCTAAAAACAGACATGTCAAATCAGCGGCAAACTACTCGAGTGTCGTACGGGTTACCATTCATGCTATTTTCAGTCTGTTATGATAGAACGGAGCTTGCGGAGCACGTTAACTGACTAAATAGGTTTCATGCAGCTTCTGTTTGACACTATATGAGAGTGTGCCATCTGTGAGCCTGTTTCCTAAGGTACATTTTATCTTCTTCCTGTACAGATGAGTGCAGTTGGCAGCTCCTGTTGGGGTTCTTCGGAAGGGCAGATCCTGGTTCACGTGCTGCAGAAACTGGCTCTGTCTACTGGGTGAGTAACTCGACACCAGATCCCTGTCAGCCCCTCATCCAGCAGCACACGGGCCCCCGGTCGAGTCTCTTAGTGTGACCCTCATCTTTGATCCATTCATGTCAGGGCCGAGGCGTAGGCCTCTGATGAGAGCTTCCCTGAGCTCAGGCTTCACCCACAGATTGATACAGGA